>JBBKCR010000141.1:705471-722232 GCA_037577295.1 Ladigesia roloffi
GTGGCGGTCACCACAAACAATTTCCTTCGGGATAAATAAAGTTTTCTGATTCTGATTCTGATTCTGATTCTGATTCAGATGATTCGCTGTGGCGACCCCTGAAGGGAAAAGACGGAAGACGAAGAAGAAAAAGTAGAATAGAATAAAAATATTTAAATAAAAAATACAAATAAAATATTTAAAAATATACAGAATACTCAGTATACAGACTAAAAAAGTATGGAATAAGAGTTTAGCAGTATGTTGTGTACAGCATTATTATCCAAATTTTACAGTATTATACAAATATAAGAGTAAGTCGTAAAATGTTAGGGGCTAGTAATGTTATTTTAATAAAGGGGGGTGGGGGGCAAAATTCCTTCATTGCACATATTGTAAATAGAAACAAAGTGTAAACAGAAACATAAACCACAACAGTAAGAGAACCACTGCACTTTGTGAGTAAGTTGCTCTTAATGGTGTTGTAGGAACATAACCCTATCGATCTATCGATCTATCTATCTGTCTGTCTGTCTGTCTGTCTGTCTTTTGTAATGCTATACACACACTGTTGCTACACACAGTGTCATATTGCCATATTTATTCCGACTGTTCCTGCACACTGTCACTCCAAACTCTTCAAAAGTTTGCCAATGTTGTGCTACAGAAGAATCGCTCTGAAACGGATGTATAAATGTGAAGGTATGAAGTTTCTAAAAATGTCAAGATTTAATTGTTCTTCCTACAGAAAATGTTCAATCTGGTCTCAAGCCTTTACTGAATAAAATAGTTCACCCCTGACACCCCTGATAATATTTTAAAATTTTGAATGTGAATTTGAATGTGACTTGATTCTACCTTTGAATATTAGTACAGTTAATTATGTTGTAACACAATGAATTACACTTACATTTGACTATTTTTCACGGCTGACATGTTATTGTCATCATTTCTAATTCTTTTGGTGAATTTGAATAATAAAGTTAACAGAATGTACAGTGACATGCAAAAGCATTCACCACCACCCCCACCATGACCCTTTCTTGGCAGACTGACTATGGTGCAATAATCTTTCCATTTTCTTATGATGGATTTAATGGTGCTCTTTGGGAAGTTCAGAGATACTAAATTATATACTGAATTATAACAATTCCATACTTTTTGTAACCCAACCCTGATCTGTACTTCTCACAATTTGCCTCTGACCTGTGAAGAGATCCTCGGCCTTCATGCAGTCCCTTGCTTCATAGTAGCCCCTGCTTAGCTGTGTTGCACTGGTGTTGACTCTGGGGGCTTATATATATATATATACCTAGATAATTTAACACTTAGATTGCTCGCAGGTGGATTTTATTTAACTAATTAAGTGGCTTTTCAACGTTGTGTTTGGGGCTTCAAAGCAAATGGGGTGAAAACGTATGCTTAATTAACTTCATTAGTCTGCAGTTTGTTTTCTAGGTTAATCACTTAAAATCAAATACAAAATCCATTTAAATTCCAGGTTGTAAGGTAACAAATTATCGAGAATGCCAAGGGGGTGAATACTTTTGCAATGCACTGTAAGTCAGACTTTGTTCTATACATTTTGAGGCAGCCTAATTTGAGATAAAACACCTTTATTTCAATGTATATAAAATGGTAAAATATGGATTCTTTACCACAAAACTAGACACACAACAACATCACTTATCACGTTCATAATCTGTTACTTATGAGCACAGATTTGATGCGTGCTAACATTTAAGCAAAAATAATAATAATTCTGCTGAATTCTAACAGAATGTCCCAGTTATTTTTTTATTAAGAGTGAGAAATAATATATATATAGGCAATAACTGTAACTTACAAGGGTCATGATCACCTCTGCAAAGTGGGTTGTATCATATGAGACAGGAAATACTGAATTATCTACTGAATTATATCAAATTCATACTTCAAGTCTGAGAAAAGCTATCAAATGTTGATGCCCAGTCATTGCCTAGTCCTAAGTTCCAGCTGGGCTGTTCTGCATTCCAGAGTAACTGAATGTATCAAGAAACCCTTTGTAACTTGGTAGGATTCATGCAAAAAGTTTCTAACAACAAAGAAAGTAGAAAGGGGAACTTAAATGCTGCTAGGAAGTGATCAAGGACAATGTGGCATGGCCTCAAACAAACACACTCCATGGACGCAGTGTGAGTGTGGAGTGAAGGATAAACACTGATGTAAAATTGAACAGAAAAAGAGAGTGATCAGGAGGAGGACTCATTCTGCTCAAGCGAGGATAGGGCTCTTTCACCCGGGGCCCAAGTGTTACCATTCAAGCATCACGTGGGGCATGTAGTCGACTATCAAAGCGCAGTGTGGGACGTTTGGGCCCTATCGTATTAATCAATGGCAAAATATTTATACTTGCCATTCCCTGAAAGGAGATGGCTCCTTTTAAAACCCACAGCCTATTGGCATCAGATGAAGAGCAACAAGCCATCAAAAAGAGCCGAGAATTAAAAATACAAAAATGCAGGACTTGGGAAAAAACAACAACAACAAAAAACAAGACACTTTCTAAAAGTGCGAAATGTGCTCTCCAAAGCTGTTTGAAAACCGTACTGTGGGTGAATTAAGTTGCATGCTGTTGGCGTGACTGGCCGCCAGTAGTTTTGATTTAGTGTTTTGTGGCTGATCAATAGGAAACGGCTCCAGGTGGTATTGCTAATTACAGTAATTTATGAAGTTACCAAACTAGGAATGCATTACAAATTAACCTCTGGAAATGTATGTGCCCTCAGCCTGAAAATCAACCAGTTAACATGTATGTGTGTGCGCGTGTATACAGGCCAAAAGTTTGGACATACCTTCTCATTCAGTGTGTTTTCTTCATTTTCATGACCATTTCTGTTGGTAGATTCTCACTGAAGGCATCAAAACTATGAATGAACACGTGTGGAGTTCTGTACTTAACAAAAAATGGTGAAATAATTGAAAACATGTTTTATATTCTAGTTTCTTCTCCTCTGGGAACTCCTTCAACACTGTTGGAAAACCATTTCAGTTGACAACCTCTTGAAGCTCATCCAGAGAATGCCAAGCGTGTGCAAAGCAGTAATCAGATCAAATATATGTATATATTTTTTTCAAATTCTGAAGAATATAGGACACTTGAAGTGTAGTCCTAGAATCCTAGAATAGTATTTACAGATGTGGGAACTTGACTGGAGTTGTGTATATTTTAGACCTGTGTGTGTTTTCTAGAGGGTTTAACCAGTTGCATAAGCATCTGTTAGTATGGCAGAAAAGCACAGCATGTAGGGTTAGGACCCTAACCCCCACACTGCATCTCAAGCAGTCACAGCTCTATTGACAGGCTGGACAAAGACACAATTAGCTAGGGACATTCCCCAGCTTTCGCCTCTCTCAGATCAATGAGAGGATATTTGCACTGGATATTTCCAATGGAGGAGACTGTGTGTTGCTTGTGTAAGGGAGGAATAGCATGCAAACAAGAATACTGACATTATACTATGCACCATGGGCGGCCATCAAAATGCTACCTTTTCCTCATTTATACTGTGATTTGTTGCTTAGACCACTTTTTATTTAATATTTTGAGTGGCTAGTGTGTAAGGGTATTTTTAACAATGAAAATCCAATATAATACACAACCTAGCAGATAACTTTGCTGCTAACCTACCCTAAATTGCATTTAAGCATTTCCCTCCTAACAAACCAGTTTCATAGGCAGCAAACAGGCTAACACTCTCCTTAAGCAATATTACTAAGGATTCATTAAAAATTGAATTACAGATTTAAATGTGAGAGTTCTACATCTATGTAGCCGAAAGTTCATCTTATGTGAAAGATAAAACTCTGGTGCAGGTTGAGCTAGGCTAAGATGATGTAAGCTACCTAATTACCTGTGATTGTGTTGGTGGTCATGGTGGGCTAATCAGTGTTCTATTGTTTTGTTTCATTTTTCTGTTCATATTTGTTTTATACTGACTTGGTCATCATATAATATGATCTAAAATAAGTTACAGATCACACCTAAGCTGAATTATGGACTATGGATAAGTTTATAACATTATATGCAAATGAAAACAGATGGACGTAAATGAGTTCACAAGTCTTCTTGACCTGTATTGAGGCCATACCTGCAAATGATATAATATGATTTATTGATCAGATCTTACTACAATAGCTCTTTTTACATGAACATTCATAATTTTTCCCACACAGAGAGGGCAAAGCCACACGTGCTGTCTTGGACTCCCTGCAGCACCACTGGGAATTCGAAAGCTTTTATTGACAGAGTCAGCTGTATTAGACTTTGGCACAGCATTGTAGAGTTAGCCGTCCAGCTCCATGCTGACATTCTAAGATAGTGGTCACCAACCCAGGTCCTGGAGATCTACTTCCTTACTTTTTGAGATGTTTTGGCTAGAACTGGTGGCTGGACTGGATATAAATGGATTATGGATTGAGGCTAGGTTTGTGAGTCCATGGACCTCAATGCAGTCTGGTTAAGTTGGAAAGTGTACAATAAAACTAAAGGTTATTGAAGGAATATTATTTAAGGTCATATTTTCTATGCTAATGATTTAACCTTTAATTTACCCATAACATAATACATTTTTTTTATTGATCTTGTGATAGCCACCAAAGGAACGCTTTACATTTTTTAAATTACCATCCCAATCAGCAACCCCATTGACTGTCCAATCAGTTTCTGCATCTTCCACAGTCATTATTATGTTTTGGCAGTTCCTGACTGAGTCTTTGATTGTAAATTGGTTGGTATGCTCTTGCAGACCAGGACTGTGCCCACATTGTGTGAACCACACATTTTGTTAGATACACAGATAAGAGAGTGTTTGTGGCTTATGTGATCAATGTGGACGCCCAGGAGTCTCAGACTGTCTCAGACAACACAAACTAATTCAAAGCAATTCTGATCAGCCAGTGCTGAAATGAATTTGAGGCAAATGCAGGAGTCTTGATGTTCCCATTATATGCCCTTCCAGGCACTGTCACGCCTGTGCATCCACCGCAAAGAGAAAAGTGGCTAATGTGAAGGAAAAACATCAAAAACAACAATCATTTTAGCACCTTTGCCTCAGATGTTGCATGGTGGTAAAGGCAAGGATGCCTACTGTAAAAGAGAGAGAGAGAGAGAGAGAGAGAGAGAGAAATAGACTTGAGCTCAGCAACGGTGTCCTGCTTATGCCAGCAGAAAAACACTTAAACATGCGTATGCGATATGTGTGTGAAGAACTCAACAACAAAGCCTCTCTGTTTTCTTTCCCTTATCCCTTTTTTTTGGCTGGTTTTGAAGAAGCAACTGAGCCACGGTGCCACACTAACAACAAGGGATGCCAGACGGAAATATAGCAGCTCCTAGAATGCTCTGGGTTTGTGATTACCTCCAATAAGTGTTTGCTAAAGGGGTTAGGGGAGGCCTGTAAAGCGATTATTAGTGAAAGAAAAGCCTCGTCAAAAAAAAAAAAAAACATTATGGAAAAAAACAACAGCGTTTTCCATTCATTTCTGAATAAACCTTTTTGGCACAATGGAGTGACTATGAGAGTTAAACATTTTTAGACATTTAGATGTAAAAGGACACTTATGCTACATTTACTGGCTGGTGTTGGGAAAACAAACATTAAAAATTTGACGTGATATTAGAATTACTATATTCCAATCCTTATGCGATTGACCAAATCTTGCCCTAGAGGACCAACTTCCAGCTGCTTGGTGATCTACTTGCTTAAACACAGCCGATTCAACTCATATGTCATGCTCAGGTTTTGTGGTTGTGTTTGAGGAGGGGAGCCACCAAACTGCTCTGGATGTGTTAAACCATTAACCTTTAGATCTCCGTGTGAAAAATGGAATACAATATTTTAAAACCAGCGTTTAGTCTCTTATACACTTGAAGTTTGCTGTGCTTTTGCTGGGCACACTGCTGCTCTGCCACTCTCTGGACCCCCCTCTCTCTGCAGATTTTCCCCAGCCACTTCTGAGCAGGGACTCTTCTTATTCTCCTGAAATAGAGATATAAATGGAAAGGTACGATGGATTATCTAATAATGTAAAGATTTTATATACCCATTGAAGTGCTCTGCCTACAAAAAATATTTTGGCATCAAGCTTTCATTTAATTAAATAGTTAAACATTATAATTCTACTTTTTAATATTATTACAGTTAATTATGTTGTAACACAATGAAGCGTGTTTACATTTGATTTCTATTTTTAATGGCTGACATGTCAATGTCAACATTTCTAGCATTAGTGAAATTGAATAATAAAGTTAACAGAATGTCCAGTGACTTGCAAACACATTCACTCCCCCTATATCATTCTCTTATTTCCTCACAACCTGGAATTTTGATAGATTTTTTGAGGGGGAGAAGTGTACCATTTAATTTACATGACACAGCAGTTTGCAGATGTGAAGCAAACAAAAAGACAAAAATAAATAAATAAAGTTGTGTTTTTTAATTGTGAGTAATTGCATGTGAGGCCACTAAAAGTGTTTTTTAAATTTCTTTACATGTTTATTTTAATTATAATAACTTTGGTCCGATGTGACATAGGAGCACCAAACAAACATCAGCAAGACACCTAACTTCTGGAGAATCAACACAACCCAGTGGAACTTTCATATAGGGAGTTGTTTTGTGCAATTTACCATTTGTTGTGCTTCAGCCTCGGATCTGTGCTGTTCATGTTCTAAGGGTAAGAAAGAGAAGTTTATTCCCCCTACATGGACAGGAATGTCTGTTATTCCATTATTTCAGGGAACAGTGCTGTTCTCCACCTAGCAGGCTGAGATTTGAATCTCTGGACAAGCAGACCATACAACCACACTAAAAGACTCTTACATTTTCTTACATCTGTAACAGAATGAACTTGTAAGTTGCAGGGAAAGAACATCTGCCAAAAGCTTGGTTTCTCTTTCACCTAAACTTCAGAACATTGTGCCAGGGTAGGGATTGTGGGTCAAGATATCTACTTTTGAAAGAGTTGTTATCTTCACCTTGTCATGTATATGTAATAGTGTGAGGGTCAATGCAAGAATGATGTAATCACAGGATCCAAAATGTTTACTGCTAAAGATTAAGTAACAAAGACACAAAATAAAGAGTCCAGGGTACACAGAAGGACAAGAAACTACAAGAACAGGAGCCAGGCAAAGACAAAAGGGAAAATAAACAGGTTGCACAAAAACACAAATTAGAACCAAAATAATAAATAATTACCTTTACAAACCTCCAAAAGCAAGTTTTGCAATGGAAGAAAATAGGTTTTACACAAACACAGACCAAAATTCAAGGGAATTTTTGCTAACTGAAATAATTAGAAACACCTGGGCAGGGGCGGAGCCACGAACTAGACCGGTGAACTTAAAAATAAAGGGGTCGGGCTAGGGTGGGGCCAAGACCACACCATACTCACATGTAACAGACACATAAACAACAGCACATGGAGAATGTAAATAACAATAACATTACAAGAAAACAGGAAGAAGACACAACATTACAAAATGCCAAAATAACAAGGAAAGGACAGGGAGAATGTTACAGTATATTTACAATCAGCTGCTTATATTACTGTCTGATTCTAGTTTAACAATATCCTTTTCAGTATGGGTTCTCATTATGGTTTCTTATTGTTATTTTGTCATATTATATGGTTATTATTAGTCAATATGTTCAGTTTCACTCTGAGCAGAAGTTGTAATAGAGAAAATTGCTGCTTCTTAGTCCCCACCCCCAAAATCTGACAGACACAACAAATGCATGTGCTCAGTCCACAGATCCAGGCTTCCAAATGGGTAAACTCTCCATAGAGTCCTTTATATACAGAGGGATTAAATAGTTGTGTAGAGATGATATGGACATTTATGTGTAACGACAGGTTCTGACATCTCTTGATCGCTAACTCATGATGAAAAGTAAAAAATAAAAAATAAATAAAAATACATAGCATGTGCAGCATGTGACATTTATGAAGAACATTAAAGAATTATAAGGCAAATTTTGGGTGGTTTTAGAACTGGACCAGTTTTCCGGACCTTCTGACAACTGCTATTAAAGATGGCTTTAGCTGCAAGGCAAATTAAATCCTTAATTGTCATAATTGGATATTTGGACCTATGAGCATGCCAGTAATGTCCATATGATTTAAAAATCATCTAAACAACCTTCATGTTAACGCAGAGGTACTGAATTCATTTGCATTTTCACACTAATGAGCACCCATGGATAGCTGCAGGTACACCAAGGGCACATTAAAAGAATTACCTTGAAAAGCATGGCTCTTTGGTTATCTTTCTGGACCGGGTGCTCGTACAGGAATGTTTTTTTTTTTGCTTTTCACCCCCCAACATGAGTCTCGACGACGAGCTGCATCAGTTTCAAATAGCGCAACTGGATCGTGGGTGGCGTCACGGAAACACTTCCCTGTAATTGTTCTCTGTCTTGTACCACTAACATTACATCAGCTGCCATTAGCCACCGTCATGCGCTAAGAGCTAATCTCTTATTCTGTTTTTCAATTATTGTGGAGTGCGGGCTTAAATGAGGAGGAGGAGATAATGAAATTAACTTCCTAACTTCTAGCAATTCTCCATGGCACCACAATCAGATATTCTCTTGGTCTCGGAAAATGTATGCTAATTTTATGCATCCATCATTTGTTATTACCATTACGGCAACATAAAACAGAGTTTTCTTGAACAATTAGACTTAAAACGGCGCATATTCATAAGCCCTGGGAAAGCAAGCATGAATATTAAAGTGGAGTAATTGAAAAGGCTGAACTCTTGACACTTGAGGAGGAGAGAGAGACGCATTCATGTTGTTTACGTTTGGAAGGCCTTCACATCTCCAACATCTGTCATGGACATGAGTGGAACTGTTTACTTTACACTCTGGCTCGAGTAATAACTTACAAGCAAAGACGGCAAGGAGGAACAGCTTAGAAATGAACCCTGCCTGGCTACTTTAGCTCCTTATAAAATCTCACCCATGCAATCACAAGCAATATTGGACAATATACTAGCCCCAGTTACTGAAAGGCCTCACTGAGATGCATGTGTTGAAATCACGAGCATAATGAAGTGCAATCAAACAATTTACATGGATTACCTAGTGGTTATTGTCGCTGAAACCCAAATCTGGTTTGTTGACACATTTGAACTGATTGCCGAGCCCCATGAGTCTGCATCCTCAGACACTAACCCCGCCCCTCCTATCCGTCACTGGCGGCAGCCTCCCCAAGGGGCCCACCCCCCTGATCCTCATAATGGCTGTTTGATGGCCCTCATAAAAGGAGTCAATGTATCGACGGGAGCCCTTTGAGGACAAACCTCATTTGTATGTGGATCAATCTACTCAATTCATAGGAAGTGACCATAAGGAGGTGGGATAGGGACTCGGGTGATAGCATTACACCTGTGACCTCGCAGCCCACGCCTGAAAAGGGCTTGACAGAGATGATCTGTTTTCATGATAGCGTGATGCATTTTTATTAAATAATCTAATCCCTCGGAATCAGATTACCAGCACGGAGATTGAATTGTGCAGTCCATTATGTGTCTGTGTTGCACGGAAACACTTCATCATCCCTGTATTTCTGCCTGAACATTTGCATCTCGAACGCTTCACAACATTCTCATTCGGGATCCGGGTGAAAATGACATGGCGACAGTCCAAATAAAAAAAGGATCGGTGGTGAAATAAACGCCTTTGAAAGGGAAAAACTGCTCTAAGGATTAACGTGGAATGAAGAATTTTTGGCCGAATATGACCTAAACGCTGTGCTTCTCTCTAACAGGCCCACTTGCAAAAGGAATCGTGAAGCGTTGTGTGACTCGGTGATGTAATCCAGGCTTTGATTAACTAAATAAGGCCCGTGAAGAGGAGAGGATCTCAAATGGGAGGCATCAATACTGCAGCAGCCTACACATGGACAGAGAGAGAGAGAAGTTAACATTTCACTCCTTATGATGCTGAAGCTCCGTTAAGTGCAACAACTGAGTTGCGTCAGTTCTTAAACAAAGGCAGAAATCATGTATTCGTTACATTTCGCAACTTGACGGTAGTTCGGCACAAAGTTTGAAAAGTGAGAGGGAAGACTACCAGGACGTGTTACTGCATGAGTCTAATTAGGATCTGGCCCACCTTAACACTAATCCAACTCTTAAAAACATCTAGAGTCATTTATACACAATAGTAATCCAGCACGAGGAACCTGAACCTGAAACGGCCTGAAACTGCTTGGATTCCTCAAGAATATCCTAAAACTTCAGCGAAGCTCCCGAAGGCTGCCGCTAAGACAGTCTGGCATGTTACCTGTCTGTGTGGTCCGTGGCCTCAGTGAGGGTTAAGCTAATGAAACCCCATGATGTTCATCTCGCACTGATCCAGCTCTAGCAGCTACGAGAAGAAGCAGAAAAATAAAGCCCCTCCATTCATTTGCATTTGCTGAATCCATAGCGCTATCCGTGGAGAGTCCAGCCAAAGGGAAGGGGGACAAAGGGAGCAAAAATAAATAAATAAATGAAAAGAACAAGAAGATGAAGAATGGAGGGGGGGGGATACGGAGGTGCGCTGTTTCAGACCAGAGACCGTTGCAGCTCTCCAAATCAGGTCAGCCTCAGCGGAGGTACAGAAGGAGCGAGGAGGAGGCAAAATAACACAAAAAAAGAAAGAAAGGAAAGAATCAGCCACCTAAGACCGCATGTCTTATCGAGAAAAAAAGCTGAAGGAAAAACAGAAGTGAACAGAGCAAGGAGAAGATGTGGGGGTGAGTTTCTCAGGTGAGGAGGGGTCGGGAAGTTTCGGGGGAAGTTTTGTGCCGAGTCCAAAGCGAGGTCCTGCGCCAGAGGAAGAGTTCGCCCGCTCTAAAAGAGGACATGATGAGACTGCATGCCTAATGAGCTCACAGCTCCAGAGAGCCGTGGCTTTTCTTATTCTCGTTCATCATTAATTCAGCAACGTAGATAATTTCATTACATTGCCACGTTTTTTTTTGTTTTCGTTTTTTTTCTCACACAACACAGCCCCCCACCCACCACCACTTCCCCCTTATCAATAAAAGATGGCCTCAGCCCTTACAATGGTGCCAGGCCAATGTATGCTTTAGGGGTGTGTAGAGCGGCCACTATTCGTATCTGTATTTGTATTTGTTGAAAGGGGAAAAATATTCGTATTTTGTATTCGTATTCAAGTAAAATTCTTAATTCAGCACGCAAACTCCGACCCGGGGGAGCGGAGTAAACTAAGTGAAAATAAACATCGATCATCATGAAAATCCTCCTTGGCATTTAACCCATTGACCAAGTGAAGCAGCGTGAACATAACGTCCGGGGAGCAGTGTGTGAAGATGTTTACCTCACTCAGGGCACCTCAGTGGTGCCTAGCGGTTTTGAGGAATTACCCACGACTTTCTAATCGCAGAACGAGGGCCCTAACCATGCGTGGGTTTGGGGGCAGGGTTTGGTTCCCGAATACAAATATTTTTTAAAGTATTTGTCAGAATACGGTATTTGTAAAAAACACGTTATTTGTGCCAATCTAATTACCGTATTTGTATTTGTCTCCACCCCTAGTATGCTTGCATCTGTGACTATGCATGCTCAGGCACATAGGTATCAAAAATCAAATTATATATATACATTTAATTACAAATACGGTATTCAGAAAGGCACAAATAATGGGATTTTTATGAATACCGTATTCAGACAAATACTTTAAAAAATATTTGTATTTGGGAAACCCCGCCCCCACCCGGTACGCCCTTGTACACACTCCGCCTCCCCCTGGTACAGCCTCGCATTTGAGAGAAGTGACTCTGCCACCAAGGTACAGCCTCCCGTTCGGGAGAAGATAATTCATCACCTGGTATACCCTCACGTTCGGGAGTAGAACCCCCCCCCGTACACCATCGAGTTTGGGAGTAAAACCTCTGCTCCCCCCGGTTCAGGAGTAGCCGCTTCCACCCCCACCCCCTGTCATATATATATATATATATACATATATATATGGTCAAATGATCAACAATAGAATTGGCCCACTGTGGCAAGTGTATATGAAACATATTAACCTTAAAAATTATAGCTAACAACTAATATCTCATTATCTATTTACATAATTTTTTCTTTCCTCTGAAATTCTGATTGAATTCTGGGTACTCAGTATATGCTGACATCACTCTCAAAGTTATGAAGCTTTCTCTGTCATTTCAGAATCTTTTTCGGTGCTGTTCATTACACTGGACATGCATTACTAATCTAATCTCCCATATATAAATGGGAAAACCCAGTGTAAAAGTTATTCCTAAAACAGTACATCGAAACTAAGAACACAGTAGGAAACTTTATTATTACCGTATTTGGAAATTATAGTGTAACAATGATGTAATTAATGAAATAAAGACATATATTTAATAAGCCAAAATGGCTTGAATTAAGAATAGGCCCTGCCTGTCAATTGCTTCTATTGCATGTTTCCTTTCTACTCCCCTGTGACTATGCATGCTCAGACACATAGGTAAAACATGAAAGAATAAATATATATATGGTCAAATGGTCAACAATAGAAATGTTCCACTGTGATCCATGTGTGTATGTATTGCAATAACCTTTACTCAGTGTAAAGGTTATTCCTAGAACTGTACATCCAAACTAAGAACCTTTAGGAACTCATTTCTTAAAGACCGTAATTGGAAAATTACGAATTGTGCTGTTTTCTGAAAAGCCCTCAAGGTGAAAGATTGGCAAAAATTCTTTTAAATTCAGATTACATCCATTTTTACACACAGTTTCACACCTTTCTATACATAAATATTCAGCTCAATTCAGTTTTATTTATATAGCACTTTTTACAACCAGGTTGTTACAAATTAAGAACATGTAGGAACTTTTATTTTCACCATAATTGGAAATTATAGTGGAATAAATCTAACCAGCTTTACCCATGCCCAAGTTTTTGAACAGACTCCTGGTGACATGGCTCTTGACACGGGATGCCAGTTGTCGAGTTGTGAAGGCAGGCACACAGGAATCCAGCATATGGCAGTCGTAGAAATTAAACGACGCTTCAGGTAAATAAAACACAACCTGGCAAATACTGAAGAGAGTTTTCATCTGGCACAGGAGCAGGAGCGCAGGGAACCCAGCCAGGGCAAAAGAAACACACACACACACACACACAGACACACACACATACACACCATCATCATCAGCCAACCAGCCAGACGATCCTTCCCGCTAGCTTTCAACGACCAAGCTGTGGGATTACCCAAATCGCATTTATTTATTAAGTCTCAATTAAGAATAGAAGTCTTACGGCTGCATGTCAGCTCAGGGAGTAGAAAGGAAACCTACAATAGAAGTAATTGACAGGCAGGGCCTATTCTTAATTCAAGCCATTTTGGCTTATTAAATATAAGCCTTTCATCTGTGGACACAATTCTATTAATTAAATCATTAGAACAATTATTCACTTGTGAGGGAAGGGATTAAAAAAAATCAAATGAGAAGCTGCCTTGCAATAACCTCCTGAAATATTCATTAATAAAATGAAGATTGCTTAAACGTAACGACAGGGATTACATGTGTAGGGACCGGCTTCTGCTTACCACGCCACCCCCCCACCCCTCCCCGGCGTGATTACATGATCAAGGGATCAAATCGGGGAACAAGACATAAGATACACACTCCTACACATACACACACACATACCTTTCGCTTAAGGCTAATTTGTATTTAGACTATACAGATCTCCGAACCCCAACCAGTAAAGCGGAGGTGAAGGTTCTCCTCACCACATGCCTCAGAACCGCAAAGTTATTGACGCTGCCAAGCACAAAATATACATAGAGAGAGCAACACAAACAAAATTGCTTTCAAGTGTCAGTCACGATTTGGCTTTCCCCTCACTTCCTGGCACGCACAATATTTGACAATGTCAATCACACTTTTTTTCCCAAATTGTGCTGTTTTCTGAAGAGCCCTTAAGGTGAAAGATTGGCAAAAATGTTGTTCAGCCCAAGCTGGCTTCTTTTAAATTCAGTTTGCATCCAGTATCACACCTTTTTAAATATTCAGTTCAATTCAGTTTTTTTTATATAGCACTTTCTAAAACCAGGTTGTCACAAAGCAGCGTTACAGTGTCCAGGTCCGAGCCCTATGAGGTATGTAACTGTGCATGAAATACAGTTTACACACAGTTTCACACAGAGATAAGTGGGATTTCATGACCCCACATGCAACAAGATAAGATATGATATGATAATATTCTTTTTTATTGTCATTGTATTGAAGCAGGATGCTATACATACAACGAAATTGTAGGGACTACTTAACGGTGCAACAAATACAGACAGTGACACAGTGCTGAAAATTTGACAGTGTAGACAGTAACAGTGGAGACAGTAAACCCAGTATAGACAAACATCAAAGATCAAATTTATATATATATATATATATATAATAAATATATGCATATATTGTAGGTATTGTTGTTATTATTGCACATTGTCCAGAGATTTGTGGGGGGAGGGGGGAGGGTTTGGATAGCAGTGAATAAATTAGTATGTGAAGAAACTGTCTCTGAGCCTGTTGGTCCTAGTTCTGATCGACCTGCAGTGCCTGCCAGAGGGCAGGAGGTTGAACTGGCCATGAGCAGGATGGGTACCACAAGCTGTTTTAAAGAACGCGTGTTATTGGGGGATGTCTGCAGTTGGCACCATTAAACAAATCGTTTTTGCTTTGATCCAGTGTTGAACTGAGTTAAGAATGAAGAAACATGAGAGAAATGGGTTAAATGTTGGCAGTACCCTAGACTCTTTAAAGTGGTAATGAATGTCAACAGATATTTCTGAACCTAATGGCTACTGGAGCTGGGCATCAAAGTAGTGGATGTTGTGCACTGGTTAAGACTATGACTAATGGACAAGCCCACACTCGAAAGAATCTGCAGTGCCACCAAATAAAAAAATCTACATCATGCAAACAGATTTCCGAGTAAACTGAACTTTTGGATAGAAACTGATTGTTGAGTTTACATTTACTTAAACTATAAGTTGACCAAACATTAAACACAGCAACTACAACAACTCCCTGTACTTCATAATCTAACTTGGTGTAATATCAAAATGTGATTATTTAGTCATTTCAGATCAAGGGGAATTGTGTATAATACTGAACACCAGGTTAGATTATAAGGTACAGGGAAGTTTAACATTTGTTGTAGTTGCTGTGTTTAAAATCTGAGTTTTTTTAACAAAAGTTCAGTTTTCTCGGAAATCTGTGTGCATAATGTTGACTTTTTTATCATATCATCACTAGCACATATGGCTCAGTTTCAGAACTAGAAAACTCATTTCACTTGTGGAAATGTGAAGGAAATGGCTACACAAGGTTAAAATCTGACCAAAATTGTGGAAAAAGTAATATAATGTGAAAAAAATATAAATTTCACGTTTATCGTGTTTACTTTTCATATTCTATTCTAACATCAACACTTATGGCAGTGTGGCCGAATCATTCACAAATGGTGTGTTTTAATTGTGGCCCAAAACATTTTTGGACATATTTTATTTTACTATTTATTAAACCCCAAAATATGGGTTGTGTGTTGTGTTCTGACACACAGTTACAAAAACTGCTTTTAACATAAGAGCTCTTATTGGTTAAACCGTCTGTTGTGCTCCTTCATTCATAACTAGATTCACTTCAACCCAAAGCAATCAGTCATATTCAGACTGAATGAAATTCAGGTTCTATGTTCAGAAATATCAAAATCAGAGTACAAATCTAAGGAATGGTGTGTTTACTTTCAACAAAACTATAAAAAATATTTCCACATTCAAACACTATTGTGGTTCCACCTGAAGGTCTTGTATCCCGGCTTTTAACAAAATGTGTTTACTTGCTTCACTCAGTCACAGTTGAAAAGTAGTTAAAAGTGTTGAATTACATCAGTTTTTCTCCAGAACATGGACATTCTTTTACAGTTTTGGATAAAAGAATGTCAGTATTTATAATAATAATAATAATAATAATAATAATAATAATAATAATAATAATAATAATAATAATAATAATAATACAGAAATGAATATGATTACTTTTCATTTTTATAAAAATACTGCTACTACTACTTAGAATAATAACAATGATAATTATATTATATAAATTATAAATCATAAACAGAACAGTCAGGATGTTGCTCTACAGTCTACAAAGCTTTAGTGGTGTTGGAAGTGAGGCACAATCTGTGACCCATAAATTCATCCAAAACACCGCTGCCCCAAATGCACAGCACAGTACAATTCCCCGAGTGTCAGTAATCTAGGAAAGTGTCAGCGCCGCTGGTGTGGGACAGGCCTGTTTTTGGGACTGGGGCAGAATGCGCTGATGATTGCAAGTGATTGACAGGTGCAGGCTTAAGCAGAGGAGACACACTCCGCCCAGGCTGTAGTCAGCTGTCTGAGTGAGTGCCAGCAACCCACCCACAGGGGGCTCACCGGGCTCTTCAAAAAGATGAGTGCACGTGTGTGTGTGTGTGTGTGTGTGTGTGTGTGTTTGTGTGTGTGTGTGTGTGTAACCATGCTTCTCTTCTGTTTGATCCCCCTGAAGCTGGTGAGGTTTCTAAGAGGTGTGGACTGGTGTATCAGTTGTTTGTTTGCTTGTGTGCATGTGTGTGTGTGTATGTGTATGTGTTTGTGTGTGTGTGTGTGTGTGTGTGTGTGTGTGTATGTGTATGTGTATGTGTGTGTGTGTGTGTGTGT
>JBBKCR010000141.1:753832-770569 GCA_037577295.1 Ladigesia roloffi
ATTAGGGGTGGAGCCGAACCCGAATACAGTATTCGGAAAAGCACAAATAACGCGTTTTTACGAATACAGAATTCGGACAAATATTTGTATTAGAGAAAAAATATATATATATATTGACTCAAATGTTTTAACAGACATGGGGTTGTGGTCACGTGACTCCCCCATGTATGACCAGGTTTCCCAGATTTGCGATTGAATTGCCAACGCCAAAAGCAACAGTGATATATTTCATATGTGTCAACAGAGAGGCCACTATTTTCAGAAGCTTCTTTGACTGGTGCCTTATTTTAGAGGGTGGTGTGTGTTTTGGGCCTGTCTGCGGTAATATTGATTTGGAGGACCTAGAGGTATGTGACATCATTATGAGGATTGACCTTCTCATGCTCTGGCCTGAAGTCCCGGGGTGGCTGAACGTTGAACCCCCTCATTCAGACCTCGTTTCAGGGCCACGGGCACAACTGTATCATGGGAAAATTGGTGCAGTGTTATTTGCTTGGCTGACCTCCTGACGCATGCCTCCCCCCTGCACACACTCAAACACCCCCAATAATCAGCCCCTGCCTCACCCCATTATAGCAAACCATGTATCTTTGCTATACTTCTTAGTACGGCTTAAGTGACCTGCAGTGTGTAGTATTGCATTTTTAGCTGTTAAAAATGATATATGCTTCGCACATGATCTGATTTAATGTTTCACATCTTGAAATGTACACTTCATACATACTTTTGACTTTGATGTCAACAAAAACGATATTCTAAGGGATATAAGACTTCAGTATGTTTAACTAAAAAATCATAACACATTCTTCTTTTCCTACTGTGATGTATGAACAAAAGAAACGCAGTCTCGTGAGTGGCACTTTTTAAATGTATCATATGCCACTGAAAATATATATTTACTAATTATTTGACTTCACATCTTCACTCAAATCAAACACAAAAAAACATATATTTTAAGAGATGTAGATTGACAAAGGCATTAGTTGAATTAAGTTGGGAACATTGGGAACTGAGTGGGTGTGATGCAGTTGTTTGAAAGAGAAGACTGATTTGAGGAAGCTGCAGTCTAACCATTGCTGATGAAAGCATGGTGTAATTTTATATTTTGTATCTTCCTCATTAAAGGTTCATTGAAACAAACAAGGAAATTTTGTTAAAACCATGGATTGCACAGTGCTGGCCCACAAAAGTGATTTTATTTTTTATTTTTCGGTTAGAAGTCGTTTTAGAGAAACAGTCAGTGACTTTTTTTTCTTCATGCAAATGGACAGAGGAGCTTAAAACATATTAATACTTAGATCTGTGATTTAAAAAATTTAACCCCTACACCAAGTAAAGCAGTGGGTTGCCAGGAACACAACATCCATGGAACTGTGTGTGGGAAAAGTACCTCAGTGATGCCACTAGCAATCCTGGGATTTAAACCCACAGTTTTCTGATTGCAGTGGCAAGTTTTAATCACTAGGTCGGCGAGCCCATTTTCCATTGTCTTGTTCTAAAAATCCTTGAAGGATGGGGTGGATATAGCTCAGTTGGTAGGAAACTTGCCTCTGGACCATGAGGTCATGTGTTCAGATCCTATTTCCAGCACCACTGGGTCCCTGAGAGACCCTTAACATCAGGCTGCTCCAGAGACTGCCCCCTGTAGGTAGGGAATGGAAATCACTTTGGATAAAGGCATCTGCTAAATAATGCAAATGTAAAGGATTTATCAGAGATGACATTTATCTCTGAGAACAGATACTAAAATATATATTTAATTCAGATGGCACATTCATGCACATTTGAATCAAGAAACTTTTATTCAGTGCACATGCACATGTGGTTTTTGAAAGAACACAAAATAGTGATTACAAAATAATTTCTTTTGGGTGGACTACTTTGTCTTACAACAGCCTATACATTCACCAGGACCCTATTAAATAAAAGAGCTAATCAAACTTTTTCATGACCTGCAACCCCCACATTTTTATTAAGCTGACCCAAACCCTATGCAAGAGGACAGTCAGTTCTTGAAGACAGTCAGAGATGCACCTGGGGAGCAAAGCCTGAGCCATCTGATCTTAAAGGATCTTAAAGGAGAGCAACACCAGTACCAATTTCTGATAGAGAGGGCTCAGATTCAGATACAGACTCAGATTTGTCACATACAATATGATACTTAGTACAACATGCAGTGAAATGTATTTTGCAATGCAGCGCCTGACCTTAAGTAACACTAAGAGAAAAAAACAAGTAGGAAAAACATAAGATGATAAGGACAGTTGAGATAAGTAAGCAGATAAAGTCCAAATGCTATGAATAGAACACACTTTGCATCCCAGCTTGTTGTGTATAAGTTTGTGTAGCTGATTACCGCCCCCTGTTGAAAGCACAAACAATGGGCATGTAGTGAAGGCTAGCCCATCTGCTGTTGCACAAACGTCTGAAAATCTTAATGTTCGATTTAATAGAAAGGCATCAGGACACATAGTGCATCATAGCTTTCTGGCTAGTGAGCTGCCTAATCACAGACCAGTCAGAGTACCCATGCTGACTCCAGTCCACTGGCAAAACTATCAAAAATAATACATAATGAACAGAACTGGACCATGGCGCACTGGACGAAGGTGGTCTGGTCTTAATCGATTATGGTTAAACATTGTTGATGATGACACCAGGTTACACCATGAGATGAGGGAGAGATGGCAGACGTAATGTGATGCTCTGGGCAACGTTCTGCTGGGAAACCTTGAGTTCTGTGTTCATGTGGAGGCTGATGCCTCAAATATTCAGAACTGTTTTGGATAAAAAATACATCCTCAGACCATATCCCTAACCTACCATCTAAACCTAACCTTCATCCTGGTCCTAACACTACCCCTGGTCTTAAAGTATTAATACTTTCCCCACACCCAAGTACTGGTAATAATGGATTTGTGCCAGAAAGCAATTTGAACATCATCTAAATAAGGCAGTGCAAACAAAGTGAGACGTCATTATGTAACAGACGATGTAATGAAGGTTGTAATTGTGTGAAACCATTGGAATTGCATGTCACAACAATGGATAGAGCCCCAATTCTCTCTATCTGAGGGTGAAAGGGGATAAACTGGGCTTGTGCAGGACTGACCTCACACACACTCATGTAAGGACCTGTGAAAAGACGAGGAGAGGCTGCAGCGAATTAGATTCCTGCCACTGAGAGACCACCTTGCTGTGTCTCACACACATTCACACACACACACACACATGCGCGCGCGCACACACACAAACTTTCTCACTGTTTCCCTGTGATTCTCACTCTCTGATGCACACTCAGTCTGACTTTCTCAGACACACATACACACGTACGTACACACACACACACACTCACTCACACTCACTCACTATAAACACAGTCTGACATCTTCTCTCTCTGTCTCTCTATCTCTCTCACACACACAAACACACAAATATATAAACAAACATGAATACACACCATGTTCTCATTCCATCTTTCTGTCCGTTTTTTCTCTCTATCTTTGACACCCTCACACTCATTCAAACACACACACACACACACAGACACACACACACACACACACATACATTTATACATGATCTTATTCTATCTTTCTCTCCATTCATTTCTCTCTCTCACACACACACACAGAAAAATTTACCCCCCCCCCCCCACACACACACACACACACACCTCTCTCTCTCTGTCTCCTGTCCTTTGTCTCTGCATTCCTGGAGATGGGATGGCGGAGTTGTCTTACAAAGGAACGGGTGTGTATTAAAACAGCTGTCTCTGGTGGTCCAGGTATAATTGGGGTTGTTAACGTGGCCCAGCTCCTGAGGGACGCTCTCCAGAATGTCTTTGTGTAAAGCACACAAGCGCTGTGGTGCTCTACCTTGATTCTTGATGTATGTCAAAAAAAGCAAACAAGTCACCTGAGCTACTGTACATCAACCAGAGCTGTTATTTTCCACCCCCGCCCCCTTCTTGCCTCCCTGATTTAGCTTTCAGTTGCCATTGCACCGTTATTTATACGTAGTAAAACAAAAAAAGGTGTGTGAAGCTCTGCTGAGCTCCATTTTTGGTGGGAATTCCTCTGAGAGCTCCTTTTCTTAGCAAAGAAACAAAAGATGCATTTATCAGTCTGAAGACTCTCCTTCTTTTTTTGTTATTTTTAAAGTGGGAGGCAAATCTTCCCAAGCTCAGCTGCTTGCAGCACCTGTCTCCCGGTAGGAGCTGGAACAGAAAAACATCAGAAGAGAGAGGAACCTGAGAATGATGGACCTAAGAAGGCAGAACTGTGGGATAGAGAATGCAGGCTATGACATCAGTGCGTTTAATGAAAGTTACGTTTGCGCAAAAAAAAAGTGGTTTGCTGGAAGTGTGGAGGATTATATACAGAAGAGGCTCATTTGATGCCCAGGGGTTTGGTTGCTTATTGGATGATGCGTGATGGAATTAGTGTGGAACAGTCATTAGTGTTCAGGTTGTTTGGTGCTTCATGTCTAGACACACACATGTCTAGTAATGCAAACTCATCAGGCCCTTAAAACAGTGCCTAATCTACAAATTGGACCAATTAAAAATATTATTCATATCAGAATAGGGAAACATCAGAATAGGGAAACCTCCCCAAACTGATTCAGTCTGAGAACGGAGGTCAATGCTGCATGTTCTTGTAGGCTAAATGCCTGTATTCTAGTCTGGATATCGTTTGGTAATGTGTATCGAGTATCCGCTTAAAGGCACGGTGAGCCAAAGCCACGCCTCAAACTCCATAGCTTTAGAGGAGCCCAATTGATTTATTTGACATTAGATGCATTTTGTGTGTGTGTGTGTGTGTGTGTGTGTGTGCGTGTGCGAGCGCGCGTGCACACTTCGCCCAGAATGAAAATTTCATACGCCGATTTAGGGGTGGTGAAATATGAATGATTTCGTTAAAGTTTCATCATAAATCAGTCTTTCGGTATACACGAGAAGACACTGATTGGGCCTTGAAGTATCGTGAAGAAACGCGCGAGTGCCTGACCGTCCCGATTAAGAGGTAAGCAAAAATATCTTGCCGCGCGACGTGGAACCTTTAAACAGAAGCGAAGGGCTCTCGCGACGTGGAAACCTCAGACAGGGAGAACGCCTTGTGTGACGTCGAGATTCGAATGGCTAAATAAAAGCTCGCGTGCCATAAAAGAAGTTAAGAACTAGAAACCCCAAACAAGAAGGACTCCTCTCTCAACACACTCCCCAACTCACTGAAATAGAACAGTTAAGTCAAGATTGCGTGGCGCTCGAAACGTTGAAAATATTAATTATGTGTCTTAGAACGTGAAATATTGTCAAATAAAACGTGGACAAAATTCAATATATATATATAGTACCATGCAAAAGTCTTAAGCACCGAGGATCGAATCTATTTTTTATCAGCAGTAGCAGTAGGTTTCTTTCAGCCAGCAAAAACACAAGTGAACCAAGCAAGCAAGATATTTTGTGAGCTGGTAAAAAGAACATATGTTTGGTTTCAGATTTTTGCTCCAGTCATTGTCTAGATTTATAAACTTCCATAAGCAGCAACACCTAGTTTAATCTAATGATGTAAATATAGCCAAACCAGGTATTTGACTGGACAGTAGTGTTATCTTAGTGTTAAAGCATTTTAGCTGCTTTAACTCTAAGTTAACACTACTGTCCAGTAGAAAAGGTTTTAAGTCTAACTATTCCCTGATTGATATATATACCAGGGATATATATACTGTGTAAAATGAACAATATACAAACGACATCACACACATAATATATGTGTGTATGTGTGTGTGTGTGATGTCGTTTGTATATTGTTCATTTTACAAAACATATACTATACACTATCATATATTAACAAGATTATGTGGTTTAAATTGGTCACATTGCACCATAAAATCTGCATTTGTTGAACACGAGAGCACGCGCTTCCGTCCAATGTAAATAACGTCGAGGTTGTTTTACACGTCGGACTGTTCATTCACCCTCTCGTATCAATTAGCCCATCCAGTGGACTCGACGAGATTAAACAGACCCGACAAGCCCAGTTAATTAGAACGTGATTAAATGTTTTTAATTAAATCACTGATGAAAAGTGGTCTAATTAGTACGGAGATATGATAATAGTCCTCTGCGACAATTGTATTGGGTTTGCAATTAAATCCTAGAGACTATTTAAGAGGAGAAAATCCGCGACTCCTTGCCATTATTATAACAATAGTTATATACCTAAATGCGTCTATGTAACCAGCATTTACAGAACATCCATAATAATAATAATAATAATAGTAATAATAAAAATAATCATAATAATTATTATTATTATTATTAGTATTATATGACATGAATAAAAGTGTCTTCTTTTGGGACGCTGTCGTGCGTTTGGTGCAAATGAAATTTAGATTTTAATATCCTCGAGTTTCCGCGTGTTGAATGAGGTCTTACTGTCTCGCATCTGCCCTCAGTAATTAGGTGATAGTCAACAAGTTGCACTCTTGATTTATGTCCCACAGCGGGGGCTGGAGGAGCTGTCCGTGGTGCTCTCCTCATGCGCGGCTCGTGGAGCTGTCCATGGTGGGCTCTCTTCATTTCTATTCTCTCTCACTTTTTAGTTTTTCTTTTCTGTTCCTTTTGTTTTAACATCAGTATTTGGACAAATTTTTAACATGCAAAATAAATCAACCAGCAATAAAATATATATTTTTTTTAATTTCGCTTCAAAATATACCTATCTTCTTTGCCATGTAATTTTGTGGCTCCTTTGCAAATTTAGGGGTCCGCGCGAGCTGCAGCCATTGTAAATGAATGCCTTGTGGAGGACTGCCCATGCGCAGGGTCCCCAGCGGCGGCGTGGCTAATGAAGAATAATAAATCATGAAAAGGGTTTTCAGGTACAGACAGAGAGCGCGTGAGAGCAGAGAAGGGGGGTGTGAGAGAGGGAGAGGGAGAGAGAGTGTGCAGCTGAGTAGAAAGAGGGAGGGGGAGAGAGAGAGAGAGAGGCAGTCTGCCCTTCGCCTTTAGAACAGAGGCAGTTCGAGTCCCTGCAGCATTGAATGTAGCCGAAGAGCAGCGACCGTCACGCGCTCCTCAACGCCAACCAGCCGCGGAATAAAAGGTCGACTACCATCAGCATCATTACCACTTTTTATTCTTCTCCTCTCTCTCTTTTCCTCACAGCAGAAGTTTGAGATCTTCTCGAAGAAGAGGGAGAAAAAAAAACTTTCTTGCATTTCCCCCCATTTTTTCTTCTACTTAGAACGCGAAGAGGAACCAAAGCTATTCTATTTTATTTTTTTCCCATAAGGGAAAAGAAATCGACCTATATGTAAAGAATAAAAAAACAATTAAAAAAGGGAAGGAAGTCGCCCAGAAGAGCCTCAGTGAGGTTGTATGGCTTTATCTGGCTACTGGAGCTCGAGAACTTCGAGCAGGAGTACACAAACCGGCAGGTAATACCAGTGGATGCCTTGTGTCTAGAGACTCGGCTCATCATCACCATCATCATCATCATCATCATCATCATCACCCTCCTCCCCCTCCTTCTCCTCCTCCTCTTCCTCCTCTCCTCTTTTTTCTGGTCGCCACTCGTTCTCAGACACGCAAAGGCTCGAGAAGGACCAAGCGAGGTTTTTGGAAAGGCACTCGTGAAGTGAAGAAGGAAGGGAGGACGGAAGGAAGGCGGAGTCCTAGAATAAATAACAAAAACAAGAAGGAGAAGAACTAGAAGAAGAAGAAGGCTGGAGTAGAGGCTCGTTCGCCTCACCGATTGTGTGATGATGATGATGATGTCTTTGAATGGCAAGCACGCCTTCGCCCTGCCGCACACCAGCTTGCCCGAGCCCAAGTACTCTGCTCTGCACGCGTCCTCCACGGCATCCTCCTCTTCCTCCTCCTCTTCATCTCCTCCCTCATCCTCGTCCTCGGTACCTTCTTCCTCGTGCTCCTCCACGCGCCTCATCAGCACCAGCAGCAGCGCCGGGGGCGCGACCAGTTCGGAGGCGATGCGCCGTGCGTGCCTCCCGACCCCGCCGGTACGTATCTCTGCATTATAAGCCGCTTAAACTCACTTTACTTTTCTTCTTATTTTTTTTCCTTCTCTCCACTCTTCTTCTTCTTTTTTTACTTGATGTTTTTTTTATATCTGCGTAGCAAATCAACTCCAATAATTTTTTACACCCCCCCCTTCCTCCTCCTCTCCCCCACCCCCCACTCCCAAACTTATGCATTCTGGTATGAATTTTTATGACCTGGGATGTTGCATGTGTCTTGTTTAGCGCGCGTGCATATGTGTGAGTGTGTGTGAGTGAGTGTGTGTTTGGGATTTCTTCTTCTTCTTCTTCTTCTTCTTCTTCTTCTTCTGCTTCTCCCCCCCTCTCTAATCCTCAACCTCCACCGCGCTGCAAATGTTTTAAAATCGCGTCGCGTGCACCCGCGAATTCCCTCGCTGACGATTATGTGCGCGCTCTATTTGCAATTGCAGAGCAATATATTTGGCGGCTTGGATGAGAGTCTGCTGGCCCGCGCCGAAGCTCTGGCGGCGGTGGACATCGTCTCTCCGACCAAGAGCCACCACCACCATCACCACCATCACCAGCACCACCCTCCGCACCACAGCCCCTTCAAGCCGGACGCCACCTACCACACCATGAACGCGCTGCCCTGCACCTCGTCCTCCACCTCCTCGTCCTCGTCGTCCGTGCCCATCACGCACCCGTCCGCGCTGGGGGGCCCCGGCCATCACCACCACCACCATCACCACCACCACCAGCCGCACCAGGCGCTGGAGGGCGAGCTCCTGGACCACCTGACGCCGGGCGGCCTGGCCCTGGCCCCGGACGGCTCCATGGTGTCCGCCGCACCCTCGGCCCACATTGCGGCGGCCGGCGTCAGCCACATGCATCAGGCGGCGGCGGCCATCGGCATGGCCCACGCCGCGCACGCGCACGGCCTGCAGTCTCACGCGCACGCGCTCCCGCCGCACGCCGCGGGCTGCATGAGCGACGTGGACGCCGACCCGAGGGACCTCGAGGCGTTCGCCGAGCGCTTCAAGCAGCGGCGCATCAAACTGGGTGTCACGCAGGCGGACGTGGGCGCGGCGCTGGCCAACCTGAAGATCCCGGGCGTGGGCTCGCTGAGCCAGAGCACCATCTGCCGCTTCGAGTCGCTCACGCTGTCACACAACAACATGATCGCACTCAAGCCCATCCTGCACGCGTGGCTAGAGGAGGCCGAGAAGTCGCACCGTGAGAAGCTCAGCAAGCCCGAGCTCTTCAACGGCGCCGAGAAGAAACGGAAGCGCACGTCCATTGCGGCGCCCGAGAAGCGCTCGCTCGAGGCGTACTTCGCCATCCAGCCGCGGCCCTCGTCCGAGAAGATCGCGGCCATCGCGGAAAAGCTGGACCTCAAAAAGAACGTGGTGCGAGTGTGGTTTTGCAACCAGAGGCAGAAACAGAAACGCATGAAGTACTCTGCTTGCGTGTGAGAGACGCGAGACACTCTTCAAAAACAGAAAGACAATTTGTAACATATTTCGTACCACACACACAAACACACACACACACACACACACACTTCTTCGTTCTATTTTCGTTTTTGTTTTTGTTCCCCCTCCCCTTCCAGAACACCCAGCTCCAAGTGAACTGAAAATGACCTCAAACAAAACTCGCCCTTTCCAGTCAAAGAGGATGTGGAAACATGTAAAGGACCGTTGATTGATCAAGTAAGAACCGTTTGTTGTTCCCCCTCTTAAAAACGGAAAAGATAAAACGATTATTATTATTATTAATATTGTTATGATTACTATTATTATGATACACATTGTCTATGTGTGTGGATTGCGACTCTACGAGCCTTTTTTGGAATGATCCAGTGTAGATTAATCGGATGGCGGATCATGGAGCTACCTGAGTTAATCGAGCTCCAGGAGAAGCGTGACTTCGAAAAAAGGTCGTTCGCAATATATGTTTCTTTTCAATTCCTCCACGATGCAATCAGCCGCAAAAATTCAGGGTTTGTGTATAAAAAAAGAAAAGAAGAAAAAAAAAAAGAAAAGGAGGGCACCAAGACAAATATTGGCAGATTTTATTTTATTTTTCACGAGCGTTAATAAGATGGTGAAAATCATTTTCTTGTGAATGTTTTTAGCTGTTTTACAGAATGGGTTCAGATATTGTGGGCCATCAAGTTACTGGGAACACTGGATAATCCTATTACTTACTTGTAATTCTTGTAAATGACCAAAGGAAATCAAATGTAAATAAGAAATGAAATTTCTAGAACTTAATCAAAGAATGGGCCCATCAAAAAACCCAGCATTGCCTAACACACTGGCCCATAGACCTTGATGCCCCATCATGCCTGAAACCACCTAATTTCTTTAGTTTTTCAATTTCTTTTTTTATTATTTAAAAGTGAATTTTTAACATCACCTCTTGGCTCTTTTGAATAGTGAAATAGGCAAAACAATAAATAACCATGTGTTTGTAAGACGTGCGGGGTCATTTCAGCTACAGTAGACCTTTAAAATCATGTATATAGAAATACTGAAGGGAAGGTTTACCTGTTTACCATTTTTCATTACTATTATCATTTTTTACTTTAGCACAAATATCGGCTGCAATATCGGCTGTGCTCCAACGTGGCTGTGTTTCTTATGTACTATTTATCACGTGAGGTAATGTTTACTTCATTATATATTTATTGGGATTCCCTCCTTTATTTTTTAAATTTATTTATTTGTTTGTTTGTTTGTTTTTGGGTTGAGAATTTCAGATTCTGACAGTAAAGAAAACGTGGCCAAATAGGGAGGAGGGGGGTAAAGTGTGAAAAGACTGCTTAAAATAAGCCACTGTTATTGAGCTTTTATTATTTTTGCTTTCGTTATCTCTGACCTTCGAAATGACACACCTGCGATATAGGCTGTATGGGATATTTTTTTCTTTTTTTTTGTAATTTTGTATTTGCTTCTGAAATTATTTTAGGTATGTTTCTCCTTCGGTTTATTATTTGTAAAAAACAAAAAATAACAAAATATAAGCGTATCATTATGACGTCATTGCCTGTTAAATTTCACCGTGTTTGGTAATGTTTTCTTTATGAGACGAAAAAATTATGAGGAAAAAAAAGAGAAAAGAGAAAAAGGAAGACCAGTTCCATGGAAGTTCTACGTGTAAAATGTAAATAAGTCATCTTTGGTCGACCACACCAGATAATCCGTGACAGGTATTTTGCTGTATTTTTGCTGTTTTAGCTGCGCTGAACTTCTCTCTGTACTGTCTGATGCTTTTTAACTTGGTTTCCCTTTGTCGAATGAGTTGACTGGTTTATTTCCCTCCATGTAAACATTTAGGTTATCGTTTGATAACTGAACTGTGTTTCATTAAAGGACAACAAACAAACAAACAAACCAACAAATAATTTAACATTTTATTTGGGCTTCCTCCATGGCCTCCTGGAAGTCCACGTCACGAGGGAGCAGCTTTGTGTTATTATAATATTATTATTATTATTTTAACACATATTTGATTTCAAATGTGAATAAATGTGTTGACACCTCGAGCACTATATACTTATTTAGATTGCAATATAAAATATTATCCTACAAAATATTGCGTCCGATGGGATTTCACTCACATTTTACTTTCAGTTTCAGTTGAATATTTCGTTAAAGAAAAGAGAGAGAGGGAGACGCTCGTTTTTGTTTCATTTCTAGTGCTGAATGACTTGCTTGCTGCCAGCACTGGCAGCATTTGGAAGCCCCTACCTGAGAGCAAATGCTAATATTCTATTAGAGTCTAATGATGGGGTCTATAGAGATGTGGGCAGGTCCCTGGAGCGCGGCGCTGCCAGATGTCAGCCCGCCAGAAAAAAAACCACCTCGCCTGCCAAACGTGCCGGGCTCCATTTAAATCCACAGTCTGTGGGTCTCGCTCTTCTACCCACACAGACAGGAAGCCTTTGAAGCTCTACCTCGGTTCACTCGGTTTTTTCAGGCCGCATAAAAAAAGAAAAGGTGGAGGCAAAAAAAAACGTCTAAAGTAAAATGACTGGAGTGTCAGCTGGCTTGTTTTCAGGGCTAGCGAGAGGAAATATAAAAAGGGGGAGGGGGTTCGCGAGCGTCTGATTTTAATCTCCTGTGGGTGTAGATGATTGAAGGATTGCTTGCGTTTACATGGAGATGTAAACTTTGCTTTTGGCCAATCATTGCCTGGAATGAGCTCAGTAGACGTGTATACATTGATCAAAAATGAAACAGCAGGATGAGGTAGGAGTTGGTGTGTGGAGGGGGGGTTCTGGCGTAAAGGTGGAAGGGGATGTTTTAGTGTAAGATGAGATGAAAGTTGAGGATGGAGAGAATCGCAACTGATTTGGAAATCACACGCTATTTTGTCAAGATTATCACAAATATCGAATCTCACGAAAATCGCGGGCTCGTGACAATGTAAAAACCAGCAGGCACACACATTCCATGGAATGTAGTGTTGTGGTAGGACTCACGTGGAAAAATGTGAGGTCAAATGCGAGAGACAGAGAGAGGGAACAAAATGTCAATAAAGATGAATTTCTGTAGAATTTTGAGCCAGTGTTCAGGTGGGCAGGCGTTTAAAAAAAATATAAAGATGTCATCTTAAATATTAAATATTAGCCGTGAACCCCTTCACTGTTTCATCAATCTTAATCAGTTCTTAACGAAGAAATCAGTTCTCCTAATCGAGGGCCGATCGCTTAATTCGCTAATCTGAACGAATTATTAAATTACACATGGAATTATGAAAAGCAGATAATGACTAGCAGTGAGGTGAGCGATCATTAACTGGGACGCTTAATTACTGTCGGTCAGGGCTGTTGGAAAGTGGGGGTGGGTGGCAGTGTGGGTGGGGGTGAACCTACAGCGCGAGACTGCTCGACAGCAGCACCCAGCACGAGACTTTGGCAGCTCCCTGGTGGACCAGTTCCTATTTGACTCAGAGAATGAAACCCGGGGTGTTTTCGTTTATGTATTTGTTTGTTTACTTATTTGTTCGTTTGATGGAGGGTCGGTCAAAAGTAGGGGTGAAACGGTCGGTGCAAATGTAAAGACGAGCACATGGCCACACGCACGCACACACGCAAATCGGTGCCCGTGCGAGCCTACAGGGCGTGTGTCACGCACTTAATAGCCTCCTTTAAACGCGTCATCCCAGTAGCGGATGGGGAGCGCGCGTGCACGCGCACACACGCAAATACACACGCGCACGCGCCTCTCGGTGGGTTTAAAAGCCGTGGTTGCCACGCTGAAGAAAGGGCAGCGCTGTTTTACTTTGTTATAATTATGCTTTCTGTTTTTTTCTCGACCCCCACCCCCATGTCACAGGGAGGCTGATGAAACTTTAATGAAGCTTGGGAGTGTCTTTTCTTCGCCTGGGGACTTGCCAGTAGAATATTTTAACTGTACATTTACACCAAGTGAGCACTTTCTGATCCGCCTTATGGAAAACCACAGGCCTCCAAACGAACTCGCGAGACACCCCGACCCTATTTAGCCTTGTTTTGTTTTAACTAGGTGTGCTTTGTTGGAGGCATCTCATTGTTGTCCACTCCGTTATCCAACCCGGTCGTCTTCCAATAAGACGCGAGCGATTCGCGCCTAGAAGGGAAACCCTGACATTGCAATGGGACTTGATGCAATATTTATTCAATTGAGTGGTTATTAGTTCGCAAAGGCTTTTTTTTTCTTACACAGATCGATTGGGGGCTATGATGAAAGAAAGAAAAGAGGAAAGGAAACATTTCCTTTTTTTATATTATTCTTCTAGTTCGTTGATGTGAGTGCAAATACGTAAGTGTAAACTATTTGCCAGGAATGTCTAGCTCAACATGCGCACACACACACACAGACACACATCTAATATGCGTGGTACCTTTGTAGTTTATTCAAATCAAAGTTACTAATTCTGTCCTAAAGCTATTAATTTTGACCTAAACTTTATTTTATTTTTTATTTACATCTAAATATAAATCTATATCCAAACGATCAAATTAGACCATACACATTTGGAGAGCAGAACAGACGCGAGTTTGAGAAAATTATAATGGTTATAGTGTGAAGAGCGTTGTATTTTTGTTTATACATCTAAAATGCTTTATATTTGCTTAAACAAAATTACAACGATTTTGACGTAAAAAAGTAAGAAAACGAATTAAATCCTTAACATACATAATTCGTATCCTTTACATGGCACGTATTCGTGAGTAGGACAGATTTAATAGGAAAAAAATCACCGTGATTTATAGCAATGTAATTTTATTATTGTTATTCTTAATGTTACGTATTACTAATAATAATATTACTAATAGTTGTATATAAATATTAAAATTATATAATCACAATAAAAATTAATCACAATAAAATTAATTTCTAATCATAAGTGGACCAAAACCCCCACGGTTGCGGATATTTAATGGAATATTTATTTTATATATACGTTTTCTAGCTCTGTGCACGAGCCCATAGATTAGGGCATATTGTTCAGAATTGAGGTCTTCAAAAGAGGCCCATAGTGATAAAATATTAAAGAGCGCAGGATGGGCCTGTGTGCGTCTCTCGCTTTCTCTCTCTCTCTCTCTCTCTCTCTCTTTCTCTGTCTCTCCCTCTGTGTCTCTCTCTCCACAGTTTTTGCGGAAAAACTATTGTAGAAGTGACGCACCACTGCAGTTGGGCACCTTTTGGCTATAATGAGAAGGTGGTAGATCTGTCCGTTCGATTAGTCTGTGTGTGTGTGTTCATTGGGCTCTGACACCCCTGCTCCAGTGCACATCTATTCATCATAGCCGCAAGGAGTGCCAGTGCCTCTCTCTCTCTCTCTCTCTCTCTCTCCCTCCATCTCAGCGCCTTTCAGTTTATACAGATCGGAATCATTTACATAAAGTCCTTAAGGCAAATAAGTGTTGGGGGCTCTAATTTATATCTGATGGAGAATTAGGCGCCATTAGCGCGTCTTTAATGTGCGTCTCTGCGCCATTTGTCAAGCAGCTTGTTAATATCCTTCAAGTCTTTAAAGCTGAGAGCTCATTAAACACTCAGCGCTGCTATTGATGCCGTTTTATAAAAAGCGGGGGGGGAAATCTGCTGCAGAGAATGAAAGGACGTTAGAAACTTTTTTGTCCTCTTTTAAAGGTTTTGTGGTGAATTTGTTCGTGTCTGAGTGCGGGACAGCGAGTTTGTGGAGCAGAGGGGTTTGGAGGTGAAGTGAACTCGCGCCTGACCCCACTGATATGTGACGCAATATTCTTAAAGTGACATAGTGGAGTAAAAAAAAGAACAAAACAACTATATATATATAATAAATCTTTTAAAAATATAAATAAAAATCAACAAAGTAACAGCGCTATTAAAATAAGACCTTGTGATTTACCCCCCAAAATACACAGCTGAATAAATAAATACATTCATGCCTCAACACAATCTGATTGAAATATTTTAATTCAAGAATTTATATTACTTCACACCAAAACAAAAGTAAAGTTAAAGCAGCGACCCGTGAGTTTAATTAGTGAGTTTTGAGTTTGACGGCCGCAAATACATAAATAAACAGACGCAAATCTTAACTGTTAGACTTAATGTCTAATAAAAAAACTAAGAAGTATAAATCTGGCTGTCTGAAACTGAGGTATTTAGAAAAACCCTTAAAAATTCCTTTTCCCAGTGTGTGAGAGGGGAAATCCTCCCTGAGCCCCTCCGAGTTCCCCCCCTCCGGGCGTCCACGCGCCTCTCTTTCTTTCTTATTGCTTAAAAAGTGTGGCGCACGCAGCCTCCTCCAGGCCAAAGCAATAAGGCTGGTAATTAGGATGCTAAGGACAGATGTAAATAAAGGCAATGACACAGCGGTGAGTGATGAGGCGGCCCGGGTCAGCCTCTCATCACAAAAACCCAGTTGGGGAGCAAATGACACAGTGGCCGGCTTGGTGCCAGAGGCCCGGGGCTACGGCAGCCCGGCACGGCCACCAAGCTCCAAATGAGGCGTTCCAAGCACTCAAAACGAGCACTTTTCCCGTCGCTAGATTATGCAGGCGGTTCATTAAGGTGGAGGTGAAATATCACGCGTGCACTCGCTCTTAATTGATGTAGTGTCTCGTTAAAAGACATCCAGATTAAAATGCGCCAAGGTGTGTCAGGTCCTGCAGTGAACATGGATCACACTGCAAACAAGCAGCTTAAGGCCGAGACTGGGGGCTGCTTTACTGGCCTGACTGGTTTTAATAGGAGCCAGGAACTGAGCCTGAGTGGTGTAAGTTGATGTTTCGGCCTGGACTGAACTGAGGGTCCTGGATGAAGAACACCCACTACCTTCGTTCACATAAGCTAGAAACGGAGCCTGACTTGTGAAATGGACTTGATAGAAGGTTCTAGATGAAGATCACTCATTACCTACCCCCATTTGAGTCAGAACATTTTCTGAATAAGTGTGGAAAGTCCATCTGAGACCACAGTCTGGAATTCTTTGGATAGTCTGACATTCCTTGCTTAAAATAATGACATTTTTAAAAAGAAAGTTCTCCTTAGAACGATCCATCCAAGCCAAGAACCATTCAGGAGCAAGATGTTAGAAATCATTGTTCACACAATGTCAGCTGAAACACGAACATGGTACCAAACCGAACAAATTAACTTTAGATTCAGTCATGATTAAGTAATTGTGTCAATCATATTACATTTTAATGACCTGGACCATAAATAGGGCAGGTATTAAATCATTTCATAA
>JBBKCR010000141.1:781203-803151 GCA_037577295.1 Ladigesia roloffi
GTGAGGTGGGCTGGATTATCTCAGCAAAGCGGAAGTGCTCACTATCACACATTTAGACTGATTTGTGAACAATGTTTAAGAGAAATGGTAATATTGTGTATCTGGAATGTATTTTAGATCTTTAAGTCCATCTCATGAAAAATCGGAGCAGGAACAAAGGTGTTGCGTTTATATTTTTGCTGAGTATATTATCACTGAGGGAGTGTACACTGTACAGTATGAATATAGCTTTAACTTTATATTTTCTTTAAGGATAATGTATTAAGATAAGATTTAAATTAAATTAACAGGGCATATCTGGGGGCATGATCGACTTTTTTTCACCACATCAAAACATTGTGTTTTTTCACTGTACACGGGGGCTCTTGGAACATTACATATATTATATATAATAGAGTTGTGGAGCATCAAACAGCTGGAAATATTTCTTGCATTGCAACAGAAACAAACATTGGAGAACTTTCTCTGACTGAAGGAATAAAACTCAGCTATATTAATCTTTCTGTAATGAGAGAATCAGAGCACGGTTCTGTCTAATTCAATCTGGTGGAGGGAGGGTTTGTGCTTTCATGGCTCTCTTCACATGCTTATTCACTCTATATTTAAAAGATGTTGATCCACAGTAAAGTAATTATCATGGAGGAAGCCAAATGCTTCATCTGGATTTCAATATCAAATCCTTCTTGTGAGCTTGGCTCTGGGATGATTTGAAACAACAACAAAAAACTTTACATACCCTCTTCAATCAAGAGAGTGCCATCCCGGAAATACCTATACTGTCTTGGTAAGCTGACACAAAATATGAATATATATTATTATGTTGCTAAAAAGGTTCTCCGGCAAATTCACAGGTTCTGAAGCTCCACGTATGGCAAGGTTGTCCTCTGGGAAAAGCCTACATCATGAACTTCTGATGTCCATTGTCAAAAATGAGAATTAAATATGAAATTATGTAGGATCTTCAACTTCAGTGAAATTTAAAGGAGATCTAAACATTAATACTTCCCTGGAATGTCCCTGAAAATGCCAGAAATGTATTCAAATATATTCCTAAATGGGTATTAATTAGAATGTATAGTTCCCATGTAATAAAAAATAGACAAATCTGTAATTGCCATAGAAATGTACATTTTGGAAATTCACACAAAGTGTGATAATTCACTGAAAGTATCTCTGGGAGACATAAGGGGTTGTTCTCTGGTATTACTCCAAAATACCCTTACATTCTATTTTAAAAAGACTTTATAATTCAATATCTTCATCATGTTGTAGAAAGAATGAGTAAAATGTTTTGCTTAATGGAAAACATTGTATCTGTAGTTGACACCACATATTCCATGTACACATACATGTTTATAAATCTTTATCGGAAAAACAAATTGATGTATATGGAGCCACCCCCCCACCCTTTCACAAAACACAGCCATTTGACAAGTCCCTGTCAAATCTGCAGAGGCCCAGAATGTGTGCGATCAAAGTTGGCCTCTTGATGTTTTCACCCACTTGGTTGCATATCCTTGGGGAAAAAAAATCTCTTATTTTCATCCCAGTGCAGGTTGGCTCCCAAAAGGCATATGGAAATATAATGTACTCTGTCATGTCACCTGGCAGGTCTCAAATGAGAGGATTAGTTGAAGAAACCTGGGGTTAAAGTATGACTGCAAGCATGCACATTCCCTTATCCTTTTCATCGCAATTCAAATAGAAACTCCGAACATCAGGGTGGAAAAAGTGATATCACACAATTACGAGACAGTGCCTCCAGCGATGCGTTTGGTAAAGAGAGCACTCCCTAGCAAGGTGCCTCCTTACTTTCAAGACAACCTTGGTAATGTTTACACTTTGGGAATTGAGCTTGCCTTCATGTTGAACATGTATAAAATGTTCCCTCTATGAACCTGTCGTGCATTAAGATAAATGGAAGCGTTTTGTCACCCTGATGCGACAGCCTGTTGAAGATACACAATGAGACCACATTTTTCTCTGCAAACCCATTAGAGAATATGAACAGGTGTAGCTGGATGGATGTGACCCATGTGGGGCAGTCAGTTTAGCTTGGAAGCATAATTAAGATGATAATGCAGCTACAACCACAGAACAACCAAGAGGTCACTGTGTATTAGCCGTTCAATTATGGAGGATATTCTGTGCCCCTGAGGGAGGACACTCAGAGTCAACACATGGCTGTTGTGTCTATATGTCAACATTTGTTTTGTATGAAAAAAAGTACTTGATATTGTATGAGGTGGTGAGGAGAACACAGGTTGGGTTCCAAATTCCTCCTCGGTTCCTCCAGCCATTGTTTAGACTTGTGGAACTCGATCAGCAGCTCCTGATTACATTTTTTGAAGGGCTGATGGAGTCAAATCAGGTTTCTGTTGAAGACTACAAATGATAAAATCACTATTTGCTGTACAATGTTATATGTTAAATATATGGGCTGCATCATATTCTCTTTTGGATTCTCTGGTTTCCTCCCAAAGTCCAATAGACATTCACATACAAATTAGACAAAATAGTACAGAAATGACTGTTTGACATATTTGGCAATGTGGTTTATTGACTATTAGAAGTTGCTCCCAGGTGTACAATAGAACATTTCTCTGTGAAATGATAAACATTCCCTCACCTCAAACCTTTCAAAGGTCCAAGAAACGGAAATGTAACTAATGAAACTTTACCTTGTATGCTTATAGATGCCACTAGCTTCCTCTGTTAGCAGAATATGTTAGCAGAATAATTAATTCAGTTCTTTCTTTGAGGAGGAATGGATGTGATGTTGAGATAGATATCTGAGAGTCATTGTACCCTGGAATGCTGTTATCATTGCATGGCCTTTGAATGCTCCAGGGAACCCTGAAACGAATAGGGCAATAAGTTCACTGTGCAGAATTAATGCAGTAATTCTTTACAGGCAGAGTAGGAGTGAGGGGAGCTCACATTACCTTGGACTTCGAGCTTAATGCAGATGGTGTGAAGCTGGTCTTTTTTTCCTTCCCTCCTCTCTTCTTGTCTTTTCTCCATTTTAATGATGGCTCTAATTTGTTAGCTCCCTCTAAATTATTAATCTCTTTTATATTCACGTAGTTATTGCATGTCATAACACTGTATCTATGGGGTGAAATTTAATAGCATTAGCTGGACCATAGGAGTGAGGCCAGTGTTAAAAAAATGACATTAAAAATGGATAATTAGCAAAATATTTGCATTGGCACACAGGCTCATCGGCTACAGGTTAGCAGCCACTGCTGCAGCCACTTAGAGCGGGCAATGCTATTTCTTGGGGAAATGAAGGAGAGGACATTTTTTATGCAATTCAAAAGGCCAGGTTATATAGTAAATAAATGTCCAGGTAAAATTTTTATCTAAACATGCATGAGAACAAAAAGAGGGATTAGTCAGCAAATCAGTTGGATACCAGTACCCCATCCTTATATTGTATGTAAAAGCAGGAAATATATAGCATCTCAGGATCATAAATCATATTTATGGCAGAGTAATGGTTTAAAGTGCTAGGCCTTAAAGAGGTCTGATTAAGCAATAAAACCATTCTTGACTAAGTGTTGACAAACCAAGACTGGGAAAAAAATCAAATGTAAAATTTAGAGATGTCAAATGAACGTGTACATTTCCATCAATTACTCACAGAAAAACTAACACGTTTTTAAAAAAATGAAATGCACCATTTTAACCTGTCCAGTGTTTTGTTGAAGCAAGCTACCCATCGAGATGTGCTACCATATTCTTCTGTCCATCTGCAGTTCCACAGTCTTGGGATTCCTTGCTATATAGCATAATAGAAACTGGTTTCTTTGTGTTACCTTGTGTATGACACTGGTTTCTCTGTGTTATCTTTAAATTAATTTTAATCCATTTAATTTATCAATCTTTATAGTCACACGTGACCATACCCCAGCACAATGTAAACATTTGAACATTTTCTCTGTATTTAAGTGAAGCTGTGGGCTGCATGGCCCCAGGGAGCAACATGTGGGGACAATATTTCACTCAAGGGTGCTTCAGTGGTGACACTAGCAGTTGGGATTCAAACCCACAACCTTCTTACCACAGGGCCACATACCTTCATGCGTTCAGGTTTATCTGTGATATCTTGCAAGCTGTAAACCTGGCATGATTTGAAGCAATCTGTCCTGCTTCACATTAGCATTTCTCAGTGTTTGAAACTGACTGTATAAATCCATCTAGGATAAATACAATTAAATGTATTTTATCCAAAAAATATATTTTTTGATGATTTCCTTTTTTACCTTTATCAGTTTAACTAAATACAAACTGTATTTGACAGGGTAGCATGAATCGATAGACTCTGCGTTTGAAATTGCTGAAGCATTTTTTATTTTTTCCATCAGCATATTGGGTCATACTTTTGACCAATCTTGCAAATGAACAGAGCAAAAACAGTTATTAAATAGAAGAGATGCTGAGAGTCTCGTATGCGGATTATTCATTCATTCATATGCCAAAATCTGTTTAAATCTATGCAGAAAGTAATGTGTGGGTCTAATCTACATGAACTAATCACAGAACTTGTAATTAATTAGACCTTTTTAAATCACTTGACGCCCCTGGGACAAAAATATCACTGTTTGTGTTGCTGCTTGTATTCAGAGTCAATTACTTCCAGATCAAAACATGACTGGTGAATCCAATGCAAGAGCTTGCTTAGATTTATCTAAGTAGATTCCACAGTGGAAAGGTAAATATTTTTAAGTTTGGCATTGGGGCAATTTAAATGTATTTGCTAATTTAACGGAATCGACTTCTTGAAATTCTAAATAAGACTGAACTAGAAAAATCCAGACAGCAAATGTGTTGAAAATTGTGTCAATTGCGCAATACATTTTTTTGTTCGATGCAATACTATAAATATGAAAGATTTATTGTGGATACTCGAGAATGGTTATTCACGTGAGGGATTGTTGTTTTAATCCTGAAATGTTTATCCAATTACTCCTTTCCTCGCAGGAATACAGATAAATATACTGGCCAGTAAAACACAGACATTTTTTTTAACAGGTCTGTGTTTGTAAATATGCTTCTTAGAATCACTAATATGTTGATACATCATCCACCAAGGGAAAAAGCCCTGCCAGCAACAGGACCTGACTATGAAAATGTTAGCTTAGCATATTATCTCATCTGAAGCAGCTTTCATTACTCATCCAGGATGAAACCCCACCTGTTTCTCTTCACTTACTTTTAAATAATATGAATATCCTGAAAATATCAGCACACATATTCATATATACACAATTATACTGAAATAGGAATATTTAAGTTACTGTTTTCCGCTTCCAGCTATACAATCTCATTCCAGACTTTACCAGCTCAGCTCATTTTAGATGTAAAGGTGGAGGTCCTGTGAAATCAGCAATATTGTTTCTGAATGAAACATAATAATGAACTTAATGCATTTAATAATGCAGAACCAAAGTTAAAATCAAACATGATTATATTAACAAATTGAAAATAAAAGAATTACAAATGACAGAAATGTATCATTTATCATATATAAGAAGAGTTCCTTATTGTAAACTCTTCTTATGCCCTGAGGGTTCCCCTCTGGTGTAACAACTGGTGGAAGGAGGCAAATAGGGCAATGGAACTAAAATCTGAAACAGGTATGGCAATAGTGGGCAAATGAGGAAATCACTTCCTTTATGATTAATTGATATTGTATTTATTATTCCAAATCGTTTTGGAGTCCCATAAGATTGAGTTGTTATTCTCTCTCTCTCTCTCTCTCTATATATATATATATATATATATATATAGTGCATTTTTACACACACACACATATGCTCGCACTTTATAATTGAACAGAAGGCAAACAGTCCATTGGTTTATTTGATTTGTGTGTGGAACAAAGGTGGAGTGAGAGAGAGAGAGGGAGGGAGAGAGAGAGAGAGTAAGCAGGAGATAGAGAAAGAGCGTGAGCGAGAGAGAGAGAGAGAGAGAGAGAGAGAGAAAGAGACAGAGAGAGAGAGAGAAAGAGAGAGAGACATAGAAAGACAGAGAGCAGGGGGTGGCAGTGCGGACGACTAAATGTCAGATGAGGTGACGTGGTGACTCCCCAACCAGGAGCTGACCCTTGATGTGGTGGTGCTTTTGGAGGGGGGCGGGGCAGCTGTCAGACTGGGGGCGGGGCAGCCCCGCTGAGTCACACCCCCTCCCCCTCAGTGGGCCATCTGCCAGCCGGCCACCGCACACTGACACACGCCTGTGCTAATAAGGAAGGCATGCAGGGAGATAACCTAATAATGAGAACAGGTTTTTTAAAACGGAAATCATTAATAAAATGACCTCAGGTCAGGTGGTCTGGAGGGGTAACATGCAAAATTGATTTATAAGTAATCAGTGACTAGGTTCAAAATTTATAATATTATCATGTGAATTATGAAGCTGCCAAATGTAACATCTATTTTTCCTGTTTTTTTATACTTTTGAAGGTTTATATTTTTGAAGAGAGAGAGAGAGAGGGAGGGAGGGAGGGAGAGAGAGAGAGAGAGAGAGAGAGAGAGAAAGAGGAAGAGAGTGAAAGTGATTTTTATATTTTTGAAGGTTTGTGTGAATAACAGTCCTAATTAATTAAAGCAAGCTGTTTTTATCATCTTAGTTTCTGGATTTGGACGGAATGGACTGATTACTGTCAATACAAAACCGTAACCCCATGTGTCTAACACCATGTGCCTCCTTATCTTTTTGGGGGTTTCTAGAATTGGCTCAAGCCATAAACACAGCGTTCACAAACTTTATACAGTTAAATGATCCGTAACAGCTCAACAATTAGGGTTCAAAAGGGATAGCAGGGTGATAGAAACATTTACTTTAACTCATAAAGGTTCATTGACTCTGAAATTCAATTAGAGCATAGCTACAGTCTATCCATCTGAACACATGGAGACGACCAGTGGGAATGTATTGACTGAAATGTGTCATCTGAGAAAAGGGGCGGGGGTGTTGGGGGGCAGGGGGATTGCACCGGCTTATCCTGCTTAATGGGCCGTTACAAAAAAGGTAGAATAAGGATTTTAATTTGGAAACAGTTCTTGTGAAACTCCAGCTGTGTCCTGTTTACACATACACACATGCACACGCTCGCATATCATCGCAGGTTGCCAGCTAGTGGACTTTGTTTTTCTCGCGCTTGCAAAATAACTGGCTGCAGAGACTGAGCGACCTCTTGAATATATACAAAGGAAGATGAGAGAGAAAAAGAATGAAGCTAGGAGAAAAGGGGGTTAGAGGAAGAGATAGAAAGAAAAGAGAACGAGAAGGAGACATAGGGGAAAAGGGTGGAAGAAAGAGAGCATGAGAGAGAGAGAGAGAGAGAGAGAGAGAAGAGAGAGAGAGGGAGGGCTCCGGGGTCTTGGCTGCTGGGGTACTGCTTGCTCCTTGCAATGAGCTGCAACTGTCAGCTTATTTTATCTGCAGCTTTTCATCACAGCGCTGGGTCTGACTCAGACGATGCCACCTGAGAGTGCCCGGGATTTGTAGGCTACAAGTCATTAGCAGGCCCTGCCGAGAAATCCGGCCCAGAGATCCTCTGAATATTGCTTCAGACAAAGTACATCTTAACCCTTGATGCTCTGACGGCTGGGGTGGTTCTTCAGACAGCAGCAGTTTTGACAGCGCTGCTCCGTGCTGTTATACATGCAGCATGGCATCAGCAAAGGGTTCAGCTATAGTATACCTCATTACCTCTGGAAGATCATAACGCCGCTTACTGCAGGAGCTTGGGAGGCTGGCCTGAGTGGCAAGGTCAAACCAACCCGCTCTTTGATACCTCAAGATTTTCTTTTGGAGAATGGCCTGACTGGTCGAGAGCTTGTGGTTGTGAGCAGCTTATCAGACAACACGTCTGGACGGAGGCGTATTCGGTCAGGAAGAGTCGAATAAGGTGAAGACCGAGACCACAGTTTTGCTACATTTGTTTATGCTCATTCACGCAGGTGATACTTACATTGTTCTTTGAAGAGCCTGTGAAGAGCCTGTGTCTTCGAAGAACACTAGTGTCTTGCATAAATCAAAAAGTGTTCTCCTTTAGTACAATTGAAACATGGCTTCAAGTAGGGTCTGAGATATTTGGTCCAAGGAGGCCAGTAGATTGGTTAATGTAATTTTTTTTAATCAGAAGAAATTTTATTGAGGGGCAACTGTCATTACATTTTGATTGAAGAGTTTTTTAATGATTCATGATTACAATAATACATTTATGGTGCGGTGAAAAAATATTTGTGATTTCAAACAAATTAATTATCAAACAAATGTAAATATTAGACAACGATTTCTAAACCATTATTTTATTTATTCGTGCAAAAAAAATAAAAAATCTACGTGGCCCTGTGTGAAACAGTAATTACCCCCTAAACATAATAACTGGGCGGTGCCACCTAGGGATGTCACGATTAAACGCTTTCACAATTACCCCCGAATTAATTCGGCACAATTCTTTAATCGTGAAAAACAAATAAAAAATCGTTTGGTAGATTATGGCAGTGCTATCAACAGATTGGCAGGACTTGCACAGAATGATAACATTTCTCCAGCAGTGCAATCGTGCAAGAAACACACAGACAGTACAATCAGAGAAAGTTGGTTTACTTGACCGCACTAATTAATGGGAGAGTCAGAATATGTATATGCTTTATTTTCACCATAGAAGCGATTGAATTCTGACTTATAGGAGTTCTTTGGATACCTCAAGAATACAGAGGAACAAATTCATGTCTTTTTGTGTCTTTTTTTAAAGACAGCAGTAAATAAAGGATACAAATTTCTAAAGGATGTGATTGTCTACATTTTGAAGATATGCAAAATAATCGTGTTTTTCGTGAAACCACGATATTTCCAAGATGATAATTGTGCCACCTGAATCTAAAATCGTGACATTCCTAGTGCCACCCTAAGTAGCAGAAACTGCAGTTGTGATAAATATAAGTGGTTGCAATAACTGGTAATGAGTCTTTTGGGCCCAAAGTTCTTAGCAGTATTGTTTTAATTCAGCAATATTATGTGGCTCCAATCATGGCCCGCCACGGTATCTCACTTGGATTAAATTCTGGACTTGGCCTAGGCTACACCAAAACACCATTAGATTTTTTAAGCCATTCAGAGGTGGACTTGCTGTTGTGTTTTTGATCATTGTCCTGCTGCATAACCCAAGAGAACTTCAGATTGAGGTCACAAACTAATGGCAGCACATTCTCCTTCAGGATGTTTTGTAGGGAGCAGAATTCATGGTGCCATCAAGTTGTCCAGCAAAACAAACCCAGAACACCACACTCCCACCACCATGTTTTACTGTTGGCATAATGTTCGTTTTAGGAAATGCTGTGTTACATTTATACCAGATGTAACGCGATGCAGACATCCTAAAAACTCTTTGTTTCATCAGTCCACAGGATTTTGTCCCAAAAGAAATGGGTACAATCAATATTTTTTTTTGCAAAAGTGAGACAAGCCTTTGTGTTCTTTTTGGTCAGCAGTGTTTTTTTATCCTTGGAACTTGCATGCCCAGTCTATTTCTTATGGTTGAGTCATGAACACTGACCTTAAGTGAGGCCAGTGAGGACTGCAGTTCTTTAGATGTTGTTCTGGGTTCTTTTCTGACCTCCTGGATGAGTTACTGCTGCACTCTTTGTAGGCCGGCCACATCTAGGAAATTTTACCGCTGCTCCATTTGGTTATCTTTGTGTATTATTTTAATTAGTTTGACATTATGAAACATTTAAGTGTGGCAAACATGCAAAAAAAAATCATAAAGGGGGCAAATACTTTTTCAAAGCACCGTATATATAAAATATATATATTCCTGTACATTAAAGCAAATGGTCATGAGTGGATATGTGTTATAGTGACAATTAAACAAAGTTTTATATAACTATATGATTATACAGTGTTAACAAGAATAAAACATGCGTGTGGCAGAAGACACTGATCTATGATAAATTAAAGACAATGTAGGCATTAAAATGTATTTTTTCTTTAAAAAATAAGAGGCAAAAACAGTCCCCAAAGAAAATGTCCATGTTGATCAGACAGTCAGGTTTTAAAACCAGGACAATTAGCTTTATAGTATATAATGTCAAGGACCCACACTTCAGGTATAACGATGCAGTAACACAGTACATTTGGCCAAATTTACTCCTTGTGAGTGTTATATAGCTGATTTCTGAATTAGACCATCCATTGTATCATGCGAGCGACAGCACTGGAGGGGACAGGAGGAAGCCAGCCAGCGTCAGGAGGAAGCCAGCGGCACTAATGTGTGCCATGACTTCAGCTTTTTTTCGCTTGGATCGCTGCACCTGTCATTTCCACTCGTCTTCCATGCCGTCGGCCACTGCTTATCGACATGTCCGGTACTGTCCGAAACAAAACCGCTCACTGTCTTTTGTCACAACTCAGACCTGTAATCTTTAACTGTCCTTTTTAAGTCAGCTCTCGATATTCCCCTGCAGAATTCCCAAAACCTCACTCTCACCCATCACTTTTTTAACAGTTTCTTGGTGACTATCATCTGAAATTAAACTAATATTAACATTTTTTCGTAACATATGCATATATATGGGAGCCGAAAAAATATTTGTATTTAAAAAATATTTGTATTCAGCAGTTCCGGAGGGAGCTTATAACTTTCGGGTGTCGGAGTTTGATTTGTAGATTATTAGATTACACTGCTTTACTGATGTCTGGATTCAAGTGCTCTATGTAGAGGTCTGCACGGGACGCATTTTTCATCCTGTTCCTGCACACTCCCACGATTTTCTGTTTCGCAATGAATACTTGGAATCACTCATGCAAAAATACTGGACACATTTAAAATGCTACAATATCTTGGCTTTTAAGTATTAAATAAAGTACCAAATTTATCTGTTGCCATACAGGAATTTATGAAACATTGGCTATATTATATGGGCAAGATTCCGACTTCAACAACGTTTTTAACCAGGCATCAGACCTGAATTAAAATACTTTAGCAGGTTCAGTAGAAACATTTCACATTCAAAAGGAGAGAGATATCGGGAAACATTGCGATTACAAACCTCTGTTAGCTCAGTAATTTAGACAGCTGAATTTTTATGCCTATTTTGATTTTTATTCCAATACAATTTACTCAGCAAATACAAATACAGATACAATAACGGCTGTTTTTTTTTGTAGAAACTCTTTACTGAAAGACTCACTGTAAAACTGCTACATACCAAATAATACGTGTTTATGTTTGCTGCAATTTTCACACAAGACATATTGAATGTCAATGATCTAGAAAAGTCACCAGCCTAGTTCAAAAGGTGCTACAAATTATCATTAGAATAGTTTTCAGAGGTTTTGTTATTCATGATTTCAAGACTTAACTTTACCCCTGGTCAGAGGACTAATGCAAATATTATCCCATAGGATTGCAGTTACATTAAAAGCTACATGCCTTACCCTCCAATGTGATACTTCAAAACTGACAGGCCCTCAGACTTTAATGTCAGAACATTTCATTTTTCAGTTGTTTGTTTGCACTAAAGGTGGGTGCTGTTGCAGACTACCCCCCCCCCCCAACCCCCCTTTACTCCCATGCTTCGCCCATCGTTGGGGTATTTGCATTGCGCTATAGTGTGCACCTTGTAAGTGAATGTTTTTGTAATGGGAAAGCCCAGGAGTGGAGGTAGGGGTTAGCAGGGAAGCTGCTGTTTGATTGCCCGAGGTAGGAAAACAGGAAAGTGACCCCGTCAAGCTCTGGGGATTGAGCTAAATGAGTGGTAGGCAGCAAAGAGCCGCCGAATCTGCTATTCCAGGTCGGCTGCCCTTGTTTGCCCATTGCCGTGTCAACATGCCAGGCGTGAGTTTATAGAGATATTACATGTCTCTGGAGCCCGCACACACACACTCTCAGGTGTTGGGTGAGTGCGGTGTGCGGATGCGGGAGCCGAGTCAGTGTTCTTGTACACACATCTCATCAGAGCAATGACCCGAGGTCAGATGAGCACGTTGCACATGTTTGCTTTTCATCATTAGAAAGCAAACTGGGGAGTTTCTTACGTTCCACATTAGCAAGGGCAGCGTTTGCTCGATCCGGACCAGAGTGATGTAATTCCTACTGAATCTCAGACACTGTTCTGCACTCTGTTTAAAGACAGACAACCAGTGTTTCAGTGGTTCTGAGAGAAAACCTCTTGCGAGAATACAAAAAAAATTCAGGCCAGTGGAACATGGACCAGGATCTCATAACTGAGACTGATTGTGCCTGTTGTATAGGCACATTGTTTTAGACAAAACTGAATCAGACAGTAAACATTATGGTCGTACACATACCATCCACTTTATTCGAAGCACCTGCCTTGTTCCTCCACCTACAGGTCACTTTATGAGCTCTACCTACCTTCTTGTCCAACTGTATAGGTGTGCATTTACAAATTGCCTGTTTCTGCACAAATTGCCAGAAAGCCTCTACCCACATGACTGTAATTCGTCAGATGTTATGTGTGTGATGGACCCTTCTTAACACAATAGCTCTTTTAGGGCAGCACTATGGCAGTGTATGAAGTGCTGGGAGGAAGAGTGGGGTTAGGGATTTTACATGCATCACTGCCTTGATTGAGAGTGATCCACCACACGCTAAGTCTGTGGTCCAAAACTCACCACTGATAAAAGGCTACATGATGACTTACCCAAACTGTGAAGACTCAGACTGATTTCGGAGTATAATGTGGAGCAACAAGGATTCTAATAAAATATCCTGTGCATGTATAATGTAATATGGCTGGCTATCTAACAGCATAAAGACTCAGGAACTCTCAGGGCCATTTCATCTAGGATGGCCATTGACCATGTTAAATGACCACCACTAATATACTATTTGAACCTTTTGTGCACATTTGTGTTTTCAGCCTGGTGTTGTGGCTTACTGCCGTTCGTGTCCCAACTGTCAACAGGTAGGGAAACCCAATAAAACCATTCCGCCCGCCCCTTTGCACGCGGTACACGCTATAGTGTAACCATTCGAAAAATATTATTATTGATTGTGTGGGACCATTGCCCAGAACAAAGTTGGGAAACCAATATTTACTTACTGTGATGTGTGTGTCCACTCAATATCCAGAGGCTATAGAAAAATGACAGCTTCCATGGTTACAAAATCTCTTATCCGTATTCTTTCACTTTTGGATTAGCCAAGTGTTATTAGCCTCGTTATTTCAGCAAGTATTATCTCATTTGTGCATTCTAAGCATACATTAGTATGAATACAAAATTTAAAGCTTTCTTAAACTAATTAATAAATGTAATTTAATTTACATTGTATGGATTTTACTGGCATCAACAGTCACCATAAAAATCCTATGCACATTGAACACTGCAGCATGCGCGTGTATGGAGATGTCCACGATATTTAATCCTGCAAATGGAGTTTGTGTCCTTCGACTACTGCCCGATAACATACATCACATTTGTCCCAATGTTTGCAGTAGACGTAATCAATAACAGATGTGCTTGAGCGCTCCTGGATTTTTGGTGGCACCAATGCATGAAATCTTAATCGTGTGCCGAGACGGAATCAAACAGGGATGGGAGGTTCTTGGGCATGCATGCATTGAGGGCGTCTGGTGAGGGTGTGTGTGTGGTCAGTGATTGTGTCTGCGCAGGCTGCTTGGATCGACTCGGCAATCAGGGGTGTGACAGGTGGAGATCGGACATGCGAGCTCTATTTCATGAATGAATGTAAACACGGCCCATGCAATTACAGGGGTGGTCATTTCAGGGGGTTACCCTCATGGCTTCTGTCTAATGAAAATGCGGAGCTTACTGGTGCGTTTAATTGTATATACGCCGAGGCTAAATGCTTTGGATTGGACTTTGGAGAGACAGAGCATGGAGGAGGGAAAGGAATTGTCGTGGGTAGGGGGGTGATGATGATGTGGTGCATTCAGGGGAACGCAAGCAAACCCAGCCCTACAAGTGGAAAATTTTATTCAGTTTAAACATAGCGTTCCGTTTATTGATCTGTCTCAGAGGAAGGGAACGCCGGGTGAGAAGACAAGGAAATCAGATGGATTCATTTGAACAGGTTATGAAAGCACATGAGGTTGAGGGATATTGAGCTGGAGGAGCCTGAGATGGCATTACAGATCAGATGGAAATGGCACCTGTTCTGTGTTTATGATTCCCAAAAGGCCATGAGATTTCTTCCCATTTCTTTCTTTCTTTCTTTGTTTTTGTCTGCATTTTTATTTTTGCTGCACTCAGCACGCTCACAGTACGTTCTCGAAGAGGTTTGTGGGTTTGCGTCAGTGGTGAGGTTGCATAATATTTGGATTAAGTCATTGATGTTTCATCCACTACACTCGCTTCATTTATTTATTAAGCATTTCTAAATACCCACAGTGAAATGTCTTAACAGTCGCAGACCGCAAATAAATAAACGGCGCATCAAAAATTCATTAACTATATTTCAAAGCATGCTTAAATTCAGATATCCCCTGTGGAACTCAGTAGGAAGGATTTTTAATTTTTTTGGCTTTTTTCTCCATAAGGGCCTCGCGTGTGTTTTGACATGGTCCTAAACAGTCGCCACATTTAAACTGACATCAGAGAAAAATGACCATCACAACAACATGAAGCAACGGGATCATAGTGAAAGGCTGCAGACTCTCTTAAAGGAGATCACACATTTCTGCATTGTATCAGAGTGGTGCTATTCCAGGGCGATTCGTCTGAATCGGGATGTGCATGTGACGCTTGCCATGGGTGAAGGCTCTTAATCCCCATATAGGACAGCTGGATATGACATAGTTATATCTTTTCCTATTATCCCAGCCAATCAATAATTCATGTGTTTTTATATCAGATGCAGAGAAAGCAGGGAGGAGCCATGCAAACACACACACACACACACACACACACACACACACACTCACAGGAAGCTGGAATCAAACTCACAATGTTTCAGCAGCCACTAAATTAGAGGGTTAAAAAAAGAAAAAAACAGATGAGAAAGAGTAAGAGAATAAAGAGGGGCATGTAGCGAGGAAGATAACAAAGATAAGAGGTGAGAAGAGAAGAGAAGAGAAGAGAAGAGAAGAGAAGAGAAGAAAAGAGAAGAGAACAGAAGAAAGAAGAAGAGAAGAGATGAGAAGAGAGGAGAAGAGACAACAAATGAAGGAAGCAAAGAGAAGAATATAGAAGAGAAGTGAAGAGAGGAAAAGAGAAAAGATGAGAAAAGAGAAGAGAAGGGAAGAGAAGAAAAAAGAAAAGAAGAGAGGAGATGAGATGAGAAGAGAGGAGAGAAAAACAAGTGGAAAAAGAAGAGAGAGGGATAAAACAGAGAGAGAGATCGAAAGAGAGAGAGAGAGAGAGAGAGAGAGAGAGAGAGAGAGAGAGAGAGAGAGAGGAAAGAGCAGAGAAAAGAGAGTGAACTTAAGAAGTGAAGCAAAGAGAAAGAAATGAAATATGAAGAAGAGGACTGTGAGATAAATTGAGAACGACACAAGAAGACAGAGAGAAGAAGAAAATGAGAGAAGAAAAGAGATAGGAGATAGTGAGAAAAAGTAAATAAGAAAAAGAGAAAGCAAGAAGAAAACAGAAATAGGAGAGATGGAGAAATTGAGAGAATAGAGAGAGAAAAAGAGAGACAGCGAAGGGAAAGGGAGACGGCCATGTTTTCTATTCCTGTGGCATTCTCCTGTTGGTCCTTTGCGCGAGACTAACCTTTCTCTCCTGCAGTCCCAGAGTGCTATTCACACAAAATCACTTACAACATTAATCAGAGCTGACTGGCTAATGGCTTGTGACGGGCGGCCCCCGCATTATCGGCTCCCATCCAACCTGCGCCCGCAGACGCAGCTGTTAGCTCGGTGCTAGCAGCACGTGGCTAACGCTAATGGCAGCTCAGATGCGCAGCCATCAAGCAGCACTTAAGGTCCTGAGATGCTGTCGAGTGATGCATGAGAAAATAAGGTCTTTGATGGCATGCAAATACGGAGGCATTACGCAGGAGAGATTTACGGCACGTTTAAAACACGAGAGGCAGCTTGTGGAGGAGAGTCTGCCTCCTCTGTAGTCAGACGTAACAGAAAAACGGTGCTGGAGAGCCATCACACACTTTGTTTTTCGTCATCGAATAGGCTTTTGAGGGGTGTTGGGGCAAGCATAGCTATGGACGTTTGGTAGAGAACACACCAATCAGTGCCTTTATCTGATTGTAATATACCATCAGCATTTAGTGAGGCATGGTAAAGCATATTATGGGTTTGTAGTGTTGAGAATTTAGCACTACTTTTACAATAAAGGCCCTTAGGGGACAGTTACTGCTCACTCCTGCATGATTTCATCCCATACCTTCAGAAAACCAGCATTTTTCCCATTCCAGCCCGGAAGTATCAGCAGTATTCGCAGTTCTGCACCGAGGCAAATGTGTGCCCGGTATTTGACAATGAATGGCAAGCGTGGTCATCGTGTTAATATCACCATAGTCTTTTGGAGGCATCACCAAATGGCAGACAGCGGTCCGGATCAGGACCGAGTTATTGTTCTGTCCAGACCCGTGACCACTCTGTCATTTCAATGGAAAATTATTTTGGACTGTCACTCCAGTGAATATGACAATAGCTTCACTCGCTAGTTTACTAGTAATGGAAAGTTCGGCTTTTATCAGAGAGCCGTCTCTTCTGGCATGGCTCCTAAATGGCTCTTAATTTATTATATTCTGTAGTAGTGTTTTGCGTGTCAGCTTTTTTTAACACCACCTCAAACTGTCCCATCAGGAGATCCAAACACCCCGCCCAAACCACAAAACTACACATTGATAATGACCCACTGTGCAAAAGTTTTGACCGACCCCTCACAGTTTACATCCAAAGAGTCTTGAGGGACAGTTCACCAGACTTCCTGAAGGACTTTCAAAGACTCTCATTTCCAGTCAAGTCCCTGAACTGCACCAGTTTCTGAGGAATCATTTTTTTTTGTTTTGTTGCCAGAGTGACCTACGTATGAATCATTCAAGCAGAACAAAGCACCTCTAACTTAAGGTGCAGATGATTCCAGATGATCAGTGCAGTGATCAGTAAACGGGTGGTGTTGAATGCTGAGTGGTTGAAACATATCAGCGTGTAGAATTAATACTTTCTAGCGCTTCATAAAAGATGCCTTTACAGCTGTCTTTGCTGGCAGCGAGCTTAGGAGGTCATTCAGAGAGCAGAACAGGTCAGTAAAAATGTATTATTGATTTGTTTTATCAGATTAACAAAGAAACAACAAACAGCAAAGTATCACTGTGTTATTCATTCCCTTTCATGTGTTTGCCTGTTCAGAAAATACATTTGTAAAGCAAACTCAATATAAGTAATTGTGGTAGAGTACCATGACTGCAGTTCAGTGGTTTTATTTATAATTTTTTTTACTTTGTTGAAGTTTTATTTTTAACCAGCAAAAATATCCAGTTTTTAACCGAGATGAACAGAATAAAAGGCAAATTTTTTACCAACCTTTTACCAAAAAATATAGCAAATATAAAATAATAAATTACTGCTCTTTAGCTTTTAGCGTTTCGCTCAATACTGTGTATGTTAATACTGAAATCCTCATTATGAAGAGTCAAGGATTTTTATTACACATTATAGAAATCCCATTTTTTAACAACAATTAAACTGAAACTTGCAGAAAAAGGTCACGTTTAAGTGTGTGCCCTGTAGAGGTTGGTACTTTTTCACTTCAGTCACTACAGTCATCAGTACATCCCTAAATACACACACAACACTGTCTGTGCATTGGTGTTTATATGTCTGTGTGTGTGTTTGTGTGTGTGTGTGTTTGTGTGTGTGTGTGTTTGGTTGTTTGGTCTTTATGTTTTCATGTTATTACAGCACCAGGGTGTTGAGCATGGTAGACTGTCCTTTCCACACACAACCTGTTTTCACCCCAAACTGCCACATGTAACTGCAAATTTGCATCAATATTTGATTTCACGTTGCCTCTCGTTCTTCAGCTCTCTTCCAGAGATTCTACCGGCAAACCACGTAAGCAGTGGCGTATCAATAATGCAGCACAGTGACACTGACCTTATTCTCAGCCTTTCAACCTCAGCTGGTATCTCCACGAGTGGCATCCTACCGATACACATTGCACTTCGTTCTCAGCTCACCCAAACACACAGAGCTCTGGTTTGGCTAAAACCTTGACTTTTCTCTGTTCTGCTTTTGGATTTGCATGCTTGATGTGGTGTATGTGTACAGTGTATTATATTTTGGTAAAGTGGTTTATTGGAGACTTTGACACTATGCGCACATAAACATGATTTAAATATAACTATTTTTTACTACCTTACTTATTAGTTATACTTAAAATTATGTAAAGTACGTATGGCATATATATGTAAGGATATTTCAGAACTTGTCTAAGTCAATGTTTTCATTTTTATTTCTTCGTTATAAGCATAATGTTTATTTTATCTTCAAAATAAAACGACAACATTAACTGCGTATATTACAGCACATTTTTTTCTTTGTATGTTTTATGTATTTAATGACATTATTAAAATGGTTTCACTTATAATTTGGTGTTAAGGGTCTTGCTCAGGAACCCAGTGGTGTGTGCTGAAGGTAGTATTCAAACCCATGACCTCTTGGTCCAGAGACCAGTGTCCTACACACAAGGCCTGGAGATTGTAGAAAACAAATCTATCTGTGAAACATGGTGGTGGTAGTATAATGATTTGACCGTGCTTTACTACAATCGGGCCCAGTTGACTTGCCAATTATTATTCTGAAGTATACCAGCAATTTCCAAATAAAAATTTCAGAACATCTGTCTGTGACCTAATGACAAAATCATGATGACAACTCTAAGCACACAAGCTGTTCTACAAAAGAATTGCCGAGTCCTCATTTTAACCCTCGCATAATGTTAAGGAAAGTCTGTAGCAAGCAGATCAAGTGAGGAAACACACCAACTCCCCAAAGTTGAAGCTGTTCTATATAAGGAATGGACTAAAAATCCTCCAAGGCAATGTTCAGGACCAATCAACAGTAATTTGAATGATTTAGCTGCATGAGGGCTTCTCACTAGATACTGGAGGTTCATATACATATTTGTTATGCATGCGATATAGAACAGTGGATCATTTTCCTTTTAGGAGCATGAAACAATGTTTATGGTGAAATAAATACAACAAACAACACTATGTGTCAGAATTTCCTATTGCTCCTGGGAAGACTACAGGCATGGCATCACATTAACACATCACTTCATGCCCTCTGCTAAAGCACCTTATAATTACACATTTGAGGAGTGTGTGGTTGTGTGCGGATGAATGTGGAAATTAGGGTGATTTGATTGTTTCTTATTATCTGAAATGGAGAGATGAGGTGGCAGGGGGTTTACATGATGATTAATTCTGTTAAATAATGCAACGAGCAGTAGGGGAGAATGTAGCATCAGGATCTCAACATAATCCAGTCGCAAGACTGGGAGGAGTCCTGAAGTGCATAGATTAACCCACTCTGTTCTAATCATAAATGCAAGAACATGAAAATGTGGAGGAACAAATAGATTTGATGATGGATTGATGTTAATGGGTCTAATGAAAACATTTTATCCACTGATTGGATTTGTAAAAAAAAGAATAGTTTCCTAATGAATCCATCGTATTTTCAGTACCCGAAGAAAAACCAAACCATTACCAAACCAAAAGTAATATGATGATTGCTGTTTTACATTGTATACAACATACTGATGAGGTAACGGTGTCATCAGTCCAATATAGAATAAACTCTGCCTTTCATTGCCCAAAGGGTTGACAGGTTGCAAAGCAAAATCATCCCCAAAGAAAGATTTTTTTTTACATTTCCTATTATTTTCTATTAAAATAATTCATGGGTACAAACATGTCCCATTCTCATGGATATGAGAATGTAATGTTTCATTAAAACAAATAAAAAATGCTGATTTTCACCTTAACCCTTAGAACGTGACTGGGATGGATCTGTGTCATAAGTGGTAAATCTGCATTGTCTGTACAACAATTAGTAAATCGGCATTAAACTGCAAAAATCTCCTTATATGGAAGTTCTCCTAGTTTGTGTTGGTGCTGGAGGTGTCAGACATCATGCTGAGATTTGTTTTGATTTTGTGTGTCACATAGAGTCAAAGTAATTGTAATTTAAAATACATAAAATACACTACTGGGTTTTCAAAAACATCTTCACAGGCAAATGCCTATAAAGAACAAAAAAACTTTTAGGTTTTAGAAATAAATGGAAACACAGTATTATGTACAGCATTTGCCTTGGAGATCAGACGACTGCTAGAATTCCTGCAAATGTTTTGAGGTAACCCTCAAATATCCAAGCTCACTGCCTCACCATGCCTGGCAAGTGAGTGAATGTCTGTATTTTTGTCTGGTCACCAAATACCCAGATATGCCGTAGAAAATCAGTGCAGCTTGAGTCTTCTTGCAGATTATCGCCTCCATCACAGGATTTCCTGCGTACTGCCTTTCCATCAACCACACAATCAGCAGCTTCTCCATGTTTTCATGGACAGATGTCCACCATTTAGAAAATATTTTAGCACCCTTGGCTGGCGTTAAAGCTTTTATCAACTCATTCTCCTTCTGTAAGATGCAGACTGTAAACACGCAAAGCTCATATTGCCTCACCAAGGCGAATACATGCATACCTTGGTGATCATTTTTGGTCATTCCTTTCTTTAATTCAGTGCCATTTATTCTCAGTACTGTCCTTCGCCCTCACCTTCTTTGAACACATGAATGGAAAATGTTTAGCTAAATAACTGCAAGCACAAATGTGTGTAAATTTTTAGCTCCAAAAAACAAAATCTGACAGCTCTTATATAGAAAAGCTCATTAGCTGGGAGTCAAGACTCCACTGTACACTCTAAGTTCTAAGAGTTAAGAACCATGTTGAACTTATAAGCAGTGTTGGGCAAGTTACTTCAAAATTGTAATGTGTTACTTGTTACTGTCATTTCAAAGTAATTTGTTACATTACAAAATTACTGTATATATTGTAAGTTGCTCTCCCCAAAATAACTGGAAATATGGATTTGGCATGTAAATATAGCTCATGATGCTCAACTAACTCATTAACAGCTGTTAGATCAGTTGCAGGTTCACTCATCTCTAGGGTGTCCAGATTTGGGATTGTGAAGAAGAGGACGCCTTAGCAATGCTTTCATTACCAGCTCAGCTCTGGGGGGTATTAGATGTTGAATGTGCATCTCAGGTTGACGGCTGTTCTGGACTTTTAGGTTATTAGGGATGCCCGTACTGTGACGAATGTTTAAGCAGCTCAAAATCCCGAAAGATTTTAAAATTCCAGCCAGATGTGGGACGCAGGTCTCAGAAACAGGACTTGTCCATGGAAATAAGGACGTCCCCCTACTCTTCTCTCTGTCTGACTACAAGAAGTAAAACATTTCGCACGGACGTTTTTCCTCTGCTGATAATGCACTTCTTTACAGTTAAAAAGTGCATTGTAACGCACGTTACTGACATTTGTACTGAGTTAAATACTACAAATTTTTGTTCTATAATGCCTCACATTACCACGTTACAGCAAAAAGTAATGCAGTACAGTAATTAGTTACTTTCATTACTCCCAACACTACCTATAAGGCAGGGGCATCAGAGGCATTTTTCATGGGATGGATTGGGATGGGGTTTGGGGTTTGTGCGTGGGGGCGGGGTTGCTGCGTGCTTGCAAATCTCATCCTTTTGGGGGGTGGGGTTGTTTGGAAACCCCTGTTGAATCTTGAATCTTGAATCTTTGTTGAAATAATCCACTCCACTTAATAGATAGAAGAACACACACCACTGGAAATCCACTCCAGGTTTTCCTCCAACTTTCCACATGCAGGTGAAGAGAATGGTCAGTGCAGAGACAGGCTGCTGGGATTTCCAGTGGTGTGTGTTCTTCTATC
>JBBKCR010000141.1:833239-843395 GCA_037577295.1 Ladigesia roloffi
ACTACTACTACTACTACTACTACTACTACTACTACTACTAATAATAATAATAATAATAATAATAATAATAATAATAAGTAAACAATAGTAAGAAGAAATGTACTAATGAATTTATTTGATATTTTATATTTATGAATTTTTATTTTCATACACATTTGTAGATAGATCGATGTGCAAATGTTCCCTCTTAACGAATTCAGAATCCTAATAATTGCAACCTGTATTAGGACTTAATCAGGGGCCTGTTTTGTACTCCATAAAAACTTCATTAAGACCTTTTTTTGCAAACCATGGCTTTTAGGTGTAATTGATTTAGAACTAATAAGAATTAAAAAAACGGCTGTGCCATCAGTAACCAGAGGTAACCAGAGGTTACTGATGGCACAGCCGTAACAAGTTCTCAAACACACTAGTTTGCTTAGCAATTCACAACCAATTCATTCAGTTTGATTGCAAAAAGATCATGGACTTATCACAGATTATTATTAAAATAAGATACAATTTCCAATTTGCACGTTTATTCCCCCAAAATTACTTTTACATTAGAAAACGAGACGTTATCTAGAACCTGCAGGAATCAAATACTGCCAGTTGTACACAGATACAATATAACATTTGCAAGGTCACAGTAGTGTTATTGTAAATTAATCAATTTAGAATTCATTATCATTATTTTTATTGTAATAGGTATCGGTATCATTACAATTAAACATTTATTGAATAATTGCATTGCATTATCAGAGATACACAGCATCTCTTAAAGTTGTCATTAAATCATGTATAAATGCATTTAATCAGTTATTCTTTGCTCCCATCAGCGGCCTGAAGATTTCTCCTGGTCTCCTCGTCCATGTCCAGATCCAGATGATAAAATCCACCCTGCCGATAATGAAAATGTATTATCGGTTGTTCTTTAAGACTAATGTCCTGAAGTGTAATTATAATTTGGCAGCCCAGACATTATTACCACTCAGAGGCAGGCCTTTTTGGGCTCGCCTCAGATAGCCAGTATGAGAGGAAAATGTGATGTTAAAGATATTTCATGTGAGACTCAATGAATAAAATAATAGGGGTATAAAAGGCTCTGCAAATGACCCTCAGTGGAAAAAAAAAAAGATTTCACATGTTTTAACCTCTCATTTCATCTGGAATACTTTAATAAGCACTTATTTAACTTTATACATTAAACATGGTCCGAGGACTTTAATGTATTTTAAATATGGCCTTAAGTTGCTCAAATAAATGACAATTTAGACAAGAGAGTGTCACAGAGGAGGAGGAGGAGGAGGAGGAAGAGGAGGAGGAGGAGGAGGAGGCAACAGCCACAGCTCCAGCTAGGAGATTTGATCCAGAGATGAAATATGATCTCCATGCATCCGTCTAATTTCAGTAGTAATGATTTACTCGTCCTGCCCAGCGTGAGAATTCATTTATGGGCGCGTCTTGTTCATTTCTGTTATGTGGCCTCGGCGTTGGGTCACTTGGAGGCAGCATCTAATAATGTGTGGCCAGATTATTCCTGTCAAATGCCTTTAATATTCTGTCAACGGGGCATTTTGTGCATGAGCCTGTTAACCAAATATCAAAATCAATAGTAAAGCATCCAGCCTCAGGCATATCTTTCTATCTAAGCTCCAAATTAGTCGATTTCTGATGTGTTTTTGCCACCTTCAGCTTGGCTCAACGCTCAGAAACGATGGAATGGGTGCTGCTGGTCCTGTGAAGACGCCGTCCGGAGCACGAAGGGTTAAAGCGACCCTTAAGCACCATGTCCAACAACAATAATGGAGCATCACATTACTGACCCTTAATTCGCCTCCCGGTGGGCCTTTTTGTTCTCCATATATCCTTTGCATGTTAGGAGACGTGATTCACAGTGTGAATTCATACATAATTTCTCCGACGCTGCACTGAGGAAGGAGCTTCATTAGCACTGTTCATATCAGACCAAGCTGGAAAAAAGGATTGGTTAAAAGCTAAAATACTAAATTTAAAGTCTTCTGCCTTTTTTGACTGAGATTAAACTCTAATTCGGTTTGAAGTGCACCATTTTTAAACACTAAATTCTTGATTGTAGAAATCTGGTGAGATAATACTACAATACTATATACTATATTTAAATACTCTGTAGTATTAGGTAAGTAATGCTGTAATATATAGGATGGCGCTTCATATTATGCCATGCAGGACATTTTTAAGCTTTGACCTAAATTACACTATGTTGAACTGTGTGGGGGTAGATAATGATTAAAACTAAGGTATGTGTCAATGCGGAACATATGGTAACATGTTTGAAGACTGTCTAAATAATGCCTATATAAAATGAACTTCAGTGTAAATAAGCATATTACAAAAAGGACACAAAATGACATTTTATTTTATTTTTACTGAGTGACATGTATTTGTAATATATATATATATATGTGTGTATGTGTGTGTGTGTGCATGAGAATTATGACTGAAGTGCAGCCACAATCTGAACTGATATGTGATCTATGTGATCTCTTAACTAGGACTTGGTAATGATGTTTCATAACAGTGTCGTATACACTCCATAAGAGGATGTCACCCATTTATGTCTATGCAAAGTCATGAACTTCATTGAAGCTGTTCTTGAATGTTCCAATATTGCTTTATGAATACGTTACTCATTTTTTATTCAAGACGAGCCTCCTTAAATTTGACCAAATTTACTCCCATGTATTTGAGTCCAGTTTTACACCCGGGGTTCGACATGGAAGTTAATTCCTCTCTCACGCTTTTACGGGACTGGGCTATAGAACACGCTACAAACAGAACGAGACCCTGCAGGGCTGGCTTGTCTGGAGGCTACTTTAACGGAACAGATGCAAGTCTAGCACTTTGCCGTCCCTGAGGGTTGTATATTAATAATCTCGTCATGGGAAACACTGAACTGCAATATTAAAGCGCGCTGAATGGCTTCTTCAGTTTGTTTTTGTCCATAATTTACAGTTGGTATTAAGCACACTGCGTATTTGGAGAAAGGTGTCTTTGCTCTGCATAGTCCTCTAGAGAACAATATGGTCATTATAATTAATAAATTAATTAAGTATGCATTTATAGTTTTGGAAAAATCCAACTTTGCTGTTTATGCCATGCTGAATGCTCTCTGTACACATTATGGGTCTATACATGGCTATTTTGCAAATGATACACACTCTTTCATTGTTAGATGGACTCCTATTTCCTATGTCATTTGACATCTTACATCTCTGTCTTCAGTCTAGCGGAAGCATGGAGGACGAAAAAGGCCCAGAGAAAGGGATTTGGCAGAGGAGGAGTGTAATGAGTTGATGAAAAGGGATGAAAGATGGTCATAATCGTATTCCAGTATATTTAAGAGAGTATCTTGGGGTTTTCAGGCAGCTGGCAAGCCTCGTCCCTAACGCTTATCAATTATTCCTCATCTTGGAGGATTTTATGCCCAGCAATCTTGGATAGTTCAGAAGTTTTTTTTTTATTTCGTCTTCTTTTTTTTTTTTTGGGCACTTCACAAACATTTTTTGCACTAAGTACAACCCATCAGAGTCGTCTCCATGGGAATGGCGGTCTCCGTGACACTTCCTGCTACTTTCTTCCAGCCGGAGTTTCCACTAGAGGCCCAATCGTGAGGCTGGAAGACACGAGGGTTGAAATAATCAGAGTTCAGCGGTCTGGCATTTTTGGGGTAGGGTCAATGCAGTGTCCAAACTGGGGCGGAGTGTTCGGTTTCTCTAAATATCTGGCAACCCGCTGGCACGTCGTCTCACGGCAAGAAGATCTGAAGCGTTTGGGGCAGGATGTGCATTCTCACCGTGATACCATCAGGTCCTCTAGTTTCTCTTCAAAGTTCAGAGACATGCATGGGTTGAAGATGCTAAATTGCCCCTCAGTGTAAATAAGAGCATGTTTGTCTGTGTGTCGGCCCTGTGATCAACTGGCAACTAGTCCAGGTTGTTTCTCTAGTTTTCACCCTATGAGTGCTGGACAGGCTCCAGAACCCCTGCAATGCTGGGTAGGATAAACGACTCAATCAAAGAATTCATCTAAATGTATATAAATGTATTTTAAGGGTGCCCTTAAAATACTTTTTGTATCTGTATTTGTATTTGTTGAAAAGGGAAAAGTATTTGTACTCGTATATGTATATGGGATGTGGGTTTTATGTGTGTGTGTGTATATATATATATCTATATTTGTTTGTGTCTATTTTTGAATATTTTCCCTGAAGTTGATTACGGTTCACGTACTCATTTTTGTTGAAATTAATTCATATAAAAGTCAAAGGCCCTTCAATATGCTTTAGAGGAAAAGAAAAAGAAAAAACAGAATAATATAAACTAAAGCATCCAGATGCCTCTCCAAATCAACCACTTCAGCCAAAGTCCTGCGCTGCTGCTGGGCAGCTTGTATAGAATTTCTGTAGAAATGCACCGCCGATGGAACAAGATGTCAAACAGCAAAAGGGCTCCAGGTGTCTGTAAACCGAGTGGAGATGCAGGTTTTGTGTTTTTTAGCTGTATTTCCATCACTGAGCTAAGACCTAATGAGCCATTTCCTTCGTCAGTAAACTGCTTCCCAACTCCTCATCCCAAAACGAGTTCCCTCTTAACCACTCCACAGTGGGATTAAAGCCTGTAAAAAGATCATTTATCCCTGATTAAGACTCCAATTTAAAATAAAGCTAATTGTCATTTAATTACATATGCACATATTAATTTCGGCACTTTTTAGAGATCTAGTTTCTGTTCCAATTAAACAAACGAATGTCATATTTCCATATGTCATTTATAATTCAGCTTAATTAAACCACTGCACTGCGCTGCACTCTTGACCACCTGTTGGGTCCGTGCACTAAATATTTAACATCGTTTTTTTCTCCGTAGCTTTTGTTTTTTCCTCCTTTATGTCTCTTTGATGTTTTGTTCCACATTCTTCCCCCTCTTTTTTTTTTCGCTGGATCTCAGTGGAATAGCCACGGAATAATCCCGCTCTTGCCTTTCAAGCTGGAAACTTTGCATTTTAACAGTTGTCTGGAGATCCTTTTTCTTTTCCATATAAAATATCGTCTCTAATAAAAGTGGAAGCGGAGAGAGAAGGATGCGATGAATCCGGTGCTAAACCACACAGAGGCCCGGGTCTCTGGGAGACTGATTAGCATCCTGCCTCGGCGCTTGCCTGCTCAATAATTAGGGGATGTTCTGCTTTGCAGCCGTGGCTGCTCTGGCCTTGATGCCTTCTCCCAGGGCAGGCAGCAATTACCCCAGCCTTCGTCTTTCTCCCCGGCTCCCTCTGCCTCCTCTCCACTGAACAGCTTTCCTGCGCGAAAGAAGAAGGCCTGTTCATTTCCTGCAATCATGCTGTAAGGATGGACACGGAGAAGACAGCCGCTCCAGCCGAGAGCCCATTACTTATATCTTAGTCTGGTGGCATCTGTGGATGCTGTGAACACAAAGATGTGGGTCACTCCTGCATGTCTCAGTTCCTCTGGCTGTGATGTTTTCCCAGCTTGTCTGGAAGAGCATCACCATTTAAAAACACGGTGCCAATCAAAATATTTTATTGATCCTGAATGAAACTTCTTAACCTTTGGCACTTTTTATTTTTAAATGTATTTCAACAAGTATGAATTGGTGTAAAATGGTCTAAAACTGTTACTTTGAGATGAGTCTTATATAGAAAATAAATTCTTTACCAATTTAAAGGCTCTTCCAAGGATTGTTTTAACACAGGCTTCGTTTAGTAGGGTTGAATCACACTGGAGTTGGTTTTCCCAAGAGACCAAAACAGTGTACCGAACCTTGAAGAGGCAGTCTCCTTTAAGAGGCGGGGTCTTGGTGCACTTTTAATCGAACACTGGAGCGGTTCGTCTCTGGTGAGAACACGGTCCGGACCAGAACAGACCCAACTGCAGACAGTACTGCGCCTTTTTGCACTTATCCAGCTGCCGTAGTTGCCGGCGCTGTGCATTATGTGATGAGGAGATGTATTTGTTTACAGATAGAGCTTTAGCTACATTGCTCCATGGAGCTTGCGGACAAACCTGGAGCGGAGGGGCGGAGCCTCATCTAAATTTGGTCAGATGACCATATCAAGTCCCAACTTGTGAAAAGGACCAAACAAATTCTACAATGTGAAGGGACTGCAGTGAAGTGTAGTGAATAGAGGTTTATTAGTGGCTTTGGACCAATTGCGCCCATTTAGTTTTTGTTAATAACATAAAAAATATTGTAATAGTATCATTAGATGCCCTGGGTCTGGACCAAATAAACCGAACCACAGATGTGAAAACACCCTAAGACTGTTTAAATAGAGAATGAAAGTTCTTCACACTGATACATCACATCTTCAGTATTTTAAAACCCATTCACAGAAATGTTCTTTAAAGACCTAAGGACCTTCTTTTTTTAATTGTGCATCTTGTTTACAAAAATGACTTTTTTAAAGCCATATTTAAAGGGTTGATTTGGGAACCAGAAACATGTTCTTTATGTTACAGAACTCTTCTCTGAAACTCTTATCTTTGGGAGTGATTAAGTGTTGGGACCATAATAGGAGAATGATAATATTTACCATTTATTCCATCAAGAAAAGAGAAAAGGTTTTAAATCCTGTGCACTTGTTTGCATGTCTAGTAAGTACTAGTTTCCATTTGTGAAAATTCTGAAAGATCAATCAGTTTCTTTTTCTCGAGAACTGAGTGATGGCCAGTTCTATGGAATTTTTTGTAAAAGTTTTGTTTCAAAATTTTGAAGTTGAAAAGCTGAACGCACACTCAAAGTGCCAAAATGGCTTTTAAATCTGCTGCCAATACAACGATGTTGGAAAGCTAAATGCGTTTAGAGATAAATGCTAACTTTGTTACATCAGATGCCCGTGCCATGCTGAGTGATGGAGGAGAACAGGTTCCATAAAACCACCCAGAGAGACCAAAGCCAGTTATTTTCTCATGGACTTGCAGCCGTGGGTGGCCAGGGCATGGCCAAGGATTTCACTTCAGACCTCCAGACAGCCATTTACATCTCAAATTATGACAATTAGGAGGCTAGAGATTTCTGAAAATATCTAAGCAATGAATAGACTGCTTTTTTAACTGTAATCCTCAAAGTGAAGATCTTTGTCCAACCTGTGGAAACCAGCAATCCTTGCTTTTGAATCCCAGTTTAATATTTTGTATGTTTTTATACTATCTGGTCTGAAGCAATGGAGATTAACACATTTTTTAACCAGTATCCTTTTCAAGGTCTTTAAAAGCCTTTTAGATCAGATAATTAAAAAAAATGTTATTATTTCTAAAACCTGAATGATGGTGTCAAAACGAAATCTCAGAAAAAAAAACAGCCAATCAAACGGAGTGCTCAGTTAAACCTGAATGATTAGAGCTCATAAATTTACCTAATAAACAATAACCGGCATATTTAAGAGCAGACATGCTCGCAAAAAAAAATTGTCTGGCACCCTCCACCGACTTGCTTTGAGAGCTCAGTTGGAAAACCCTGAAAAAAAAGGCCAGTTCTCGCCTAGTTGCAATCATATGGCAAATTTCCATCTAATTGGAGATGATAACATTGTGTTTAATTAACATTAGACAATTAAAGCAGTAATTATTCATCACAGCTAACTCCCCATGGGGACGAAACATAAAGCCATTTTTTACTCATTACTGGGGTTCCTCCAGCACTTACACTGATGATGCCGAGCCTCTCAGGCATTAAATTCAATTACATCATAACTTGGTCATTCACGTCCCTGGTTACAGTTTTATATTCCTATTGCACTCGAAACCACGTTCTCTAAACGGCCTGTTTTTTTAAATCCTCCCTGCTGGCTCAAATATTAGTGGGCTCGAGTGTTTTTCAAAAGAAACAAACACAAAAGAACAGACAGGACCTCTGTAAATTCACAGCGCCCACCACAGGCCACTTTCTACTGGACAACTTAGAGTGTCTTATCAGTTTAAGCTTTCACATGGGAAATACTGATTGCACTCATGATAGCTTTCTTTGTAATAGGAAAGCACTCTGTCTTACATGCAGCATGGAGATCAGATCTTTGGGGAAATATCCCAGCGACTCTTATTCACCTCAGGGGCTCTAACATTGTACGCCCATTACCAGAATATCATAAGGTAGCAATGCTGGAATCCACTTTAAATGATCTTGAGTCTATAATGTAATAATCGTTGCACTGTAAGGCTTTTGGTAAAAGCCAAGGAAATGTGTGCCCACCACCTACACATCATGAGCCAGCTTATATTGTAGAGCTATGTAGAGCTGACATCACTACGAAAACAAACCCCTTTAATTTTACCCCTTAAAATGATCTTAATTTTAGCTGAATTTACAGGAAGTTAAGGAAAATCAAGGGGAAAAGTGCACAGATTAAGGTGATAAAGGTGACTTTTTTAAATGTGCCCCTTAAACAACGGAACCTCCTGAAAAAAAGCGTCCTATGTTTAGGATTAAGAGGTTTCACATTCACAACTTAAATCCACCTTTAAGGTAAAAGTAAGGGATCGGATAACATGAATGGCCACTTAAAAGGTGTTTGGCATATTTCCTGGGGTAACTTAAGGTAGAGTTGAGCACATTTTCAGTACAATTGGTTTCATAGTGCATGGGACATGTCTCCCCAGCTTGTTAATGGGAATGCAGGCATATGAAGCAGACTATTAAAACTGGTGGATGTTGGAATTAACTATTATCAAGTTTTGTTTATGTTAATAAACAAAACCACCACCTCTATGGGCTGAAATACAAGACAGACTCTCTAATCTACTGACTCTTTCTCTATTTTCAGAACCTTTAAACCTCCCCTATGCTCTCCTGACTCCTCCCTTAAAGAAGTCCTGACTCCTCCCTTAATGCAGCTCACCTGGTTTTAGTAAACACCTGTGGGCCTCACCACACAAAATATACATTTTAAAGAACAGTAAAGAAGCAGCTCAATTGTAAAGAACAGTAAAGAAACAGTAAAATTGTAAAAGGAGAAGTAAAAAGACAATTATAGTGGGCAAATATATATATATTCTATGTTGTTCATTTTTGATCAGAATCCAAATTTTATTTGGAATTCAGCACAAGTTTCTCTTCAAGAGATACCTGAGTCTCTCTCTTGAGAAAAACCCTGCATACAATTGACCCTGTCTGATCTGAACTAACCACTAACCATGATTGTTTTACAATCACATTTGATATGTGAGCATTAAGCCTCATTTATTTATTTTAATAAAGCACATGCTAAATAGTATTGAATTCCAGTATGTTATACATTCTATTATACTTATTAAATGACCTTATCCTGCAATTATTGGACTCTCAGTGGATGAAGAGATGAGTATAACTCAATATGACAGAAGAAAACTGGAAAAAACTTTTAGATGTATCATTAAAGGCCTCAGTGTGATCAGTTTCATGACCATCAGAGGCAAACCAGGTCTGTACTTTTCCGGTTTTTTTTGGCCTTCCCATAAATCAGAGAAGCTCTATAGAGTTAAGACACTCATTATCAGAGGTCAATATTTGTATTTCTAATCAGTAACTGCAGATGTTTATCAGATATTAAGCAAATTAGCACATTTTTGTGTAAATCCCAGGTAAACGTTTAATAAGGATTTAAGGAGAAATTAAATCTTAGGAGATTTTCCCGCTAAAATCGCTAATTATTAAAAACATTTTTCCTAATCAAAACAACTTAATATGTATTTATTTATTTCTCAGTGATTCTCTCCAGGCATCCCTGTCCTGTCAAAACCAAGTATGTACAGAAGCTCAAAGTTACATATTTAGAGGTCGGCATCAACTAACAACTAGCAATAGACTGAAGCTAAACTACTCTTTGTAGTTTGTGGTTAACCTGTTACCTCACAGTTAGTTTCTTTGTCAGTCAGTGAGATGAGATTTTTACAGCTGTGATGGTTTAGTAGACCTTCTTTCATTCACTCTGTTCTGATAATAGTAGTTTAGATGTATTCATGAATGTGGAACTGCGACGCAGAGTTGAAAGTACTATTCTATTCAATTTGGGGAGAAATGCGATGAAAAACACTGGAAGGTACATGAACTTTTGTGTGTCCTGAATATGACCTGTCACCGTCTGTGTCATGATGTCACTGCCTACATATTGTGGTCATGACCTACATTCACCTGCATTCTGT
>JBBKCR010000141.1:869339-891071 GCA_037577295.1 Ladigesia roloffi
CCCCCCCCGGCAGGGGTGGCGGAGGGGTTGGGGGGGGGGAAAGGCAATCCCACACAGGCAAAGTGCTCCCTGACACACACATACACACACACACACACACACACACACACACAAGCAACTCTCCACAGGAAAAGCTGGAGACAGAATGCAGAGCAGTACCTCACAGCAGCCTCGGCGTGCGACGGCGGCCCAAAAGGGATCCTCCTCTACTTTGATAGTTGCTTAATTACTCATGTGATGCCACACAGATGTCTGGGAGGAGAGGGGGCTCCAGCCGCAAAAGTTGGCCCCACTCGCTCGCTGACTGACTGACTGAGTGACAGGATCCAAAGGGAAGGCAGACATTTAAGGAGCGGTAGGTGAAAAACCAGGAGCCATTCATAATTGATCAGCCAAGCAGTTTACGGGCTGTCACGCGTCCCTGTAGCGCCGGGCTGATGCTAAACTGTGATGCTACTTGAAGGGCTGTCTGCTAAATAGTGCTTTGTGTACCAGGTGGCGGCAGGGACTTTAAACAGGAAATGCATCTCGCCTCTGAAGTGTTACTCTGCTGTCATCATTATGAAAAGAGGCTCGGAAGTAGTCTGGCGGAGATGGGACTTGATCAACTTTCGCTTGCGTTGGTTTTGTTTCTGTTGCCTTATCAGATTTTTTTCGCGTGCCCTCCTGACTTCATTGCTCCTCCACTCTTCCACACACGTGCTGACGACGGCTGTAGATTCTTATATGTCATACGCTGTTGAACTTTATGCAATTTCTGTTGCAAGTGAGAAGAAAACTAGAAAACAAAAGGCTTCTTAGAAAGAGATCTGTATCAGAAATCAAGCTTCTTTCATAGCAAGACACATTCTGGCACATGCTTGAAGCAAGTTAATTACTGTATATCGCAAAAAAAGAATATTGATCATCCCAAGAGCTGTTTGCACAGAGTGTGTTCTTTCAGCCGTCTTTACTAAAGAAGCATCATTTTAGAAAGGGTTTTCTCTAAAAATGTTTAGTCCTCATTTTTAACAAGGCAAAGATTTGCTAATGCATTCAAATGGCTTCAAAACAATCCAGTTTATGAGCACTGGCTTTAAAGAGCCCTTTAAAAAAATCATCAAAGAATGTGTTAAACAGTAGTTCTTGTTGTTCGGTTACTTTGCACGTAGATCGACTCTGACCATATGGCCTTCAAAGCTGTCTGTTCTTAAGTAATTGGTTTGGAGACTATTCTTAAAGAAAGCCTATATATATATATATATATATATATATATGTGTGTGTGTGTGTGTTATCTGTATGCAGAAACTCTTAACAACTGTAGCTGAAACTGTATGTTTCTCTAAAATGGGCCAAATAATAACCAAGCACCCAGAGTAGGTCTACAATTAAAACAAAAAAAATAGTTTTTATAAAGAACCCCTTTATTTAAAAACACCCCCTTTCACAACCCCCTCTATTGTGTGACAAGTTTGGAAGGGTCCAAAAAGTTTATCCTCTTTTACACACTGAAGTGGCCCTTTGTTTGGGAAACCGCCGATCAGAACCAGAGGGAGAACGTGCGTTGGAAGGAACCACATAAATGAAAGTACTGCAGGAGCAAACGCATCTAAAAAAAACAAAAAAAAAACCACAAAGAAAAAATATGGGTGGGGGGGGTAACACAGCTCAACAGGCCTAGCACGACACTTAGCGCCATGCCAACGCTGATGGGTACTTGCAGGGGGTGACGGGAGAGGCGACGTGTCGTCCCGTGGCATCACACTAACTCATGCTGGCGCACTCCATCTGTGCTCCTTCGCTAAATCTCTTTTGAAGTTGCAGGGAACTTTCACTGAGCCGTCGTTGTACTTTTAAGCAATTCTCTTTGATTCTGTCACATTCCGGGGCCCTTTAGGTGCGGTGCTGACGTTCGTCTTTGTGTCTGTGTTGTTGCAACAACAGAAAGGGTCAAATTGTGCAAACGCGAGAGTCGTAGGGAGCTGTCTAAGCGAGTGATTTGCACTAAATTAATCTTATGCTCTGTCTCGTTTGTCCCCCAGTGCTGCTGCTGCTGTGTGTGTGTGTGACTGGACTCTTATCACCTTATCGGCCAGAAGGAGAGTGGAATGTGTTCAGCGATGGCCCTGACGACACTACACATGTTGTTGCTGATGGCTGCGATGGCCAGCAGCGGAATGGCTCAGATAAACAACACGAAGGAGCTTTCTGCCCCTCCCGGACCTTTCTCCACCGCCGCTCAGCCCCCGGAGACACACAGCCAGTCTGGGAAACCCCCAGGCCCAGTCTTGGCGGGAAACAACACCAGTAAAGGCATTCCTCCAAAATGCCCAATTCCAGTCTCCACCACGGGCACGTTCAGGGTCATCAATGCCATCATTTCCTGCGTGGTGTTCATTGTTGGCATGGTGGGCAACGCCACACTGCTAAGGATTATTTACCAGCACAAGTGCATGAGGAACGGGCCGAACGCCCTCATCGCCAGTCTGGCCCTGGGTGACCTCATCTACATCACCATCGGAATCCCCATCAACGTCTACAAGGTAGGAAACTCCAACAACAAAATCTAAGGGGACTTTCACACATGCCTCGTTTAGTTGGGTTGAATTGCACTAGAGTTGGTTTTCCTAGATGGTGTGGTTGGTTTGGGCAGGTGTGAATGTAACAATCAAACCTGAGTTCTCCTTGAAGAGGTTGTCTCTCCTTGAAGAGGCGGTCTCTCCCTGCAGAGGCGGTCTCTCCTTGAAGAGGCGGTCTCTCCTTAAAGAGATGGTCTCTCCTCAAAGAGGCGGGGTCTCCTTGAAGAAGTGATCTCTCCTTGAAGAGGCAGGTTTTCTCCTTGATGAGGCGGGTTCTCTCCCTGAAGAGGCGGTCTCTCCCTGTAGAGGCGGGCTTTCCTTGAAGAGGCGGTCTCTCCCTGAAGAGGCGGGGTCTCTCTGTGAAGGGGTGGTCTCTCCTTTAAGAGGTGGTCTCTCCTTGAAGAGGCAGTCTCTCCTTGAGGAGGCGGGGTCTCGGTACACTTTCAGTCGAACACTGGAATGGTTCTAGAATGGTTACTTTGTGGTGAGAACACAATCCGAACTTGAACAGACCCAATTGTAAACAGTACTGCGCCTTTTTGCACTAACCCAGCTGCCATAGTCGGCGGCACTCTGCATTATGAGAAGAGTAGACATGTTTGTTGCAGTTAGCACTTTAGCTACATAGCCCAATGGAGCTCGCGGACAAACCTGGAGCTGTGGGGAGAGGCGGAGCCACATCCAAATTTGGTCCGATGACCATACTAGGTCCAAACTTTCAAAAACTCATAAGGACAGCAATATTTTAATTAGTTAGCAAACAGCTCAGGTAAAGGGGGTTTAATAGGTCAGAGGAATGCTCCCACACATTAAATCTGATCAATCGAAAAGCAGTTTAGGAAATATGTTCAATGGCACAGCTGGCCAACCAGTAATATAGATGTGGTCACATGATGCATTTTGGTTCGTTTCAACTGGTTCGGACCAGAGCAAGGACCCAAAACAGAGGAAAAATGCTTCAATGTATCATTAGTTATCCTCCGTCTGGACCAAATGAACCAAACCTCAAATGTGAAAGCACCCTAACTCCCATAGGAATCTCCATCAGTGTCAATTCAGTTCAAATTGTATTCAGAATTCCACACCATCCATCAGCCAGGACATGTTTGGTGACTGAAATGAGTATAGGCAATATTTGATGCCAATATAGGCAATATTTGATGAAACCTCATTGTGACATTGAAAAACAAATATCTGGACTACAGGTTTTACAATGGCCGTCACTCTTTGTAGATGTACAGTGCCCTTTGCTCCATTCTTTGTTTTAAACTGAAAATCGACAAAAAATTGTTTTATTTATTCCTTAAAGTCTACGTATTATGTTAAGGTGAGCTTGTGGAGTAATTTAACTTTGTTTTTGGCGGCCTGTGTTAATTTTAGTTTTAGTGTAGTCTTTGCGTCAATCTGTCGTTTGAGTTTTTATTAGTCTTAGTCACGTCCATATTGCATTAGGTATAAATTAAACAGAGAACTGAATTGTAACTGTGTGCTTTATATGGGCTAATAATCAGCAGCACTTCCATATAAACATGCCAGCAACCTACAAAAAAACAGAAACGCTGAGAAAGAACAAATGTTCCTCTTCATGTGAGTTTCTAACAATATGAACGTATCAGGCATTTTTTCCAACAAAATTGATCCCATCCATTAGGAATCAAAACCTGATTTGGTTACTTAATAATGAGTTTGGTAGTTAATTTCATTTTAGTCCATTTTTTAGAACAAAACCCAATGGGAGCACTCGCTCAGATTCTAGATACTACAGAGATAAAAACATATTCTGAGTAGAATTTAAAGAACGTAGTACTACTGTTATAATAAAGACTTAAGAGAGAAATAGAGTCATGCTGAAGCAGCTGCAGGGTTTAATACAGGCATGATTCTTGTGAAAATTGCTGAAATTTAGAGACATACATTTTTTAGCCAAGTCAAAAATCCAGATCTCCTCCGAGGGTTACTGCTCTTCACCACATCAACAGGTATTTGGGTTCATTGCTTCTATGCCCTAGCTGTTGTTTAGTCCTGCAGTTTGTTGTTGTTTTTTAGCAGTGAACCAACCGGGTTGATTATGACACACCCAATGTTTTGGCTCAGACTCTCTCTAATTCCCATAAAGCCTCATGATGGCTTGTTTTACTGGCACTGACCGGGCTGTAGTCTTTTTTTTTAGGAGAAATCAGCGACAGACCCAAGATGCTATTGACACTTTTAGAATTAATTCTGCACCTTTTTTTCTTATGATTCCCCTTAAGAGCTCTGACTGCTTACTGGTTCAGCTTAAAAATCCTATCCAACCCTCAAAACATTTGCATTATTCATCACACGTGATATTTATTTTCCCCTTGAGCATGAGCTAATACCATTAGGATAAATCAGGTGTTGTTTTGTTTTAGCGTGTATGTGTATGTGTGTGTGTGTGTGTGTGTTTGTGGTTTTATGGAGATAAACATCAGCCTGATGAGCTGAAACTTCTTCAGGCTTAGACCGCTACCAGCTGTAGCCTGGCTGAAGTTATTCAGATGAATTTGCAGGAAGTATTTTCCTCACCTCACTTTCCTTCAACACCTGGTGGCAAAAACAGAGTATCGTCACTGTCAGGCGGAAACCTCAAATGACAAAAACGGCTACTTTTCAGGAAACTAAAAAAAATATATATGTATTATCTAAAAAAAGGAATACGGTGTTCAACAATTTTCTTTGGTTAATCATTTCGAAATTTAACAGGCCAATAGTATCTAATTATGAAATGAAACAACAAAGACCAAAAGTGGAGTTATGAGGTTTCTGCAAGACAGCGTCTATATCATACACTACCCTGAGCTACAGAGAACACTATGTGCACCGGAAGCATTTTTAATGTTGGGGGGACGCAGCAATCTTCATATCTGATGTTGTGTGTGTGTGTGTGTGTGTGTGTGTGTGTGTGTGGCGGGGTGGGGGGGCATAGGGTGTTTTGCAAATGCATTTGTTATGTATTTGGTTGCAATTGAGTTTGACCTATGGGAAAAGATAAATATCTCATGTCATTCCATCTGAACTTTTGCACAGAGACATTTTTTCCAATATGTTAAATATAATAAATCTGATGGGGGAGTGGGTTTTTGTCATTTGGAATTAAACTGTTATGTGGATCAATGACTTAACACCTAAATATTCTGTCCGCCTGTTTGTATTTTAAGTTAAACAGGGTTTAGGTGTACAAAAATATACTTTCTTATATATAGTATTTCTCCCATATATGTACTGACATCAACTTTTCAAAAATTAAGGGTTATTTGTCATTTTTCTGTAATTTAATGTCAATATATCTTGTGGTGTGACCAATAATAAAAATAACTATTCAATTTATAATCAAATATCTAATTTATGTAGCTGAAACATAGAAAACTGACTCAATATGCTTAAGTGAAAGGTATTTTTAAAAATTATTATCAGTTTTATGTATTTTACAGGAGAAATGAGTCAGTTAACAACATTAATTTTGGCGACTGTGATATTATAGAGCTAATATAAGAGATCGCAATTAACAAAACTCAAAAGAAATGCAAACACTTGTTTCTAAACACTTGATATTACTGACAACTTGTAAAAAAATATAAGGTATGTTAAAAAATGTATTCGTTGTAAGATAAATTGCACCACATGACATTTTATATTTTTTGGCATATAATAGGTCATTGACCTATATATTTGCTGATAATTAGTAAATAAAACAGGTTACAACCATTCACACTTTAGCACAGGCACATTCTACTTATCAATATTTTTTCCTAATGTGTTAAATTTAGCTGCAGTAAGTAGGGATACAGATATGGGAGTCCCCCAGTCCACTCTGCTGACAGGCTGGAGTGTGTAGTGATGGGACAACAAGCAGGCTGAGGCCTCTCAAAACCAGGTGTGATTTCACGTTGATTGAACACTTACCTCCTTTCAATATTCATGGCAACATACATAAAATCAACCCTCACCCTGAAGAAAAGTCACCACTTACTCAGATGTGCTCCGAACCTTTTCTGACAGATAGGTAGGGAGGAGGGGTTTAAGCGTGGAATAGAGTGATTATGGATCTGCAATTTTTTTTTCTGATAAAGAAGAATATGTATCTATCTATCTATTAGGGGTGTGCAGAGCGGGTGCTTTTCGTATCCGTATTTGTATGTCTTTAAAGGGAAAATTATTCGTATTTGCATATGTATTTGTGTTCGAGTAAAATTTATAATGCAGCACGCAAATCCCCCCAGCCCCCCCATATATGTATATATACAATGTACATATAATATATACATATGTATGTATATTTAGAGTGGACAAACTGGGTAGGCATCTATGTGACCATCACTAGGAAACACAATGTACTTAAAGTATGCATAACTCAACAGTAATTTACCCCTGAAACACCTGAATTTGAATTAAGTGGCCATTAATTTGTAAATGCTTCCCCTAATTTTACCTTAAAAGTGGATTTAAGGTATGAGTGTGAAACCCCTTAATCCAAAACATAAGACATTTTCTTCAGGAGGCTCAGTTATTTGAGGGGCAAATGTAAAAAATAAGGGAAAACATTCAGTAGTTTTACCTCTTAATCAGACTTAATCTGTGCACTTTTCCACTTAATTTTTCTTACTTTCCTTGAAATTAAGGAAAAAAATTAAGGTTATATTAAGGGGTAAAATTAAGGGGTTTGGTTTCGTAGTTCATGGACGGGCACTATGGGACCTGGACCGGGGTGGGGGGTGGTGGGTTTATGGTTTTTGCTGCTTGCAATGCCTTCTAATGCCCCCCTTGGCACGGCACTGGAAAGGAGTATCTATTCCCGAACACGAGCCTGGGATGTGTACTGGGGGCGCGGTTTCCCGAATACAAATATTTTTTTAAGTATTTGTCCGAATACCTTATTTGTAAAAAACACGTTATTTGTGTCTTTCCGAATACCGTATTTGTATTCTGCTCCACCCCTACTAGAAAGGAATAAGCTGTTGCAGAAAAAACAAAAGTGAAATTGTGAAAAATCTGAATTCAAAGATGGGATTGTATCCCAAGTTCTTGAAGAATCTGTTTAGGCAGCAATATGCCATCCCACTGATCTGTTTAGACTGCAGTAGCTATGGATAGCATTAGCTCACACCTGAGGAAGGGCTTGGGGTTAGCAAGACGCAAGTCACAAAGATGCAGACTGTCCCTAGAAAGATATGAAAACATTCGATCATTTATGTCCAATCCAGGCCAAGGAGATTGCACGTCGATAAAACCTGCTTAATGTAAGATCCACACCGAGTTAAGGCCTGAATGTATTCAGCATTTTGTGTGTGAGGCAAATCTATTTTAGTCCAGTGTAGGTGAAATATTCCATGTAATCTGTGGGCCAGAGTGAATGTTATTTATTTAAATATCCTGTAAACCAGAGAAAAAACTTGGGATCAACAAAGTTTCTCTTGGTTCTCTGGATAGTTTGTTTAACAGCGTGTGAAATCTGACTACAGTTATTCAGCTTCCACAGGGGAAAGTGTGTGTGTGTGTGTGTGTGTGTGTGTGTGTGTGTGTGTGTGTGTGTACCCATGGCACTCCCCTGCGATTCTTTAGACCCTAAAAACCCTATTTTGGCTCAGCTAGAGCCCGTAAGAAGCGGCTTTGTACTGTGTTTAAACATTATGTGGCTTAATGAAGGGAGGCCCTGTGAAGTGAGTCTTCATTGATGTTTTAATCATGACGTGCTGCCTGGTAGCTGATGCTATAAACCATACATGCCAAGTGACAGCTGGTCCCCATTCTCTTTGATGCCGCGCCTGTCAAATCCAATCATTAAGAGCTACTTATTTCTTTTAAATGTGTTGTAGTCAGTCAATAAGAGAGGCCTTGTGAAAGTATGCTGAAGCTATTTTTTCAGCACATTACTGCCAGGCCGTATGATTTTTTTTTGATGTTTTTCATTGTACATGAACACCCATTACCAAAGCAGGATTTCTCTGTCAAGTGGAAAACGTAAAGCTTGCAGCTCATGTTTTAGTCCAAAATCAAACAGCCGTCGTTTTGCCCTCAACCCAAAAATGTTTTTCTTATTTGGTTTGTGCTGGTGCTTCCCGGCTTATGCAGCTAGTGGAAGATCATAGCTACCTGTTTAAAAAGGAAAAGTACAATTAAGGGTTGTTTGAGTGGTACCAGCCATAAACAACCTTCTTTAATAAGAGGTGCTTTAAGAAGTGATGGATTCTTCCTTGAAATGTAACATTTTTATCAGTCCTTTCAACTGTACAAAGGTCCTTCACGGATATCGAGATATTTATTTAAACTTTTTATGGTTTTAGGGAACAAATTGGTTCCAGTGAAGCGTAAAGAACCCTGTCGTCTTGTCTGGAAAAAAAACATTAAACAGAGTTCCTCTTTTAGATTCCCCTGGACAGATTCCATTTGTGGTAAAGTGGCAAAGCTAAGTCTGGTAGTTGTGTGGATGTAGGCAGGAGAGAGGACATGCCCCATGGATTCAAGTAGTTATCAGAATTCTTTTGTTAATTATATGTATAAACTTCAGTGGTTTGAAAAGGTCTTTAAAATAATGCCTCAAAATGTGAAGGTTCCATTCACATGACAAATTGAAATATTTTGTTATTGGTGCACTATGTACATGTATTTGGAAGTTAACTTTTGAAAGATGTTAGTCATGGCACTATGGCTGGAGCCCATAGGTGTCAATTTTAAACCTAAGCCCTTGTAACTGTTCATTTCCCTCATTATTGCCTACTAACCTGCTGCCTCCGGTTTCATTTTCAGTGGTCTTCTCTCACTCTCTGGTCCTTGCCTTGACGGTCCCTTTCAAATTGGTCAGTGGAGTTCAAAGATGAACTGAATGATTCAAAGAAATATAAATGAAACCAGTGCTGCATTTTTTTTCTCTCTTCAGCACTATTTGTAATCCTGTTTTGCTGGTTCATGCCACAATGACATGCCACAGTTTCACTGTAACATAGCCATGTGTTCTTTTCTGGACCTCCTCTGATTTATATCACTGTAGTTGTATTAAAGTCTGTCGGGTGTTATATATTGGTTAGCTCCTTAAGATCAAGGGACTTGGCAACCTCCCACAAGACCATCTCTGCAGCACTTCTGGCTTAAGTACTGGTCTGTCCTTTAGAAATGTCTTTGACTTCTTCTCAGTATGGAAAGAGCCGAGCTTAGACTGTGAATTTCTCTTTTGAATAAAAGAAGAAGAAACATGTCCTAGAAAACCTAGAAGAAGCTCAAAGAAATGGTTCATTGGTGCATATGCAAGAGAGAAAATACTTTCAGTGCATTGGTTCAAGGTTCAGGGTTAGTTTATTGTCACCTGCAGCTGTGTACACCTACATAGTGAGATGAGACAATGTTCCTTTTTTGACCACAGTTCAACATGTATCAACATACAACATTCAACAGGTTACAACAGAGCATAGACAATAGACAATAAATAGACAACAAACAGACAAACAATACTAGAGTAAATTAAGTTCCTCTATTTAGGTTTCTATTGATATTGTTACTTAAACTTTGCTCTCAGATGAACAGTACCACTTTTGTTTTAGGAGGATGACATAATTACTGAAAGAAATGAGCCCTAAAATTAGCAGTGAAGCAAAGGTATTCATGGTCAATTCTACTATTATGTAGTAAATCATTATGATTATGTATCTATTATTATGTATAATAGTTTATGTACAATAGTATTATCATGTGCAATTTTAGTGATACATAGTATGTTATAGAAAGCTATTAGTAAATTAATAAAAAAAAACAATAGCCTGCATTACATCGTGATTAATCGAAAAATGTGTCCAAAAGTTTGGAGACACTTGCCCTCACAGTTGGGGTTGCCCTAACCCTAACCACTTTTCTTTTAGGAGGATGACATAATTACTGAAAGAAATAAGCCCTAAAATAAGCAGTGAAGCAAAGGTATTCATGGTCAATTCTAGATTCTTTGCTATTATGTAGTAAATCATTATGATTATGTATCTATTATTATGTATAATAGTTTATGTGCAATAGTTTTATCATGTGCAATATCACTGCAATAAGCCAAACCAATACAAACTCCAATCCACTTTTTTATGTTCACAAGTTAAAAGTTACCTGATTCTGAATTTGAGATTTGTTACAGGGCTATTTTTTTCAGTTCCCAGTCTTATATTCTCTGATCTTTCCCAATACCGGCACCTGGAATCAGATCAGTGCCACTTCTAACATGTTGAAACTGTGCCGCTATAGTAGTGCAGCAGAATTAAAACAGGCTTTGTGCTCTAATCCCATGTCTCAATGGATTTAGACGTGTATGAATATTACACTGACAAGTGAAGTGAAGCAAATCACATCTCATCCTGGAACAGCCGTCAGTCCTGATTCATTGTTGTTGCCCACCGTGTTTTTCCATTTTCATGGCGGCATCTCCACTGACATATTGAGAAAAATAAGGTCCTTGCTCAATGCCTTGGCTCCTTTTCTGACCTGCAAATAAGAGAAAAATGTCTGAATGCTGGAGGGAAATGAGAAAGCAGTCAAGTTTCCACGACAGAGAAGCTTTGGCTTCGGTAAGCTTCTGTTATTACAGCTGCACTATGATCGATGTCTGTTTGTCTGTTTGTTTTTTATTAACATTCTTTTTCCTCAAAACAATCTCCAACCTGCGAAATATGGATGCCAATTAAAATGAAGAATTCAGGCATGCAGCAATTAAGGGAGGCTGCCTGCTTGGAACTTAGCAGAGGCTTGTTTTGCAAATAAAAGAGATTATGAATCCCAAAATCCAGAAATGCTCTTTACCTTCCCTCTAGTTTGGAACAGAAAGCTAGCTGTCAGAATGACAAGCACCATTCAGTACATTTTTCACTACAGTATTTTTGATTATTTTCTGTGTGACAGTAACCCTTCCCAGACGATTTTCCTGACCCTTTCTGACCACCAGGTTTGTATGTTGCAATTTAATGGCCACTTTCAGGGATCGAGATGAGAGTGGAGTCACTCGTTAATTTCCAGTCATTGTCTTCTCTGTTCCTCTGTGTGAATCCGGAGGAAAAGTAAAGGTACTGGCCACTTTATCAGAAACCCTGTTGCTTTGTTACATAGGTGTACAGCTTCAGCCCTTCTGAGCAATTTATCCACCACCTACGCTTCCTCATTTATCATTTGTCAGTCACTGCAGGGCTCCTGTTGACCAGATAAGAGTTCAATGGTGGTCTGTCCTCAACGCAGCAGGTTGTTGTAAGGCACAGTGGGGTTGCTGGGGGGTTCACATTTGCCAGTGGTGCACCATTCAAAACATCCAAAAAGTGGTGCCTTGGATTTGTGGATTGCTAATACTAATTGGGCATGAAAAGATGGCCTACAGCAGGTATGCCCACTTTAAGTTTAGGATAGTCACAACCCAGGACAGTTTGCTGGGAGCTCTCAGCTCTACGGTCTTTAACTGCACAACATATACAGTATTTATAATAATACTGCATTCATTCAAACATTCATTGTCTAGCATTGTGTTGCTTGTGTTTTTCATGTTCTTTCTCTCTTGCTCTCTTTGCACTCTTGCGCTCTTGTTTTACACCTTGGTCCTGGAAGATCATTGTTTCATTTCACTGTGTTGCATGTATATGGCTGAAATTCCAATAAACCTCGTCTTGAAAAGGGTGAAAGTACAACCCAATGTTCATATTGTCACCACTGCAATGCTTGTCAGGCCAGTTTAGTGCTTTTGTTGCAGCAGCGACTAGGTATGACTTATTCATAAATGCCAGTTGATGGTTTCTGTGGTTCCTATCCTCAAGCGAGGCACTTAGTCTCCAAAATTTTCCAGGGTAACTGTATCTGCGATTGGTTAATGCAGGCTCCCATGGGCAAAACCCATTAGCAAAATGGGAATGTCTTTGAGTTGTTGTTTTTTTTTACTTTTATGCTTATCTGGGAGGCTTTTTCGAATTTCTTTGAAAATGAATATGTTTAGAGGGTTGGGTTTAAAAAGGCAGCTGTCTCCCTCAATGCCTTGTAGTACTACATAGTATGTTATAGAAAGCTATTAGTAAATTAATAAAAAAAAAAACAATAGCCTGCATTACGTCCTGATTCATCAAAAAATGTGTCCAAAAGTTTGTAGACACTTGCCCTCACAATTGGGGTGTTATGGAGAATTTGTCCTCCTTTGTTGCACTAATTATTTCTAATATTCAAAGAAGGCTTCACATCAGATGCTGGAAGATTGTTGTGAGGGTTTGATGTTATTCATCCATGATCTTTAGTTCTGACAGGGTTTTATACTTTACACAATGTGTGGCTTTATTATTAGCCATACTTTGTGGAATGTGCATAAGCAATAGGGACATATTGAAGGGGGTTGAATTAGAGGGACAATTTGGACAATTTGGGACATTTTTGATATAATACATAGATACTCACTTTATAAACTCATTTGCATATTATCACATCCTTCTCTGACATCAGAATCATAAAAGCCAATCTCATGAAAACAGTTAAACAATATACTGTGCAGCTCTCATATTTGGACAATTCTTTAGAATTTGCTGTGATTGACCATCTCTCTGTCATGTATCACAGTGCACCTGTCAGACATAATGCTACCTGTACATGCAGCTTGAAGGTGAGAACATACCACTCAAATGAACACGAACAAAAGCATTGTTTTTCGATGTATTGTAAAAATGTAATCTGAAAGCTGTCTTAACTCACAGTCACACTGCACTGACTATGAGACAGTTTAGGCTGATGAAAATGCAAAGGTGTGTAAATTAGCTTGTGAGACGTTGCTACTTCAGTTATATACAGGGTGAGTGTTCCTATAGACATTTACCTTAACAAAAACATAACATCAGTGCCTATTAGCAGGTTCAAGACTAACAAAAAATTTTCTTCAGTTACATAACACAGCCAGAATTGACAACTGAATTGTAAACTTTCAGAGATCACATCAGCACAGCTCATTTGATTATTACATGTTCCAAAACCTTCCGTTATTTTGGAAAATACACAAGATAACACCATTAACTTGCCTGTTTTTACAGTTACTATCTAGAGTTACCCTCATCACATTTGGTTTTGACAGATGGTCATTGGCTATCTGTTGTAAACTGTTCAAAGAAGCCAATCAGAGACATTTACATTCCTGCACTAAATGGCTGGACCAATGATTATAAAGGGCTTGGCATTCATTTTTTGAGATGGTCTGCAAGAATTTTCTCTTGTCTTTTGATGGATATAGAGAAGTCACAAGCCAGGAGGACAATTAAGTGAAGACAAGCCTTAAATTGGGGCTTTGGTCACCTGGTCACATGATTCCTCCCCAGTTATGTTTATAAATTGAACTGAGTACATTTAATCACATTCTTGGCATCTTAGAGGTCCAAAATATATGTCCAGCTGCATTACGAATGTAGTTGTTCATATACTTGTTTACACTTTACCAGAGGATTCCACTGGAGGTCTGTTGTCTCTGCAGTTGTTCTGACATGCACATTTGTTCCTGTGTAGCTGCAATGATACGTCATTTAGATGCAGGGTATTGTGATTACACAGCTTGCTCTATTACTTTTAAAATATGTGAGGTTGTGCCCTGCACTCCCCTATTCCATTTCTGAGCTTTTAATTGGCTGTTAAAGTGACCCATTTATCCCCAGTCTGAGCCACAGTGTGCTGCTGATGGGTGCTTAGACTTTAGCATCTGCTGAAAAACAGCCATTGATCAATTATCTTCAGCAAAGTTTAATGAGATGGAGTGGACACATCCATGGCCAGCCAATGTAAAACCTTTGACCTGCAACTCAGACCTGTGGTGGATGAAACTGGCTAATAGTGGATTTAAGATATAAACAATAAAACACAGATCTCCTCGTGCATTGCTGCTGATAGTTGTGGTGATACAGCATTTTGCAGACAAATTTCATCACACAGCTTCATGTTTAACTGCTTTAAAACGTCTGACACAACTAATTAGCTTAGTCCTGGCTGGTGTCCAGCACAGTTTAGTAGTTCCCCTCCTCACACACTCACTGAACTCAAGTTATACCAGTCTGGGGATGGGGCTGATGCACGCCAGCTAAGAAACCGAACACACACCCCGGAATAAACACAGCAGTGTGAGTGTTTTTAATTTAAACATTGTGACAAAACATAGCTTTAGTCTGGCATAACTCTCTTTTCTTTGCCAGGACTCTCCAGAGGCATAAAAAACAAACTGCTCTGTAATGTTTGTTCAGTGCACACTTGATTTTTTCCACCTCCAATATATTTAATTCAGCAAATAAACAGTAATTGTGCATTCAAATGAGTAGAAGTATGTTCTGTGCAGAGAATGTTTATTTGTTTTCTCTCAGTTTTCCAGGGGCGCCTTAACGACTATACCAGTTGTTGCCTTTCAGTAGTTTTGCCAATGTTGGTTAGCAGGGGTTAAATATATCTGAGGCGCCTGAGGTTTCTGCTCTCATTTTTCTTGCAGTGTCCAGCAGGCCCAGCGAGTCATCGTGCGTGCTTTTGTAAAAGTGACAGTAATACGTAGTGAGCAAGCGGTCGAACAAGGCAACCAGCTTTTGTAATTTAATCTTGGGGGTGGACGTTCCAGGCAGAGACGAGAACAAGAGGGGATAAGTGTTTCCAGAGGCGTGGGGCTGAACAAACGAATGATTAGTTCGATGACATTCCCATAACAGGGCAGATTTTAGTGTTTTAACTCAAAAGGCAGAAATTATTCATCAGTTTCCGACATCTTGCAGATCCGGAATGCCATCTCGTACACTTGTGTGGTTTAAGGGAGGACAAATGCCGTCCGACTTCTGGATTGATCTCCCAGAAAAGAGGAGAGGAAAGAAGCAGAGGGGAGGAGAAAAGGCAACCAGCTTAGCATGATCAGCTTAGCCTAGCAGTAGTATCACTTTCCTGACTAGCTGAGATTATCTCAACACAATGAGGAGCTTGAGTCGAGAGCAAAAACATTTTCCATCACCCTGAACACATCATCACATTCATACTGGGACTGCAGTCAAATAATCTTTTGATCTCTTACTGGGTGAATCGATAAACTAAACTATTATTCTTTCTGCTACCCCCACCACCCACCAAGTATTTTACTCTGAGTGGAATTTCGCCACAGTTTAAAAGGCGTTTCTTGACAAATAATTGCTGTTTGTGATTCTGCAAATCAATCGCCTCATCCCATAATGTATTACACTCTACAATGTTGTCCGTCTACACTCATCTGAATGAATAAAGCACTTACGGCTTTGTTTTGGATTTTTGTTTAGTCAACATGTGTTTCCGTATCAACATTATGAACTCAGTAAATGTATTTGTTGATGAATAATTCCATTTCATGCCCTCAGAGATTAACCCTCACTACTGCCCCTCAGTCAAATCTCTAATGGCTTTTTTATAAGGGAATTCCACAGATTATTCAAAGTCAATCAGGATTGTTTGGTTTGAAATAATTTATTCTACAGAAATCTACTGAGTCAGAATTCTTCACTGTGGATGGTTTGAATACCTAAAAAGTAAGTTTCATGCCAAACTCACTCTCCGTGTCTCTTTTTAAAAACTCAACATTGTAAATTATGCTTTCTTAACATTTTAACAGGTTCATTTATGCTGAGATCTTTAAGTGAGGATGCTTCAGTAGCCTATTAACTCAAACGAGTTTGTCCGAGATTGAGATGTCAATGTTTCTCAGCAGCAGAACATGAAAAATGTTTAAACATGAAAAACTTTCTGAACTGAAGCTGAAATAAATGTTTGTAACAAATAACAATTTGCTTTACAGAATTTACTTAGTGAGTCTAGCCAATGGCAGACACAGACTTATTGACAAATTCACCCCTTGTTGCCCCTGAAATGGGGCATATGTGGGATCTCAGAGCACATAATAGCAGTAGGCCCAGTTAAAGTGAACTCACTGCCACATAAACTAATCATGCTGAACTCAATGCAGGACTTGCAGGTGAAGCAAAGGAACTTTTCTTCTTCATCCATCTCCTCCTGTGTTCACAGCATTCTGAACAGCAGGCCCCGCCCCTCCTGTGCTGATGTAAATGTGGGCTGGGCTGCTAGCAGCTGGACGAGTGTCTGCTGAAGATAAAGTGTGTTTCTGGGGGCGGCAGTACAGGCGGCAGGCTGATGGAGGGTCTCTGTGGGGCCATCCCACAGGCAGGATTAGCCTAGCGCTTTATAATTGTGTGAAAGGGGCACAACCACAGGCACTGTCATTAGTCAACAGAGCCGGACCCGGGCAGCCCCCCTGCTCCCACTCTTCTCCTCAACCTTCACCTTCCTCTTCACAGTCTCACCTTTTCACATCTTCTCTACTCTTCCTCTATTCTTCTCCCTTTTACACTCTTTCCTTCCAAACATCAGGTCTTCTTTTCTCTCTTCTTTTATTATATTCTTTCCTCTTCTCTCCTCTTTTCTTCTCTCCTCTTCTCCTTGTATCTTTTCTTGTTATCTCTTATATCTCTTCTCTTCTCCTCTTATCTTCACTTGTTCTCTCTTATTTCGCTTCCATTTCTTCTCTTAGATTCTTGTCTCTACGTGACTCTTGTCTCTACTCTATCCTTCCAAACATCATGTCTTTTCTTCTCTTCTTATCTCTTTTCTTTTCTTCTATTCTATTCTCTTCTCTTCTTGTTTCACTTTTCTTTCTTCTCTCTTCTCCTCCTCTTCTCTTCTGTCTCTTCGCTTCTCTTCTCTACCATAAACATTTTCTCTCCTTTTATTTTGTCATTTTCTTCTCTTCTCATTTTGATATCTTTTCTATTATCTTTTTTCATCTTCTCTTCCTACCTGTACTTCTTGTCTGTCTTTCAACATTACCCCCTCCAAACTCTTTCATCATCATTGTATCTCTGTTTGCACCGTGTGTGTGTGTGTGCCTTATTACCCTCTTTTTGGCACATCTGAGTCCTTCTTGCCACAGTGTGCCTTGCAGCTACACATGTCCTGTACACTGTACATGTTTGTGCATGTGTTTTTGTAGTTTCTGTATGTGCACCATTTGCATATTGTGTGTGTGTGTGTGTATGTGTGTATGTTCTGTAATAGCACCATCCTGAAATCCTGTGAGTTAATCTCACTCAGTCGCTGGTATCAGTAGCACACTGTCTTCTTCATCTCTCCGTAAGGATGCTCCTCTCCTCCCCTCTTCATCGTCACACTGATCTGCAGAGCACGCTCAGACGCTGCGTATTTAGATAAGATAATCGGCGTGCTTCAAGGGCAATTTGCAATGCACGGAAGAGAAGAATACACAGTAATTACACGGAGTGGCTGAGTGTGGGGAGAGCATGGGAGAGTCTCTAATTTTCTCTTTAGAGTCCTTTTTACGAGGGGCATTTAAACTAATGCTACATTAACAGGTTACAACGGCACAGGCGTTAATCTGATTGAAGCACAGAAGCATTCAAGCTGGGAATGCTGCACTTTCGTAATGGTGCTTATTAAAGGCCCACTCAGGAAGCTCCTGAAACAGTGGCATCGCCTTCCCTGGGGTTCTCAGTGATTTTTAATATGAGAGGATGGGGAATGCATGTGCACTGTATGGTTTGGTCCATTGCTTCACTGCACAACTATGTACTCTGTACCTCTATTATACTACAGAGACACCACTGCAGCTTGTTTTATCACACTTTCTTCCCTATTGCTACTGGTGCAGTAGATGAGAGTACTGAGCCTTTATAACACACATAGATTCCCTGTACACTGTGTGGAGTAACTCAAGGCTCATTGGTGACATCATTTTAAAAATAAGGCACATGAGCATTGAGTTCTGTGGCTTCATAGGAAAATGAGAGAACCGAGAGTGAGAAAGGTCATGATTTAGTAAGGCATGGAGAAACGTTTACAACCTCCTCCTAAATATTGTTTATTTTGAATAACTAGGTCATGTGCACAAGTCTACTAAATGCCATAAATGTAAATGTAAATGTAATTCATTTTATCCCACACCTTGCTACGCCATGTCTATGGTTTAAAGTTTTCTGATTCTGATTCTGTGTCATCTTTACTGCAGTTCTAGTTGTCAATGAAATAAAAGTAAAAATATGTAAAAAATTTAAATGATTATATTTATATATATATATATATATATATATAAAAATGTATTTTTTTTAAGACAGATAAATAAAATGAGATTGAGAGAGAAATAGAGGGAAGAGTATAAGGAAGAGTAAAAAGAGAATAAAATTAAAGGTACCTTTAGCAAAAACAACCAGAGGGAGGAAGGACAAAGAACAAGAAAGTAACAATCACTTTTTATTTACAGGTTTATTTCAAGCATCACTTGTCATAAAGGCTGCTGTCATGAGTTTCACCTTAAAACAGTAACTTACATAGATCCAAACACCACCCATCATTAATGTTAATTGTCGTAAAATGTGGATGGCATGCAGTCATATGAAAATTTCCACATAATAAAATGTTACTTGGTAAAATAAATGAGCCAAGAAAATATGTTAAGAAACTGACATTTATGGGGGTTTTTTTTACAGACATTATCTTATTATTGAGTGTGAAGATTATTAGATAATGTGGTAATTAAATGATCAGAAAATCAACTCTTCCAATAGAATTCATAACTGATTTGTTGGACTGGCTATTTGTGTTACTGTCATAATTTAATAAAAGATGTGAGTTTTTACTCAGCAAAGTCACACTGACCAGAACAGTTCTCTGGCAAAGGAAGTAGCTCACTGTATGTCCCTGAGAGAAAACAGATTCAGTTTTACTCAGTTACATGGATTTACAAAGTTGAGATCAGCTGATTAAAACCAGCAGCAGAGCGATTTTATTTTTACAGTGTGACAGTGTGTGAAATGGGGAGGAAAGTAATATACTGTTTTAAGATGCATAAGGCTCTGTCTCGCTCTACTCAGCCGTACCATTTGCCTTTTTGTCAGTTTTGTTCCTGTACAAAATATTCACCAAATTATTTATGTGCATTTTTAAAGCATGTCACTGGGATGCCTGGGTGCCACATGCAAGCCACGGATATGTTATATATATTTTTTGTATTAGTTTAGTGTGAGTCACAGGAACACAGTATACATACACATTTATATTTATTAGGGGTGGAGCCAAACCCGTATACGGTATTTGGAAAAGCACAAATAATGTGTTTTTTACAAATATGGAATACAAATTTTTTTGTATTTGGGAACCAACAACTCCCTGCGAGCTAGCGAATGCTGTTTCTGATTCCATGCATAATGCTGGTCCTTTTATTGTATCTTAACAGCCACTTGCAGCTTTGATGTTTGTGTGTCTAGAGTGGAGTATCTCAACATATGTGATGTGTGTGCCACATACTGCCTCTGCTGCCATGTCTCTCGTCATGTGACTATAATAATTGGTTTAACCAAGGAACGCATGTCAGGGAAAGCCAATCATTGGCAGAGAGTGTATTGTGTAAACAAGCACACAAACAGGGACAGAGAAAAAAGCATGCAACTTGTTGACTTATCTCAGGGCTCATCAACTTGTACCTTTGATGTTGAAAGCTTTTCTGTTAATGTATATATATATTTTATTTTTAAAATTTTGCTTGATTTTCTCTAGTGAAGGTCCTTTTTTGTGAAACACTAAGTTATGTTCCAGCAGCAGACATATGTCTTTTATACCCTGTCTGTATCAGCTCCATCAGGTATTGTTAGTGATAGTGTTGATCCCAAAGCCATAAACTGGATCATTTGGGAGAAAAAGTAAGAATCAGTGTCTGGTTTCTGATGCTAAACGTTCTGGTGTGGACCCAGATTCACCCTCCTGGAGTTTTCATTTCCAACCTTCTCCTGATATGTGTAAATCAAAACTTCTAAAGTCAACTATAAAATGGATCTTGTGGGGTTGTTTTGTGGCAGGGGTAGATCTCCAGGGTCTCCAGGGAGTGTGTTTATTGAACAAATGCCTAAAATATCTAGAAGGTAGAACTAATAGACTTAGCCTTAAAGTGGTGTGTACCTGAATACATTCCTAAATCAACCCACCCCAGCAACTTCTTCGACAGAAAATATTTCACATACCTTCAGCCACAATAATTAAAAATAAGATCCAACTATCCTCTCCTGAATAAGTTTACTGTTTTGTTTCCACTCAGAAGAAGATCCTGTGTTTGATTTCCAGCAGGGGAGGGTCAGGTTTCTTTCTGTGTGTAGTTTGCATGTTCTCAACACTGTGTGGGTTTCCACCAGGTGCTCTGATTTCCTCTCATGGTCCAGAAACATTCATGTCAAGTGAACTGGAGATGCTATGATGGACTGGCTATTAATAGATGGAAAATAGATGAATGTATGCATTTCCACCCAAAATAAAGCAAGAAGGGAAGTGAAAGCAGGATGAAATGAAATGTAAAATCTGTTAAAAGGGGGTGATTGACAAATATTGGGTCACCAATGCTCTCTATTTGGAGGTGAATCTGCAGCCCCATCTGGTCTGGGCAATTTATTCAAGCTCTAGTAGGGACCACCTGCAAACTAGTATCAGGAGACTTGATTTTACCGGCAGGGGGATGGGGGGCCATATAGGGGGACAATTAGTCTATATTTTCTACATACAATCAGCAGTGTGGTTTACATTGAAAATGTGTGATAAATACTTTCCCAACTAATCGAAATGAATTGCGAGTAACACATCATTGATTTTTAATTACATGTATTTGTTATTCTATTTATTAAATGTTATTAAATGTATTAAATTCGATGTGTGTCACTGATCTTTCTGTGTGTGTGTGTGTTTGTGTTTCTGCAGAGGGTGGAACGTGTGAGGTTATTGCAGCTCACCGGTGTTGCAATAAGAACCGGATTGAGGAGCGCTCTCAGACGGTCAAGTGCTCGTGTCTGCCAGGGAAAGTGGCCGGAACGACACGCAACAAGCCCTCCTGCGTGGACGGTAGGGTTTAAACAGCTGTTCTTAATTACCAGCCAAAAATCCAAATCATCCAAAAGCAGTTGTTGACCAGTCATCACTGCCAAATGCAGCTTTGGATGCCCCATTCAGAGGTGTGAGATACATTTCAGGAGAGTTTTTGTTCTATTTAGTCAGCACTTTTTGAACTATTTCTGTCAAAGACATTTTCTGCCACTGTGGTCCCCTGCCCGCGCACGCACACGCACACACGCACACACCATTTTGTCCACTTTCTCCAAAGCAATGACTAACTTTCCCATGCCACTGTTC
>JBBKCR010000141.1:1026419-1051423 GCA_037577295.1 Ladigesia roloffi
CCTGACCTCAACCCCATCCAGCACCTTTGGTATGAACTGGAATGGAGATTGTGATCCAGACCTTCTCGTCCAACATCAGTGCCTGACCTCATAAATGCTACAGAATAAATGGACCTTAATTCCCACAGAAACTCCAGAATCTTGTAGAAAGCCTTCCAAGATGATTGGGAGCTGTTACAGTTGCAAAGGGGGACTGACTACATATTAAAATCTATGGATATAAATGCAGTGTCATCAAAGTCCCTGTTGGTGTAATGGTTTGGCGTCCCAATACATTTGTCTATCTTTTACTCTCCACAGTGAGAGTAAAATCAAGAAAAGGGATCTCTACACTCCAGTTCTCAGGCCCAGTTCGGTACAGAACTGATTTCAAAGTATTTCTCATCATGTTCAAGTCATTTAGTGGTTTGAATCCTAAATCTCTCTCTGATATGTGTGATGTTTGTGGGTCTCTTAGATCTGCAGGAGCTGCTAGCTAGTGGTGAGGAGATCTGAAACTAAAACTGGTGAAATTGTGTTTATCCACTATGCCTCCAACCAGCTGACCATCAGTGTCAGATCTGCACCGACTGTAGCTTTAAACTGATGATAAGAATAGCACCATTCTCCTTCACCTTCTTGTAAATATCTGCAATTCCAGAACACCTTTCATTTTCTTTCCCTGATTTTCTGTGCATTCTTTTATTTATTTCATTTTTTCCTTTTTGTTTTAAATATTTAATACTAGGGATGCACCGATACCGATACCGGTATCTGGTATCGGCCTCGATACCACATTTTCTAAAGTACTCGTACTCGTTAAAAGTCCCCCGATACCGGGGACCGATACCACGGTCTGAGAAATGTCTGTGTTTGAGCGGCATGTAAGGGGTTATATAATTTTTTATTCTGTAATATTATTGCATACAACATGCTTTTAATTTTAAATAAATGTTCTTAATTTCAAACTAGTCCCTTGTTTTTTTTTATTTTATTATATGATTAAAGCTGTTACATTTAAATCATGTTTTCATTAAGTACTCGGTATCGGCGAGTACTGAAATGCAAGTACTCTGACTCGTACTCGTTTTCCAAAAAAGTGGTATCGGTGCATCCCTATTTAATACTAAATTTCCATTTTTATGAGGCATATTAACCTTCTATGGCATTGTGTTGCTTTTAGGCAACAGAATATTATTTTGGCCCATCCACTGGCCCAATAAAAAACAAACACAAAAACTTGGTCTGGAACCATTAACATTTAAGGTGGGTGTAGGTTTGACCTTTCAACTGGGGACAGAGCAGTCATTTTTTGAGCCAATAGTACACACACTGCTAGTAGAAGGTAAGCTAAATTTCCCTTTTTAACATGTTTCATTTGAAATAAATGTGTACATACATGAGTATGTAAAGATTTAAAGAAGCATATTTGACTTTTTTGTCTTTATATATAAAATGTTAATTATTATTTTTTTGCGTCAGGGCAACACTATGCTACAAGGGTAGTAAAACATCAATGTTTATGCATTTTGTTTATATTTAAATATTTACATATATAAACACAAACACACTCAGCTAATCTCTACCCTATGGATTGATAAAACAACTGAACTTATTTTTGTTGAAATAACACTTGTTGAAATTATTGTTGTTGCAATAAAATTTCTAATGTATTTATTGTATGTTATTATATATTAGAAAATACCTTGCCGTTTTTGACCCCTTGTTGCATCTTGTTGCCCTGAGGCAACAAACCTTAAATTTTTTAGGGGGGCTTAGGTGGGACACATTTTAGGATTTGTATATTATTTAGGACCCCCAAGCTCCCAAAATATTGGGTAAAATATTTTGTATATCTTCAAGGAGAGACTTAGTGACCCACCATCCTCTCGTTTATCGGTTCTACATCATTTTCCTACATATTTAAATCCCTCAGGCTCTTACCCTCTATCTCCTTTCCTTACCTGTGTATCTACCTCTGATTTTCTCTGACAGGTTTTGTTTTGGTGTTCATCTATTCTGGCAGTAACTTGGTTTAAACCTGGTGTTGATTTTAGTTTAGCTCTACAGGTATGAAGAACAGATGCAGACAGCCGGAGCACCGATGTCCATCACGCTGGAGAGGGGTGTCTGCTAAACGTAAACATAAACCTCAACATCCAAGCGTCTCTTTTCTCCAACATAAGTTTAATTGTTCTGTTTAAAACATCCAGTCATATTTATATCTGCATACTGGCTGAGATGAGGTGCACTGATGATCTAAAACTGCATTCATTTTGGGATAATACATTGATGCCGTAGTGCTGTTTCAAACGTTCAACATTCATTTTTAGAAATAACTAAAACTAAGCAGCAACAAGAAATTCAGTTCATATCACAAAAAACATCAGGTGTTCACATGCACCCCTGTCCAGTCTATAGCAGCCATGCCCATTTTCAATTAGGGGCCATATAGGTCTGCAAATCAGAAAAAGGTTTTTGTCTGATTTGCAGGTACACGTCTTAAAGGTACATTATGTGAATTAGCCTGTTTAATTTGAAGGACTAAAGAGAGATGGTGCAAAACAAATGATACATAATGACACACTAATGTGGGATTAGAGCTCTTTAATGTGAATGACGAGTATTTTGATATTCATTGGAACATTTTTTTATTTTATAAATTTGATTGTTTATGTTGATCTGCAGTTTTTTTCACTCCAGTTCATTTAAATAAATCTAGATGAGGAGATTTGATGAGGAGAATCTTCATACTTAATCCTGCCATTGTACTAAAGCGCCATACAAACCTCCCCACTAAACACACACACACACACCCACACACACACACACCCTCCCTCGGTTTTATTCAGGCTGCTCTGCAGACTCTGTGTTGTTCTGCTGGGAGTGGAGAGGTGGGAGAGAGCCGTGACAGATCGAGCTGTTTACACTTTCCTCCTAACGAAGCTCCTGCTGACCTGATCACAATCCAGTCCGAGCCTCAGGTACAGTACTTTCAGTCTTATATCCATTTATCTTTCACCTTTCGTCTTCCAGCTCACTGTTTTACTGCGAAGCTGACAAAAGAAAGTGCTACTAAGATAATATGAGCCTTTATTAGTCCCACAAGTGGGAAATATACAGTATAAGATTGAGAGCAGCAAAATTAAGTAGAACAGTAGAATAGAATAAAAATGAGAAATAAACAATAAACAAAGTATTTAAAAATATAGAGTATTGCACATTTTGTATTGCATATTATGTATAAAAGAAAATAAAAAATATAAAATAAAATACCTAATAATGCACATTCTGTTGGCTGTTGTAGCTTCACATTGTAGGATAACTATTTTTGCTTCTTTAAATAACTTTCTTAATAATGAGGTGTGTTAGTGGAGAACCTAAAGAAACCTTCTTCTGATTCCTCTACCAGTTTTTTTCCAAGAACTGTCCATATACGCCAAGAGCCAGTGAGGAGCCACAACTTTTAGTGGTGAAACAGCTCAGACTGAGAAAACAAAACGTTCTTCAAGTCATGTTGACTTACACCAATATTTGCACCAACTTAATCTCAGTGTTTATTGAATAGTATATCAGGTGTGTTAGTATTTACTGGAGTTTAATGCGAATAATTACATTTCTGGAGAAGCTTCACAATGTTGATGCTGCATTTAAGAAACTGATGCCTCTAAATTTTGTCCTAAAGATAAGATTAGATAAGATACTTTATTATTGTCATAAAAAAGACATTGATGGGAAAATAACAGCAACACATATGCATTCTTTCTCAAAAACATGATAAAAAATATTTCGTTTAGGTTTTAAAATCTATATTTTCCATCATTCTTCATCGCCTGGCGGGCAGTATTGTATCAGGGGTGTTGGTATTTACTGGAGTTTGCTGTTATGAATAATTTTGGCCTCACACATTCCTAAAGAAGCTTCACAATGTGACCTTGCATTTAACACTTTGATGCCTCTAAATTCCGTCGTAAAAACATTGATGGGGGAAAAAAACAGCAACAATAATGCATGCCTTCTCAAAAACATGACAAAAAAGGATTTATTTTAAATACTTGCCGTCATGCTACATCTCTTGGCGGGCAATGTCTCCATCCCCTTGCCACACCACCACCCCACCCCAGAGGACCCCTGCCTCAGAGACACTGTCCTCCCATACAGATCCAATAGTGGTGGCATTGTCTGTTGACCAGAGGACAAAAAAAAAGTTTGTATATGTAGCGGACTCTCTTTCCAGTCTGGTAGCTTCTGATGTTTGCTTTGCTCCTCTGGACTTGAATGCGACTTTTGAGTGGGGCTCTTCCCCCAGGCCCGTCACCAGGACAACCCTGAGCGCCGGTTTATGCCCCGGGTTATCGTGGTGGGCGTGCGGATGGCATGCTGATGAAGACTCTTCACTGTGAGAACGGACCGGAGAGCTGTCACACTCACAAAAATATTCGGCCCATTTCTATGGATTTCTGTATTTTAATTGCATATAAAATGTCCCTCCATTAAAAATACTGAGATTTAAAAGAAACAGGCCAGTAAACTTTATGTGCTGCGTATGTGCTGAGAATGAGACTTATGTAATAATTCCAATAAACCCGATGTGATCTCAATAAACAATGGCAGATTTATCTATTTTGAAATAAACCTGATATAAATGATCTCATAAGTTTTAACTAAAATGAACATATCTTGATCCGAAGCTCATCATATTTATATCAGTTTTAACTGATTCGGTTTCATTGTGTTCACACTTAACAGATTTATGCGGAAATTTGAATAAATAAATTATGTAACTGTAATTATTTAAATCAAGTCAAATAGATGCAAATACCTAAAAACAAACGATGCCATGTTTTAATATTTTTAGTGCAGTTTTTAATCCTCCAGGCTGGTGTGGTCTCTGTCTGATCTGGTTTGTAGAAGTATGAAAATAGGTCACAAAAATAGTCCAAAAATCTACAAAAAGGAGTTTTAATTGCAGAAAGAACAGAGCAGACATTTCAGCTTGCAGCTTTTCTCAGTGATGCCTGAACTCAAACTACTCACAAGCAATTAACAAGAACCCAGTGGGTTCAATCAGGAGACAGGTGTGGTGGGAGAGGCCAAACCCACTCAGCTGGTGGAGTTATAACAGTTTGGTCACATACACAGACATTCTAGAGACAAATCTATTATAAATATATTATTTACATTTGCCAAAAAAAGCTAAGTCCTCATTCATCCCTTTCACTGGTTTGTAATAAAGCCCCCTTATAAAAGAATCCGAATCACATCTATTGGCCAAGTATGTGAGGGAGCACACACAACCAATGTGATTCTGGTCAATGGAGTCTCTCGAGCACAACAGTGTGAAAGAACAACAATATGTAATGACACAATGTTGACTTAACAATATAATCTACATTGTGAATATGCAATATATTCTTATTTTTATGAAGAGAATGATAAATGGAGGGTAAAAGAGAGATGGACACTTTAACAGTACCTGGGTACCCTAAGACATTGCTTCCATTTTATGAGCTCCAACGTTTATTTGGGTGGTGAGACTGAGTCTGAGTCATGTTTGAGTCTTTAGAGTGTGAGTTCAAGTCGAGTCTCTGGTCTTTTGGGTGTGAGTCTGAGTCGAGTCTCAAGTCTTTGGGGTGCAAGTCTGACTCGAGTCTCAGGTCTTTGGGGTGTGAGTCTGAATTGAGTCTCGGGGTCTTGGGGTGCGAGTCTGACTTAAGTCTCAGGTCTTTGGAATGTGAGCCTGGGTCATGTTTATATCTTTAGAATGTGAATCCAAGTTGAGTTTCGAGTCTCTGTGTGTGAGTCCAGCTTGGTGTCTCAAATGTCTGGATGTGGGTCTGATTCAATCCCCAAATATTTGGGCATGAATCATATTTGAATCTTTAAGGTGTAAGTCCAAGTCCAAGTCTCAAGTCTTTAATGTTGAGTCTACAAAGTTGAGCCTCTTGTATCCTGGTGTGAATTAGAGTTGGATTGAGTCTCTGGGAGTCTGAGTAGAGTTTAAATTCTCTGGGTGCAAGTATGATTTGAGTCTAAAGTTTCTGGTTTCAAGTCTGAATTGAGTTTGAAGCTTCTGTGGTCCGAGCTGAAGTCAAGTCTCAGTCTCTGGGTGCAAGTTTAAGGGCAGGTCTCAAATTTCAGGGTGCAAGTCTGAGCTGATTTGAGCCTCTGGGGTCCAATCTGTAGTCAAGTCTGAAGAACCTTGAAACTTGAAGCCGTTTACCTCTGAAAAACTGAGACAGTTAATAAGCCTGATAACACCAAACAGCTGAGATAATCATGCATTATCTTGCAGTAAGTTTGTGGTTTCTGAAGGAAGACTGTTTCTTTCATCCCTCCAGGTATGAAGGTTCGTCTGCTGTGTTTGTGCCTTTTGGCCTCAGCATTTGCTCTGAATGTAAGTAAAATATTTTCCTTCTTGCACTTTTGTAATTTTGGACTGCAAAAGTTTTGAAACTTTGCATTCTGTCATGACTATTTTACTGTAGTCTTAATATGGGGAGCCATTTGTAAATATTTAGATTTACATTTAATATTTAGATTTAACAGTTAGATTTAACATTTAGATTTAACAGTTAGATTTAACATTAAGATTTAAATTTAACATTTAGATTTACATTTAACATTTAGACTTAACATTTAGATTTACATTTAACATTTAGATTTAACATTTAACAATTTTGCATCAAGAAAATTCACCAAAACATAACACTGTTTTGTTAACACATTTAGCTCTAAATGTGGGAAAATTGTGTCAACATTGTGTAAATAATGAAGAAATGACACCTTTAATTTTGTGAAGCTGTTTTTACAAATGGCACCCCACATCTTAAGGGGGTTGTGTTTTTAACAAACTAAAATTAGGCTATGTCACACTTTCTGCTTTTAATTCCAGGTACAGAGTAAACCTCATGGAAAACATGGGCATCATCACAAACAAACACAGCCTCAGAAGAAGGTGAATTACTCTTCTCTTGCATCATAACACATTCAGCAGCATGCCTCACTCTGAACTCTTTGTTATCTGGACGCTGGGATGTATTTGAGTTCATTCATGGAGGGCCACAGCACAGTGAAGTGTTATCTTCTTTTTATATTACATCTGATCCCACAATTCCTGATAATTCCACAGTTGGTCATGACAGTGGCTGGAGAACAGGGCTGGACTTTGCAGGATGCAATATGTTTATTATAGTTAATTACTGGTTAGTTCTTGGCTTTGATTATCAAAACATTAGACCCTGATTTCGGTAAATATAACTGGTCTAAAACAGTCTACAACTGGAGTTTAGCCTCAGAACTCAGAGTGTATTAGTAAACTCTGATTTCAGTAAATAGAACCGGTATAAAACAGTCTAAAACCGGTGTTGGTTCTCCAACACACTCTTCATTTGCTGCTCTTTCTCTCGGCGACTCTCCGGAGCCCCTCGCTCTGCGGGTTTTCCCCTCCCACATCCTGCAAGTTCTACTGGGTTCAAAGAGCTTGAGTATCATTTTTTGTGCTTTATTTGCATTTGCATAACACACCATTTTAAAACCCCAGTAGCGGTTATTATTATTTTTACACGTTTATATAATTACCAGAACTTTGGTTCTATGTGACATAGGTACACCAAACAAATCTCAGCATGGCGTCTGGTACCTCGAGCACCAACAGCGACTGGGGGAACTTCCATATAAGGATTTTTTTGGCTGTATGATAATTATTTACAATTTGCTGCACTTGGATGCGTGCCACTTGTATTCTAAGGCCTGATCGGTGTAGAATCCGCTCGCATCTTTAAAACATCTCCTGTAGGGCTCAGCCCCCCAGCCCCCTTTTCAGCACATTTATTTTCAAGAATGCTACTGAGGAATTCATTGTAGGCACGACTAAATTATAAGTCTGGAGTTTAAAAGTTTCTTTTATTTCCCCCTCAGGATTCTCCAGTGCTGCACGGGGTGGATGACGCCATTCTGCCAACATTACTCCCTTTTCAGGCTAGCAGCTCAGAACCAGTGGACAAGGATATACATGAGAAAACTTCACACGGCAAAGTCAAGTTAGAGCAAGCAAAGTTGTCTGATGGAGAAGAGAAGAACACCCCCATGTTGCTGAGTGAGGAGGCACTCGCTAAACTCCTCCAGGCTGCAGAGGAGGAAGGCAGGGAGGACCAGGATGAAGGAGCAGAGGAACTAAAGGAAGAGAGTGCAGATCTGGAGGGGGAATCTAAAATAGACGATGGTGAAGGAGCAACAAAGGAGCGGCGGCATAAAAAATTGGAACAAGTGGAAACGGAGGAGCTGGGGAGTAGCACCGGTTCCGAGATCCCAATGGATTTAGACTACGCTGCAGACAGTGAGTTGACAGACCCTCTGCCTTCCAAGCTGGAGGAAGCCGAACCCACAAACAAAAAGGATGAAGGGGGTGAACAGACAGAGGAGGAACTCCCAACCGCCATGGAGGACTACGACTCCCAGCAGTCTCCTGCAGACGCTGAGGAAACCACAGAGGACAGCCGAGAAGTCGACCCGCTTCTGATCATAGAAAACCCCCAAGAAGAATCAGGCACAGAGAGTGAACAAAACAAAAACGATGAGGATAAAGAGAGCACAGAACTTGAGGAAGAGAGGAACAGTGTGGAGCCAGCGGACCACAACCTCCTTGATGAAAAAGAAGCAGAAAAGATTGCAGATGAGAGTGGAAATCCGGCCGAAGGCAGAGGCAGGACGCAGAAGAAGAGTCAGCGCCCGAGGGACATGCAGAGCGATCAGCCTTTCATGGCTGGGGGTCCGTCAGAGCTGGAAAGAAACCAGGAGAAAGAGCAAAACAGCCAGAAGGCCAAGCGAAGGAAGACTGGGAAGTGGGTAAGGTACCTTTATAGCTGGAATGGAAGTTAAAATAAAAATGTTTTGGGAAAATTTTAATTGTAACTTGTATGGCTAACCGATATATTGGTTAACTGATAATATCGGCTGATAATAGAAACCAATGACTGAATTTGTAGCAGCCAGCAAAACTAGTAATAATTCTGCCTTGTTAATATTTATCATGGTGTATGCATGAATTATTAAAATTCAAGAATGTTTATTGTCAGCCCAGCCACATACGCAAGTATACAGAGGGCTGAATTAGGGTCCTTTTAAGCAAACATTGTAGGACCAAGACAGTCAGCATCTAGGCAAAAAAAAGAGAAATAAATTTAGGACAAAACATAGAGCAAAAGGGTGAGTATTCTGAGGTAGAATTATTATTATTATTTTTTTTTTAAACAAAGTTTCGGAAAATATCAGCGGAATTTGTTTCGGCCAGCCACATTGGTTACAATTCTGCCTTGTTAATATTTTTACTCATGGTTTAAGATTCAAGAGAGTTTGTTTGGAGGAAAAGAAGACAACTGAGTCATTTTCAGCCATCAAAATGTTTGCTCTCTACAATCAGTATCAATATCAATATCAAGTTCAAAGTTCATGTTCTTTATAAGTTCTGTCTCTAAAACGAAACATCCTGGCCTCTGCTGCTCTCCACAGGCTCCACTGGTCGGAATCAACCCGGTCCAGATTCGAGCCACGGCGGAGTTATTCCCCAGAACCAGACCTGCGGTCCGGACCAGGCTCAGTGCAGATGGTCAGGAAGCTCCAGCCGGTATGTGTGTGTGTGTGTGTTGTTTTAGGTTTGTGTCTCCACAGCCCCGAGCATTCATCAGGAATCTGCTGAACAGGGCATTCTCTAACACACAATGTTGCTCTCCAGCCAGAGTCTAGCCAAACAAGCCCCGGTCCTCCTCGGTGACGGGGCTTAAGGAGTCAAAGGGACCGTGGCCTGGGTTCGAAACCTGTCTAAACTCACCAAGCCCAAAGAATGTAGGCTGGCAAATTCTCCCTTTTACAGTAAAGCCAGTGAGAGATGCCATGTGGGCACAGTGCTACAGTAAAGCTCCTGCAAGACAGATAATTTGCGTAATTCAAATATGTGCAACATTTCTATATTAGTAAAAGCAGAAGTCAGAAGTAGAGGTTACTACTAATATGTAATGAGAAATATACGCCTGCATTCAACTTTTCACCATAAAATTGTAAACTTTAATCCACTTTGGGGTAGACATGGCAAATCCTAAATCCCTTCTGATTCATATTCTAACACAGTCTGATAACAAAAAATGTTATCTAAAACATTAATAAAGTTTGAATAAAGTAAAGAATATGTCCAACTTATTTTTTATATATTCTTAGATTTTCAAAACGTGCCACCTTGAAGACTTTTGAACGTAAGGTAGCCGAACATTTATATTAGGTAATATAACACTGTCAAATAAGCTAAAATGAGAGGTAATTACATTTGGAAAACAGATTTGTTGATTTAATCAACAGGTTATATATTTTGTATGAGGGGAGGAATTATCATAACAGCAACTCTTTGCAGTCTAACCTAGCTAGCATAGCATAGCCGATGTAGTGCTGTACAGTTCAGCCAAGTTGTGGTTAGCATCAAATGTCAAAGTGCGCTAAACTGATGTGTTTATATCACTGACCTGAAATGTCTGACAGCTGCTTCTGATGTATCACTGGTGGTTCTTTTTTTAAAGAAATATCTTATGTCCATGGTAATGCTTGAGGCTACTTGAAGTCAGAGACAAGTTCTGACAGATGACAGACGAGTAGAAAGTAGGCGTTAACTTTTGTGTTTAGAATATTGAGTGAACAATGTATCAGTTGGTGGAATTCTGTTTTGTAGTTTCAGTCCATTGAAATAACAGCATTTTAAGAATGAGGGAAACGGGGATTTGTGCCCATTATTGAGTTTTAATGTATTTCATAGGCAGCATATATTGTCAGGGTTGTCATATTTTTTAAAAGCTTAAAAAGATTCGGGGCTTTTGAAGTGAGATTCGGGGCTTCAGTCCCCAAAGCCTCCCCCTCGCTCCGCCCCTGGCTGTATTTAAATTTAGACTACGTTGCTTCCCATCAGCAACAATTGTTGTAGAGTATAAAACCTACATTTTTACCAACATAACCAACAATAATTGGAACATCTCGTGTGTTAAGTCTAAGGAGCAAACTGCATGCACTTATTTTGCTGAGAAAAATTTTGGATTAATAATTAGTAGAAGGTTTTTCAAAATACACTTCCATTAGATTTTTTTGTTGCATTTTATATGTGTGAGAAAGTTGTTCTGGATTGCTCAAACGTAAAAATAATGTGGCATATGGTTCTAATCATTAGTGACGGGGACCCTGTGGACACTGAGAGTTAACTGTCTTGCTCAAGGACACAATAGTATGAAGTGTGTGTGTGTGGGTGGGGGGGTTGAATTGTTTTACGCACTAGGCTCCTACAACTGCAAGACACAACAATGTGCTGAAGAATATACACAGATTTCAAAGCTGGTTCTTTTGCGTGTTTTGAAAATGTAACCCAATCCCCTAGGCCACGGACCGGTACCGGTCCATGGATCAATTGGTACCAATTGATTAATTATTTCCGTTGTGTTTTTTATCTGAGACTAAGCAAAGTTTAATTTAAAAAATCTTTTATTTTGAAAAATGACCAGATTCTCTGTTACATCTTTATTTACAACTTCATTTCAGCTGTTAAAAATTACATTAATGGTATGTTTAATAATAAAACAAATATAAATGTTGCGCTGGTATATTTAGATAATAGAGAACAAAATGTGGAATTGCTGGTTCTTAATCTTTATTTATTTTTGTATAATTTATTCATTTAGAGGAGACTTGTTATTTTGTTGGTGCAATGTTATGCTGCTAAAAAAGTTGCATATGAGTTCATAGTGGCTTCACATTTGTTATTATATCCGCAATATAACCCCCCCACCCCCACTGGTATCATTGTGCTACAGTGTCCTTGTATCATTGTGCTACAGTGTTCTTGTATCGTTTGCTACAGTGTTCTTGCATCACTGTGCTACAGTGTTCTTGTATCACTCTGCTACAGTGTTCTTGTATCACTGTGCTACAGTGTTCTTGCATCACTGTGCTACAGTGTTCTTGTATCACTGTGCTACAGTGTTCTTGTATCACTGTGCTACAGTGTTCTGGTATCACTGTGCTACAGTGTTCTGGTATCACTGTGCTACAGTGTTCTGGTATCATTGTGCAACAGTGTTCTTGTATCATTGTGCTACAGTGTTCTTGTATCATTGCATATCTTGATCTGTAAAAATAAAAACATTATGAACAAATTTGAAATGTTGTATCCAGATGCGTGTGAGGACTTCCGTTGTAAGAGAGGAAAGACATGCAAGCTGAACGAAGAGAAGAAGCCGATCTGCGTGTGTCAGGAACCTGCAGACTGCCCCCCCAGTGTAGCTGCGTTTGAAAACGTGAGTACAACACAATCTGAGGAGGTGGGTGCGTGCACTTAAACGTCAGGTTGGGTAAACAAATGTTTTATAAACTGGGGAGGATGGTGGTTCAGGCATGTCTCACCAACTGGCTCAATACACAATGCACCGGGGAACCTCAGTGGTGGCACTAGAATTCAAATCCTTGATGTTTTGATTACAGGGGCAACTCACTAGCCTCCACTCCACCAAGGGCCCCAAGTCTCAGTTTCAGTTTCAGCTTAATTTGTCATATCGTCCCTGTCTGATGGAAACCTCATAACTCCACTTTTGGTCTTTGTTGTTTTTATTCATAAATCAATACTATTGGTCTGTAAAATTGATAAAATATTAACCAATAAAAAGAGTTGAAAATAGTTATACTGATATTGATATCGCAGTATTCATTTATTTAGAATGAACTTTCTTTTTTTTAAAGCCTTTTGGATATTTGAGGTTTTGGCCTGACAGCGACGATCTGCAAGTTAGCACAGGGACAACATTGCAACATTGAAATGTGATAGACGCAAAGAAGACAAGTCCCTCAGCAATATATAATAAAATGTACAATATAAAGTTTGAATGTAAAAAATGGGTCTACATACATCAGAGTAGTATGTGACTAAACTGCTAACTTTATACATCTCTTTTCATCATAAGTATGTCAAAACTGCTGTAAACGATTCCAAAACTGCTGTGCTGGTAAAGTCATCTGCGAGAGATCATGAGAGTGAGGAACTAAAATGTCATTTATATGAATCCCTGGGGTCTGAAAGCTAAAGTGACCCTGGCTGCTGTTCTGTTTTTATAGGTTTGTGGGACAGATAACCAAACATACGATACCTCCTGCCAGCTCTTTGCCACTAAATGTGGCCTTGAGGGCACCAAGAGGGGCCACAAACTTCACCTGGACTATACGGGCCCCTGCAAATGTAGGTCATCCCCCTCACCCACACCTGAGATTAGTTGTTAACCTGTACAAGTCCCTGGTAAACCCAGTTTATCCCACTGACAACAGTTATTGCTGTTTTTTTTTATTATTTTGGAAGCTCTAAAGCAATGGTCCCCAACCCCCAAGCCGTGGACACATAGCGGGCTGCCCAAGTAATAATTAATTATTTCCATTGTATTTATTATCTGAGGTCTGAACAATCTTTTGTTTGTTAAGTCTTCAGTCATAAAAAGATTGGTGTGCTCTAAAAGTGTTGTTTTGACTTTGGCCTACTAAAGCACTTGTGTTAATGGAGACATGACCACACCCCTTTACCTCCCGCCTGCACCTCTGGGAAGAGTTTTCTCTCATTAAAGTGGAAGTACATAAAATACCTTAGGAGATATTACTGAAATATTTGGTACACATATTTTTTAGAGGGTCTACTATTAATATGTAATGAGAATTATACGCCTGCATTCACCATTTCACTGTAAGCAGAGCAAATGTAAGCGCGGCTTGCGTAATGCTTTATTTAAACTTAGACTATGTGGTTGCCGAGTATAAAACCTACATTTTGAGTAATAATAACCAACATGAAATGAAAAAACTCAAACATATTGTGTGTTAGGGAAGTTTAAGGAGTACCATGCATAAACTTAGTTTGTTGAGGAAAATTTGGGATTAAATGGGTTAATATGATAAATAGCTGGGTCACATTTTGTTACAGTAGTGGTTTGACTTTCCAAAACGTTTCAGTGTTGGTGATTAAGCTTTCTAGTTAATTGAGACATCTTACATATTCATCTGTTTCTCTGGTAATGATGGGCACTGTGCCTGAGGGTTAGATCTTGTATGTGTGTATGTTTGGCAGTCATCCCACCCTGCCTGAACACAGAGTTGGTGCAGTTTCCACTTCGTATGCGGGACTGGTTGAAGAACGTGCTGCTGCAGCTTTACGAGCACGAATCGGTGACCCCCGGCTTCCTCACAGCCAAGCAGAGTGTCAGGGTGAGTCTTTATCAGCACTCTCTACTGACACACGGTACAGTGCTGTACCGCAAGCAAATATTTTTCTATAACAAAGAAACTGAACTACAAACTAGCTGAACCCGAGCTGCTGGACAGCGGGGCCGAAAGTGGACTTTAGTCGAACTGACTGCATCACAGCTTTCTGATTGGTTGAAATGCCATCACAACATGGAAAGAGGCCACAATTTATTTAATGTCTGCAATTTTGTACTGTTAAGGGAACATTCAGAAAGCTTGTCTTTCATGTCAGTAACAGGCTGCTTGCTGCCTGAGGCCCAGAAAATCTCAAGAGTACTTTTTTATTCTATTTACAATGTGCCATCTACATATTGTAATTAAAACACATATTTGAAAACCAGAGGATATCTAATGGTGTTACTTACATTTTTCTAGGACAAAAGTTTGCAGAGCTTTAGAGGATTGTTTTGGAAGAGTTGAAATATACCTCAGGAGGAGTTCTGACCTCAGAGGGTTAAACACCGCTATACTCAGAGCAGGGCTGACTGAACAAAATGCTGATGCCGAACAATAAATGATTGAACTGTAAAATATTTTTTATTACAATAATGATAATAATAATAATCATAATAATAATAATAAAGATTTTACATAATATTTTAAGAGTTATGTATGAAGCTGAGATTAAAATTAAATTAAAGTCTCATTTTTTTTATAGAGCCAAATAATTGCTGGCAAAAATGAGTGGAAATGCAGATATTCTCCACATTTTTTTTTGCTTATTTTGGAAGCAATATATAATTTATTAGTACTATATTATAATATCCGTATTAATATTTGAGCACTGCTGGAGTTTAGTGTAAATTGTATAGTGGGAATAGGGGTTTAGCTTTCTTTAAATGTAATGTATTAAATTTTTGTTTTAAATTAAATTTAAGTGATTAAGGACCATATTTGGGGACATATTTAGGGTTAGATAAAAAATTAGGCATTTTAAAACATTTAGTTTTTTTTTCATAGACACAACAATGTGGTTTTTCACTATACACAGGAGCTCTTGGAATGCAACCGAAAAGTGGGTGGTTACTGTTTTATTATGTAGGATATAGTGATATAAGGGCCAATGGCGTGACACCTAAATATTTTGTCCAGCTGTTTGTTTTTTAAGTTAAAAAAGGTTTAAACATACAAAAACATATCTTCTATTTGTAGTATCTCTCCCATATATGTACTCACTTTAAATAAAAAAAATCAGGAGTTATTTGTAATTTTTCTTTAATTAAATCCCAAAATATCATGTGGTGTGACCGGTAACAATAACTATTTAAAATTTTAAATAAAATATAGTTTCTGTAGCTGAAACACTAAAAACTCAATCTGCTTGATTTTTTAACAGTTGTATCAGTTTTATGCATTTTACAGGAAAATTGGGTCAGTAAATTTGGCAACTATGATATTATAGCGCTAATATAAGAATATTTTTATTATTGTAATTTACAAAAAATATTAAGTATGTTAAAAAATGTATCCATTTTTAGATAAATTGTGGTCGCACCACATGATATTTGTTTACGCCTCAGGATATGACATGGACCCATAAAATTATCTTTCGGAAACACATTTCTGCACATTTTAGCGCACAGTTTATTGCACAGTTTCTGCTATGTATGCTGAATTTAGCACAGCAGGATGAATATTTGGCCTGTGTAGAAGTTACAGCACATTTTATGTTTTGTTTTTTTCCAGTTTGTTAAACTAAAAAAAAGGTATTGTGTGTTCAACCATTCAGTTGCCAGATAGATGTTATGCTGATGGTATTGCAGGGTGGTTTAAGACTGTTGCTCAGTAAGATGTAATTCTGTCTCTGGTGTGGATGGTGCAGGTTCAGAAACTGTATGAGAGTGAACGGCGTCTCCAGGCAGGGAATCATCCCATCGAGCTGCTGGCTCAGGACTTTGAGAAAAATTACCACATGTATATCTACCCAGTCCACTGGCAGTTCGCACAAATGGATCAGCATCCGTCAGACAGGTCTGATACACATTCGTTTCACAGAGCCCTATAAAATAACCAGCTAAAATCAGACGTTACATCTCAGTCACTTTCAGAGATACTTCATGTAAATGGAAACACACTCTGCTATCCTGACATACTTCACAGGTAAAACATTGTTTTCTAGGCAGGAGGAGGTGGTGTGATATTATATTGTCAAATTAAATGTTCCCTTCTGATGGTGAAGACGTTTTCTAGGCAGGAGAGAAGTCCTTACTTTTTGATGGAAATCCAGAATCAGAAATCTTGATTGTAATTTATTAGGAAAACGAATTTTGTAACATTAATATGAAATTAAATATAATTGTTTTTATACTTGGTTGGTAGTGTATCTACGCAGAACAATGAAAAAAAGACACTTGCTTCAGTGGAGGCAGTGTGATGCTCTGAGCAATGATCTGCTGGGGAACCTCACGTCCTGCATTCGTGTGGATGTAACACATGGTACCTGCCTGAAAATTGGCCTTCATAGCAGCAGCATAATAACCTCAGTGGCTCTTTCAGCAGGACATGGGTACCATCGCCATTCAATCAGAGGGGGGCGTGTCCCCTTCATATTTTATAAATATTGGTTTGGACCCCATTTACCATAAATAATGAGTTACCCCAGCGCTGTTGAATCTTGAATCTTGAGTGAAAGAATCCACTAAAAGAATCCACTGGAAATCTCAGCAGCCTGTCTCTGCACTGACCATTCTCTTCACCTGCATGTGGGGAGTTGGAGGAAAACCCGGAGGCGATTTCCAGTGGTGCGTGTTCTTCTATCCATTAAGTGAAGTGGATTTTTTCACCAAAGCTTCAAGATTCATTTACACTAAAATGATGAAACCCCACCCATGCACAAACCCCGCCCCCATGCACAAACCCCACCCTCATGCATCCCACTCACAAAATGCTTCTGACAGAAATGAGGATCTTGACTTGACCTTCAAGTTCCTCAAATTCCTTTTGCCAAACAATACAAATAAGACCAGAACCATGTAACAAACACAGTGATTCTATGTAATAATAAAACTGCCATGAAACGATATTGTTATTGGATTTGAATTTCTTTTCAACTCTCAGGAGAACACACAAGGTCAGGTGTTTCCACACAGGGCGTCCCCTTAGAAAAATAACTCTCAAATATTCTGCTTCAGTGGAGAAGGTTTCAAGGTTCCTCTCTTCCAGGTTTCTGTCTCACTCGGAGCTGGCTCCTCTGCGGGTTCCTCTGGTTCCCATGGAGCACTGCACTTCGGTCTTCTTCCAGGAATGTGACGCAGACAAGGACAAGCTGGTCTCCTTCAGGGAGTGGTGCCAATGTTTCGGCATCAAGGACGGTGAGTTACTGAGGGCAACCGCATCACTGCTGGATTCACTCTTAATTAAATTCACGCAGTCCATGATTCCCTTACACTAGTGTGAACTAGAGCAGAATCTCCAGTAGAGGAGTAATCAAGCAGCACCGCATCCTGGACATATGAACCATTAGAATTTGAGCAGCATGCCAAGTTTTGTTTTGCGTTCCTGTGTCACGCAATTTAAAAAAACATAATAATAAAAACATAAAAAATTATCCCCAAAATAATAAAAAAACTACTCTGATTTAAAAAATTGCACCACACCCAAATGAACAAAGAACTAAATAAACAAGTTCCTTTTATATTAGGTCTTTCTGAACCCATGAGACCTTCCAGTCGGTGAGGTTCTAGACTGTTTAAATTTACTGAAAACCGGTTCTAGACTGTTTTATGGGGGTGGGTGTGGTACCACTGGGTTCCTAAGCACGACCTTTAATCCCAAGCAGCTCCAGAGAGACTATGGGCCTGATAATGAACACAGCACACCTTGCCTTCGCGACTTGCGCAACCCAGCTTTTGTGCAAGCGCATCATCCTTTTTTTCCGGCAGAAATGTATGTTGTCAAGATAACAGATGGCATTGCGCCGTGTCGGGCGTGCCACTGAAAAGAAGGGGTGTAGCGTGTTGCATAGTGTGAATTTGCTATTTTATGAGAAGTGAAAGTAGTTTCGTCACTGACTAGAAAAAACCTGGTTTGTAATCATTCGCGCATTGTTCAAAGGCTGTCATATGGACGCCTGATGCTTTGGGATATGGAAGGGTTGACAATGCGCCCACACGCTGCTTCTTTCATAAGCAGGAGTGAGCAGCAGCGCACATTAAAAGAAAAAAATTCACCTGAGGGAAAACTTTATGGAGTCCTCGAAATATAAAATTCTAATGTATATCACATACATCACACCATGTTTATTCTTAAAATACATATAATACTCGCAAATCACTGATAATTAATAACAAGTAACTGACGGGCTATTTGACCAATAGTGCCGGACAACTAGGTAAATAAATACACATTTAAAGCTAGGTTGTCAAGAAACATGAAACTACATCACCAGGTAATCATGTAAGCTCATATTTCGGTTAGATATTTTATACGTCTTCCTTACCCTGTTAAAGATAGATGCACTTGTTGTTCGCATGTTTCCCAGATGGAGTATCTTATGGGACAAAGGCTCTCTTGACATCGGAGGGAGAGGGTATATGCAGGGGTTGTAGCTGATTGAGCCCCCTTAGCGTGAGAGGCCCCCCTCCGCTGTTCATGGTGCTTGAACTTCTGTAAGACGCGTCCCTAAGTAACAGCGACATCATGCGCATGGGTATTTAAAGGGAGTGAGAGTGTGAATTCTGGTTGGTTCATTGCATGCTACGCCCAAAACACCTATGACTAATTTACTCATTTAAGACAACACATTTGAACTATGCGCCAGGCGCATTTTGACTGATTTACTAAGATAATGTAATGCCTTAACACCATATTTGGACAGCTGAGATTGTGACGTTTCAGAGGAGACCCGGAACTCGTGGGAACTCCTCGGCTGAAACGAGCAAAAACAGAGTTTATTTCTGAGAATACCAAATCAACATTTTTTATTTTTTTCAACATAAACAGACTTCCGACACATTACGGCAGATTGGGTCACTTTATTCGTCTTCAGTGTACTATTAATAAAAAATGGAATGAAACAGAATGGAATGATGATTTTTTAATAAAAGGCTGGAATTTCTGTCTCTCTATAGTGCTAATATATTTCCATCCTCTTATTCTCCACTGTTTCTACAGAGGACATGGATCCCAAACTGCTGTTCTAGCTCAGTGAAGGTCCTCAGCTTCAGATACACACCTCCAGAAGGCCGACCTTCAGGGCTTGGCCCATGGGGGGTGCCCCCACTCCTGTGGACAAGCAACGGAACCTGTGGATCAAAGTATTATGAGTCCAACCCGGGAGTTTTGTCTGCATTTTTAACCGAAGGACAGGGATGTTTTGTCTTTGGCGTTGTGGTGAGGAGAAAATGATCCACGTGTTTTTAGATGTTATAAAAACCTGAAGCAGCAGCAGTAGTGGATGCACACGTGCATCATGCGTTTTAACCAGTAACAGAAAAATGTCTTGATTGTTTTCCAGCAGGGAGGAAGTTTACACATCAGTAGCATGTAGAAAATGAACCAAACTGTCCATCTCTGAAGCCGTAATTAAGATTTGAAAACTGAGAAATGGGAATAAATTAAACCAAATGATGATGTGGTGTGTTAATGTAAGAGCAAGTTCTATTCCTGGATCACACTGTAAAATAAACATGAATATATTGATCACTTTTTGGAGCAACACTTAATAGCTTTATTAACACCTGTAATAAAATTTCCTCTTGAATTCACACCTGTGGCGCAATGGATTTGTTTTATTGCCCATTTTATTGTCCATATTGCCCATCGTCCATCTATTGTCCTGAAAAGCTTTTCCACATCACAGGTTTTCACCATTCATCTACTTATTTCAGAAACTGCATATATTTATTTTTGTTAAACATTATAAAGCCATTATAAATGAAAATGGCAAATAAACCCAGTTTCCTTTCTAAGACGAAAGAATCTGTAACAGTGCAGGTCTGACTCCTATTAACTGGTTGTTGGTGATGCAAAATGAAATGAACAGTTTCAGCACTTAATAGCTTGTTAAATATCTAACACATCTCTGGTGATCCACATTAAAATTATAATTATAGTAGATGGCTTTTTATAATTCAGTAGTGATGAAACAAAGGAGTGGATTTTTAGCAAACATTAAGTGAGTAACAGGTAAGTAAAATAGTAGTAAACCGCGCTCAGGGTATCTCAGAGGTGTCTAGTGGTCTTCAGGATCTACCCACGACTTTCTGATCACAGGGTGAGTGCCCTAACCATGCGAGTGTGTTAAAATATTTTTTTAAGTACCGTAAATTCCAAACTATAAGCCGCTACTTTTAGGGTTTAGCAGCTAATAATAAGGTGCAGCTAATGCATGTTTTTTTTTATGACACTAAAAACATTTTGCCTCGTAACCAGACCCAGCACCAGACCTGGATTTACGGACTGAAATCCGGGGGGCACACTTTTTATAGACTCGTTTTGGATTGATATGTTTTATGTGCGTCTCGGCGCCTCTGTGACGACTTTTTAGGCTCAAACACCCCGACCAATCCCGGAGGCTCATATTCCCAGGGGGCAGGGCAGAGTGAGTCCGAGGGCAGGCACGGCCCCCTAAGCCTCGCCAATGACAAAGATAAGGAAGATGAAGAAGGCGATTAATTACTTTTCCTGGTAGCTGCAGTATATATCCCGTGTAAATTTTTACCAGCTGTTAGGTGATGGAATGTTGTTCCTGCACTGTTCAGTAAAAAAGCAGAAGCAACATAATGTGTGTGTTACTGATACGTACGGATACTTAAAGGGAGATGCGTTACAGACACTGTTCGAAAAATAAAACAAAGTGCAATATGTATTTGTATATGTTACCGTAATGTTTAAAAGTTTTTTAAAAAGTGTCGAAATCTCATATTATAGCGTAAAGCATATGTGGCTTATAATCCTGTGCGGCTTGTACAAGTACAACATTGATTTTCTTTCTAAAATTAGAGGCCTTTAATCAGGTGCGCTCTGTAGTCCAGAACTTACGGTATTTGTCCACATACCGTATTTGGAAAAAACGCGTTATTCGTGCCTTTCCGAATACTGTATTCGGATTCGGCCCCACCCCTAATATATATATAGAAATAGATAGATAGAGAGATAGATAGACAGACTGAGATAAAAATTCTTACACATTAATTTTTTTTTTTACTTAAAAACAAAAGAGTTAAATATATTCAGTTTTAGTGAATATGGCCTTGGCGGATCTCATTATTATTTCCCTTTTCAAGGGCTGATATTTCTACACGTCAAGCTTTTCATGTCTGTCCTTGCAGCAACTGTTTCGTCCTCGTAAGACAGGCTGTCTTGATGGACAGTTTTACTCCTCAGACACGGCTCTGATTTCTTCTGTTTCTGACAAACCTGAGCTCACTCGTTCTCCTCTGTCAGCCAACATGCCTCTAAGACTAAATTATTTAAAGACTTTAAAATCCTATGTTCTGGATGAGCTTTTCATAAAAAGACTTAGGGGCTGATTTTCACGGTCAGTCGCGCATTGTCTAAAGTCAGAAGCGCAGTCGTCTTTGGGGGAGGGGCCAGCGCAGAACGGTATAATCACTGCAGGAAAAAAAAACTTTGCGCATGCCGCAAAGTTCAAATGGGTTGTCCTAAATGAGAAAATTAGTCATAGGTGTGTCCTGGGTGTAGCATGCAATGAACCAATCAGAGTTCACAGTCTCACTACCTTTAAATAATCGGTGCATTGTCAGTGGCGTGCTGTGAAGACACGAAGCAAAGTTCTTACAGCTGCGTCCTGTCCTGTAGGTCTGCAGCGCCCCCCACCCCCCAGTATTAGTGATTATTATCACTAATAATTAATATGTATTTTAACAATAATCATGGTGTGATGTTTGTGATATACATTTGAATTTTATATTTCGAGAACTGCATAAAGTTTTCCCTCACATGTAAACGTTTTTTAAATGTGTGCCGCTGTTTGCTCCTGCTTGTGGGCGCATTGTCAACAGGAGTCCATATTATAGCCTTTGAACAATGTGTGAATGACTAAAAACCAGGTTTTTTTCTGGTCAGTGGTGCAATGACTTTTACTTCTCATTTTATATCAAATTTGCGCTATGCGCCTCACAACACCCCTTCCAGTGTCCCTCCCCACCCAGCGCATTGCCATCTGCTATAATCACAGCGCAGATTTCTGGCGGAAGCACGTTGCGCCGTGTGTATTATAGGGCCCTTAAAGTCTTTTCTTGGGGGTCCTTCAGCTCAGCCTTGAATTACAAGATTTTTCGTAAAATATGAACAGAATTACAATTTGATGCTCAGAGGCTGGAGAGAACGAGTCCTCCCTTCATTTTTTCCTGGCATATCTAAAAAACTTGCATATTACATTTAAGGTAGCTGCTAAACTGATATAGTCACACTTGAGCACAGCACAGCACACAGTGTGAACAGTGTGAAATCCTTTCTCTCTATTTAACCCATTCACCAAGTGAAGCAGGGGGCGCTGGGTAGCAGAGTGTTGGGACGGTACCTCACTGAAGGGAACCTCAGTGGTGCCACTGACAGTCCTGAGATTTAGAAATTTAGACTGTATATTGAGATTTTACATTTTTTATTCTATACTATATTGTGACATATGTTTAATTTCAGAAATTCAGTAAATTTTGCGCATAAAGTTTTTTTTCCTGTGCCGGTACCGGGCCATGGGTTGTACAGAAAAAAAAAGTTGGGTGGTTTGGGGATCACTGTTTTAGTCTATTTTATTATATTCTACTCTATTGTTTTCACAATATTGCTTAATTGTGTACTGTCCACTTTCTGCCAAACTAAGCAAATTTCCGACTAGTGGGACTAATAAGGTTTTTCTTACCTTATCTTATCTTAATTGAACCCATGATTTTCTGATCACAGGTGCAATGTCCTGACCACCAAGCCACCAGCTCTGATAGGTCTTAGGATTAATTACTTTTTTTCTCAACAGAAAAACACTGGAACATATTTTGGCTCTTTGCCACTGGTACACAGAACCACACTGTACTGCAAAAGATTTTTCATTTCAAATAAAGCGACCTGAACCCGAGCTGCTGGACGGCGGGGCTGAAAGTGGGCCACAGCCGAACTGACTGCATCACTGCTCTCTGATTAGTCGAAATGTCATCACAACATGGAAAGAGGCCACTGTTTATTTACTGTCTGCACAAAAAACAACAACAGAGACAAATTAGCAGCTGGGACTGATGGATTTCCAGCTGGACTGTCTGTCTGGGCTGGAGATAAAGTGTTGGTTTTCTACTACTCTAGCAGGTCTTTAAGGTGAAGGAGATCCAGGACCTCACTAACAAGTTCTCTGGGTTCGGTTCTCATCACGTAGATAAAAAACTCAATCAAGACTACAAATAATGAAAGAGCACAATAACAAAAGCTGCTCTAACATCTGGTTCGATTCCATAGACGGGAGTTGCGTCAGAAACTAGACTAGGATATTCAGTAATATCAAAGCATGTTGCATGTTCAGTACCCTAGAACAGCGTTTCTCAAACTATGCGCTGTGGATCGGTGCCAGTCCGTGAGAACTTCCCTGCCGGTCCACAGAGCCTTGGTTCTTCACCAGTTAAAATTCGGTCAGATCCAACTCTGATCTCAGCGCTGCTGTAACTGCGTGGCCCATCCTGCCCCCTCGACTCTACAGTTCGCCCCTTGTTTCAGCATTCTTAATCGTTCAGTGTTCTCACTCTTTATCCCATCTACTCCAAACTTTTCATGAACACTCACGCGTTATGAGGGCTATCGAAAAATAATGCCGTGTTCAAAGCAAGCGAGTCTGGATTCTTTCTCTCGGAGGCGTCCCCCAAATAGTGCCCTTCCTCTCCACATATCAGTTTCAGGTTCTATTTTTTGGGCCCGAACTCAGCTCTGACTGGCAGTCACGAAACAGAAAAACCCAGAACATTCGCACCGAGCGGCACAGTCAGCGTGTCTTCCTTGTTTCGACCAGTCAGTGGCAAAAAAGCAGGAACACCCATCACATTTAAATGTTGATTAAATTTTTTGGTTACCAAATAATCCCTGAGGGTGACTAGACTTTTAATTTAATTTATGTTTAAATCTATTATCTTTAAATCTGCACGTTCAGCACCATTTGGCTGCGTTAAAAATGTGTAGTTTACAAAAAAGCATAAAGCAACAAATATGGGCATGTGTAAAAAAAAAAAAAAAAAATAATAATAATAATAATAACAATAATAATAATAATAATAATAATAATAATAATAATAATAATAATAATAATAATAATAATAATAATAATAATAATAACTCTAGCCGAATTACTACGTATCTGTATATTTCTTTGGCAAGAATATGTTTCCTTGGAAATAATCTCAAATTTAGCCAAAGTGCTCCTGTTAGTTAATGTTTAATGTTGTTCTTACTTAGGCACAAGCCCTAATAAAACCAATACTAATAGTAAAAATAACAGTATTTTTAGTGGTGTAATAATAATACAAATAATAATAAAAACATCAATAATAATATTAAAATGATAGTTCACCATAAAATGAAAATTTGATGTTTATTTGCTTACCCCCAGGGCATCCAAGTCAAAGGCGACATTTTTTCCTCAGCAGAACACAAACACAGCCCCCCGTAGCAGTCTGGTAGTCATTTAATGGATGTGGATGGGTGTCAGACCTTTCCAAGGACAAAAACATGCACAGAGAAATCGAAATTACACCCTGTGGCTCGTGACGACACATTGATGTCTTAAG
>JBBKCR010000141.1:1081969-1093569 GCA_037577295.1 Ladigesia roloffi
TAAGTAAATGACCAAAAGAAAAAATTATGTTAGGAATACTTACAAGGCTGATGCAAATAGTTGCCTCATTTTTTTAAAGTAGAACAGGCTTAGATTTTTTACAGTGTGCAAGCATTTGATTCACTGTTTATTTGATTTTGTGATTATGATGTTACACTGGGATTTCTTAATTATAAATCCATAGGTAAGGTTAAAATCAAATAATATGCTATTATGTGGGTTTAAATTTAAATGTAAGAAATTAGTTTAGAAACAGCACATATGTTGTTTAGTTTAGCTTAGACGATTAGGTGTTCTAACACTTTGGTTTGATTCAGGGACACTTAGCTTCGAGGGTCGGATGTGACTTCCATTTGTTCATAACAATGTATGTTTAGACAAGAGTAACTCAGAGAAGTCGCAAGGCAGAATCATATGTAATTCTGTGTTTAAGATAAGACTTTGATAGACATCGGTGACTAGAGGGGTCTCTATGATCTGTTTTGACTTTCTGTTTCTCCATTCTGTCAGAATAAAATCTTTCTTATGATTATTTGAGCGAAGAAAAAGACTGTTTTGTTCATTTCCGTGAATCTCTGACACCTGGGCGATTTTCTCTGGCTAAATGGCGAATTGCCATAACAGTAACATTTACTTTATACCCTATTACATTTTTCTTATTTTTTTCCCATTTTATCCTACTTTTTATACTTGTGTGATTTGTATGGGTCCCCTTTCTTTGTGTTAATTCAAGTTTGTCTTGGTTATTAATGGACCTGAGAGGAGGATATCCCTGTGCTGACGGACTGTACTGCAGAATTACCTGTGGAGAGTAAACTTTTCCAGTAAGTGTTTATTTTATAATACATTCAGTCCAAAGTTATGGTATTGTCTATTTAAATGAATACAAATTCTGCACATGAATAACACAAATACCTGTAACTGTTGAAAGGAACAGTGTGTATAACAGTATTAGAATTAGTCCCCCAGTTTTAAAAATTTCGATTTGAGAATGAAATGAAATCCACAGAAATGGTTGAATAGCTGTAACCATAAAACTAGTTGAATAAAAATACCCCCGGGAGGTTCAAACAACACTGACCACAACTGGTTAAAGATAAGAATTATCAACACACTTGTGAGAAGTCGTGCACAGTCGATAGGAAAAGATCTATTTTTTTAATCGATATTGTATTTTTTGAACAAGAATCGATATTGATGGGTGAACCGAATTTTTGAACCCAGGCCTAGTAGTTATTATTCACTGGCTTAAATTTATAGAGCTTTTTATCAGGTATATATTATCCAATCACGGTGACCCTGGTGCATTTGTCTAGTGATGTTAAAACAATGAGAGCTAATGCCTCTTGACCTTATAATCCCACACCCCGACCCACTCCCCCTCTGTCAGCTGGCATTGTTAAACTGACTGTTTCATTTTACTGTGGTTATGTTTCACCCGTGACAAATATCTCCCTGTGCAGTGGATTTTAATGCCATAAATCTGCACAGAAGGCGAGGAGAGGAGCCATAAAACATACGAGAGCTCGACTCTCCTCGAATAACAGTCACCCCCGCGGAGGAGTCAGTCAAAAACTGCCAGTTCAAACTGCCATAAGTCATCCGGAGCATCTCCTCGAGTCTCGGGAGTGAGCAGGAGGGCCCGGAGATGGTCAGGCCTCACCGTAACCGCCTCTTTATGGCTTTTTATGTCTGAGACTGGATCGTCCCTCCATGAGTTATACTTGCCTGATTTTTACTGTTGCAAAATCCTTTGATTTACTATAATGTGGCATGACATCACCTCAAGGTTCTTTATCTGTCATACAAAAACTCATGGCATGCTGCTAAGAGGCATTTAATTCACGTAACACAATGTTGAGATTAGATGTTGCTGTGAGATGAGATAAATACGAAGATTTTCACCGCCGTAGGTTCAGGCTGGTACTGTAACAGAGTGTTAAATGAAGCAGAACTGCGTGTTAAAGTGGTTTTATGATGGTTAAAGGCAAGGTAAGTGTGTAGGGGAGGTAAAGGTAACGTCAGACAAGGTCAGGTAGATACCCATCAGAGTGGAATCTGAAATTCAAGTAACTTAAAAAGTGATACTTGTGTGGAAACTGTAATTAACTCATTGGCTGCCAGCCATATTCCGATCAGAGAACCCCTTTGAGGTTTTGAGCATTTTGTCTGATTTTTGAAGAGCCAAAGAATATTGAGTTTTATGATATAAACCCTAAATCTACCGAAATAAAGAGTAGATTCTCTTCTTTCACCAAAAAAAAATATTGTTTCTACCATTTCCCTTCTTTAGAAATGAGAAATAGAAGAGAGGTTGGTTTCAACCTATTTTGACAAAACAAGCTTTTAGTGAGAGACATTTCAACCAGAACAGTCTCTGACTTTTGCTTTAGTGACCCCTCCAACATAAAAAATGTGTTTCCTTTTATAAAACAGTAAAACACTGAGAAAAGGCCTTTGATAAAATAAGAACAATTTATTCACTGAGGAATCCTTGTCAGGTTCGCTAAATCCATCTGACCCAATCTGACCTGCTGAACTACTGGGTTGTTGTTAATTGGTGGTCTCTCCTCTCCATTCTGCCCAGTTTACCTCCTTCATTTCCCACCATCAGGACACGACTCTGTCTGGCGACAAAGCTAACCTGTTTATCTTGCCTGCAGTCTTCTAGCACATCTTCCATTCAAATTTGCACTAATGCCCCCTACAGGCTCAGTTTTGTAGGTGTATTCTATGTGTCCAAGTCTGATACTTACTGACAAGCTTCCCCAGCCCATAATTGGCGTGTATAGACGTCGATGGCATTCAAAGAGTTTAAAACCAACCCATAATCAAATTTCAGATCCTGAAGGTGTTTTACGATCAGCATTGTAATTTGCTGTAGCGGCGTGTTTAGCGGGTTCCACCGATGTGGCCTTGGTTTCTCATTCGCCACCTGCAGGGATAAAGGCCTGAGTGTGTGTGAGTGTGTGTATTAATTCAGTTTATGCACTGTCTTCAGATGCCTCCTCCACCCCAGAGGTGGTGCGGAGTTCGTCTGGAGTGGTGCTGGTGTGTTTTAGCCCCTGGAACTCAATTGGTTTTCCAAATGAGCGCACCATCTGTTCAAAACAGGGCTCATCTGTTCTCGGGTTAATGTATATCTTATTGCGTGCCCCCTACTTCTAAAAATACCTGGCTAAATGATTTAGTCCTTCCTCCCCGCTTGGCACAAGCTCCTCGGCTGTGCAATTAAAACGGGCCCACACATCCATCAAGTCCTTGACAAGAGCATATTTGATATGACGTGAAGAGTAAGCCTGTCTAAAAGCAATTTAACTCGGCACGGAAAAAAAATATTGGAAATATCTGGGGAGGTTGGGGTTGGGTGGTGGTGGTGATGGGGTGCTGGTGGCAGTTGTGGTGCTGATTTATTATCCGTTCAAGGTGAAAAGTGTATAATATCAGCTTTGTAACAACACAGAGTCAATCTGATTGTGGAAGAAAAAGCAATTACGGTTTGATTTGACGATAAATTAACTGTGGCGAGGTCTGTTTGTTCTTTTATGTGATTGCAAGTGCGGCCTGCGAGGGATAATTAACAAAAAGACTCAACATCAAGCCAGGCTGAAGTGTGTTGAAAGGTTCTCGAGTGATACTGTAGTTCGCTTTACAGGCATGCTTCTCAACTCTGAGTTCTGAGGGTAAACACCGGTTCTAGACTATTTTACACCGGTTATATTTACTGAAATCAGAGTTTACTGATACACTATGAATTCTGAGGGTAAACACCAGTTTTAGACTGTTTTACACTGTTCGCGTTTTTGTGTGTTATTTCCTTACTATCTACTAAAATACACTCAATAATCATTGCTAAAGACTACATCTACAGTTTGTTCACCATTTAAGTTCCTTTGAAAATAGCAATGTTTTCATCACTACTGACAAAAAGCCTCCTAACATGATTATATTAACACGCAAGGGTAAACATAATAAGTGTTAAAACCATTAATTCTGGCTTGTTTTGGGAAAGGAAACACATTCTGATGGAGAAGCCTGATGTCCGTACACCCAATCAGAGAGGCAAACAGTGCAGCAACGGCTTCAACAGAGGGAACCTGGAGAGCCTAAGACAGCCTTTAATGAAAGAAACGCTGAAATGAATCTTCCCCGTGTTGCTGGTAATGATGTTTTTAGACGTGGCGAGCGTCTCGCCCCGCAGAAATGAAGCGCTTTTTTATTCCATTAGCTTTATCTTGAGCTCTTCATCCTGTATTCCGCAGAGGAGGCGCCACACCGCGGGTTTTCGTTTACCCTGAATAGTCAAAGTAATGGACTCTGTGAAGTCAGAAAATTTGCTTTAATTACGCCCCGCAGCTCACAAGCAAAATGAGATATTAAAAAGTAAACATGCTCGACGCGGAGAGCGGGCTGGCGTCCTCTCGCGCGGCTGGAGGGCCAGGGGACCGGCCTCCTCCCGGAGAGAGTCTGCGCACAACATAATGGCTGTTTCAAGATGTTCAACCTGAAATTGGGAGATTAACATTTCATTTTTGCACTCGATGGGCTCCAGAACCTGCGAATAAATTGAGTTCCTGTAGCGAGGAGCGCCGCACTGCTGAAGGTGAAGTACCTGCTCGTGCTGTTTAATGGTCCACCTGTTCAGGAGCTGCCAGTGGCGAAATCACCCGGACTCAGTAATGACGGATTTCCTGCTTCCTGGATTATCTATGGAGAACCAACAAGAAAACTCATTTGAATTTTTATCCATGGAGCCATGTCAAAGATACATTTCTGTTGATACACTCTGTGTTCTGAGTGTAAACAACGGTTCTAGACTGTTTTACACCAGTTATATTTACTGAAATCAGAGTTTACTGATACACTCTGGGCCCGATAATGCACGGCGTAATGTGCTTTCGTCACCGGCGCAACCCATCATCGCTATTTTGTGCGAGCACATCGTTCATTTTTCTGGCAGAAATCTACATTGTCATTATAGCAATATGGAAACCTGGGACATGGAAGTGTTGACAATGCGCCCACACGCAGCTTCTTTCATAAGCAGGAGCGAGCAGCGGAGGTTGTGGCTAAGTAACAGCGACATGGGCAGTTAATCGTGTTTAAACTAAACCACAAGAAAGAACACATCTTTTTGACCCTATAAAATACTTTATTTGGAATAAGAACCAAGAAAACTTCCTGGGAAAATCATTGCTAATTTGGGAATCCCTCCCCTGTTTGAGCCTCCATGAGATATAAAACGCTCTGGCATTGTATGCAGATTTGTTTAAGTGATTCTTATTTAATAGGATTCTTATTCAATGTTAATATGATTAAAAACAAATCTCATTACTGAGTTTTATGGTATCGATGATTTTTATAGCACTGTTATATGGTGTTTTTGAAATCACGTGTGCAATAACAATCATATCTACACTACACTAAATACACTCTATTAAAAAGGATAGGTGGGCTGTTTACAATAAGCACCCCTAGCAAAGGGTTTGGGAATATTCCTTCCAACCCCGAAGATCAATTGCTCCCGTGTCTTCACATCATTCTACACAGCACGCCATTGACAATGTGCAGGGTATTTAAAGGGAGTGAGAGTGTGAACTCTGATTGGTTTATTGCATGCTATGCACAAGACACACCTATGACTAATTTTGTCATTTAGGACAACCCATTTGAACTATGCGTAGGCGTGACGTTCATTTTTCCTGATCCCATTATAGCACTTTGCGCTGGCCCCTCCCCCAAAGACAACTGCGCATCTGACTTCAGACAATGCGCGACTGACTGACCATGAAAATCGGGCCTTCTGAGTTTTGTGGGCAAACACCGGTTCTAGACTGTTATACACCAGTTATATTTACTGAAATCAGAGTTTACTGATAAACTCTGAGTTCTGAGTGTAAACACCGATTCTAGGCTGCTTTAAACCGCTTATGTTTACTGAAATCAGAGTTTACTGATACACTCTGATTTCTGAGGGTAAACACCAGTTCTAGACTGCTCTACACCGCTTATATTTACTGAAATCAGAGTTTTCTGATACACTAGGGATGAGCCGGATCCTCGACTGAAACGAGTATCCAGTACGGATAAAGCATTTTTGATGAGTAAGAGTATCATACGAGTAATACGAGTCAATATCTGTGCTCGGATTGAATAAAAATTCTCATTGTGTAACTGACTGTGTCTGCATGCTGTGGCTTCTGTCAGCGCGCATGTAGCGCTTTAAGTAGTCCATGTAGAACTGGTTAGTTTAATTTTTCAAGCCAGCAAATGTTGAGATTTTAAATTTGACTAAATTTGACTGTTTAGAGCAGGGGGGGGAATAAGGGGGGCAAGGGGAGCTCTCACTCTCTCTCTCTCTCTCTCTCTATCTTCCTCTCTTTCTCTCCCTCTCTCTCTCTCTCTCTCTCTCTGCCGGTCATCTTTGTTTTGTTTTTTATTCACACCCTCAGTGACACTTTCTTGCTGTATTTTATAAAAAACTAACAAATGTAGTTGTGTTATAAATACTATTACAAATTAAGCTACACACACACGCACACACACACATACCTGGTGTGGAAATAAATAAATAAATAAAAAACAAAAATAAATCACAATGATCATAAAAGAATTTGAAGTTAAAAAAAGAAAGATATGTTGAGATGAAAACTCTTGTTCATTACATTTTATATTTGCAACCGCATGTGTTCTATTCATTTTTGCAAAACATGTTCTGTATATAGTTTGTTTGTTATCATGATTAAAACCACTGATCTGAAGCTCAATGCTGATGCTGTCATGTAAATAATTTTCTAATCAGCAATAAATATAACAATTTCTGATGAATACATATCAGTTGCATGCTTAAAATAACATACAGGTTAAAGCCCCGCCCTTTTCAAGACAACCCGACCCACTTCCTGGTTAAACTCTGCCCACTTCTGTGTTAGGCCCCTCCCAGTCTGAGTACAGATACAGATACAGATAATTCATCTGGTTAACAGATACAGATACAGATACAAATAGTGCTGTACTCCCTCAAACACCGGTTCTAGACTCTTTTACACTGGTTATATTTACTGAGATCAGAGTTTACTGATACACTCAGATTTCTAAGGGTAAACAGCAGTTCTAGATTCTTTTACAACGGTTATATTTACCTGAAATCAGAGTTTACTGATACACTGAGTTCTGAGGGTAAACACCGGTTTACACTGTTTTACACTGTTTGCATTTTTTTATGTTACTTCCTTAATATTTACTAAAATACACTCAATAATCATTGCTAAAGAATACATCTACAGTTTGTTCACCATATGAGTTCCTTTGTTATCCAGAAAATGGACCAGATTATCTATGGAGAACCAACAACAAAACTCATTTTTATTTTTATTCATGGAGCATTGTCAAAGATACTTTTCTGTTGTTTTACTGCGAAAAAAGTTATCCAATGTGGGACAGAGAGATTTCGCAAGTCTTTACTCCCAGCACCTGTCAGACTGTACAACAGGGACTCTTGCTGATGACCACACATTTGTAGACGTTCACACACACTCATTCATCCGGTACTCATCGATACACTGGTTAGCTGTCGCTAATTTGTCTCATGTGCAATACCACGCAATCTCCTCTGGAATGTTTAGGTTACAATATGTGCCATGTTTACATGAAGCTGCTGGGCAGAATGTGAAATACAGTATGTCATTCAAAAGTACAATTTTAATGTTAATATTTTATATTTTTTACATACATATATGTATATTTGCAAAATACAGCAACACACGCTATATTACTAAACTAAAATGTATACTAAATATACTATAATGGTGTACAACATTCTCAGAACTCAGAGTGTATCAGTAAACACTGATTACAGTAAATATAACAGGTGTAAAATATCTAGAACTGTGAGTCCTGAGGGTAAACACCGGTTCTGTTATATTTCCTGAAATCAGAGTTTACTGATGCACTCTGAGTTCTGAGAGTAAACACCAGTTCTAGACTCTTTCACACGTTTTGCATTTTTGCATGTTACTTCTTTATTATTTACTAAAATACACTTAATAATCTTTGCTAAGAAATACATCTACAGTTTGTTCGCCAATTGAGTTCCATTGTTATCCAGAAAAAAACAATGTTTTCATCACTACTGACTTACAAAAATCCTCATAACATGTTTATAATAACACACAAGGGTTAATATAATAAGTGCTAAAACTATTAACAAATGCATTTAAAGTTAAAGGACAGTCTAGAATTTGACTCTGCAGCACCAAGAACCAGTCAGACCTGCACTGTCACAGATTACTAGCATGCTAATTATTAAAACATGTTAATTTTACTCAGAATTTACTTCCAGTTTATTTGTGTCTTTATAAAAGTTTCATGCAAAAAATCCATTATTTTCAAGACATTGTTTTGGCTACATTGAAATTGTGAGAATTGTTGTTATTTCTGAACAAAGTACAGAACAGCCATAGATTTAAAGGCACAGTAACAAAACGAAAACAATAGAGGTGAACTAGAGGTTGGTAAATGGCTCCCAAAAATAAACTGTGACTCTAATACACAAAACCACTAATGACAAAAATGGATCTCTGGAGGAAGAAATCAGGATTGAATACTAATAACGGAATACGCCTGCATTTTAGAGGTTTGATCTGATTAGCTCAGTCTAAGCAGAATATTACTTGATAATAATGATTATATTAGAATGATAATGACTTGTTAATTTAGCACATTAGCGCCATTTGCATGAAATTTGCTCCGAGTAAACATGAATCCGGCGTATTTATTATTTATTAATTTGGAATCACCCGCTCCAGCCTAGATGTAACATGTGACGATTACTCCAACTGCCATCTGATTTGGGTCCATGTCCTTCACACACAAGCTAATTGCGGTGGACTGGGTCTTCAGCGAGAGTCGGTTTGGGTTCGTCCAGAGAAAAGGTCAGCTGTCTGTCACGCAGTCTCTGAACGCTCCATCCTCTTACCGACTCTAAACATTGGCTTCTATCATCTGCCGAGTTCAGAACTGGCCCAGGGGTACTGCACAGCATGCAGTATTTATTTTGCCCAGGAGGGAAAAGAGAACGAGGAGCCAACCTTTAAACAACCTCCACCCGGCGGCTCTACTGTACTGAGGGAGTCCTGAAGACTCGCAGGCATGCCTGTAAGTCCTTCAAGTCTCGCTTGTCTTGCAGGTCATGCATTCCGGCTGAATCCACCATTCTAATTATGGAAATGCGATGTTTGAGGATTTGGCCCCCAGAATTAAATGACCTCTTCTTTATAAATCAACAATGATTTCTGCAGTAATTCCCACAATGCTAATTGTCATCATGTGGTGAATTATCTGGAAGTTCCACTGATTTGTGTTGGCGCTTGAGGTGTTGAGGTGTTTCCATAAATTATTGAGGATTATTAATAATAAAAAAAAACACAAAAGTTGCATGTCTTTCCTTTCAGCTGCTGTCTACAACAAACATCTTGTGGTTGAACACAAAACCATGTCCAAACATCTTGGACGGATGTTCCTCTTGTCAGTAATATTTCCCTTGTTTGCATTTTTTGGAGAGTAATGGCCAATTTCCCTGTCTTGGTGCATTATTATTGTTTGTCATTGCCTGCTGCTACCATATATTGTATCAACTACCGTAAATTCCATACTACAGAGCGCCGCATGCTCGAATTTTAGAGAGAAAATCAATTTTAGACTTGTACAAGCCGCACCGGATTATAAGCCGCATGTGTCTCATGCTGTAATATGAGATTTCTAAACAGATTTTTTTTTTACTTTTAAATGTTATGGTAACATAAACAAATACATATTGCACATGGTTTTATTTTTTGAACAGTGTCTGTAATTCGGCTCCCTTTAAGTACACGTACGTATCAGTAACACACACATTGGGCCTGATTTTCATGGTCAGTCGCACATTGCCTTGTCTTTGGGGGAGGGGTGTCTTGTGCTTAGCATGCAGTAAACCAATCAGAGGTCACACTCTCACTCCCTTTAAATACCCGGCACATTGTCGGTACCGTCCCCGTTGAGAAACGCTGTTCTAGACTTTCCTTTAACTTTAAACCTTCTAGACTGTCCTTTAACTTTAAAAGTTCTACACTGTCCTTTAACTTTAAATGTTCTAGACTGTACTTTAACTTTAAACGTTCTAGACTGTCCTTTAACTTTAAAACTTCCAGACTGTCGTTTAACTTTAAACCTTATTGACTGTCCTTTAAATTTAAACCATAAAGACCGTCCTTTAACTTTAAACCTTCTAGACTTTCCTTTAACGTTAAATGTTCTAGACCAGCGTTTCTCAATGCGGGCGGAACCACCCCCCTGGGGGCGTTTGAAACCCATCAGGGGGCGTTGAGAATGAGACAGCTGAAAGGGGAGCGTTCAGACGCAAATGGGGGGTGTCAATTCTATTATTTCGAATTTTTAAGCATATATAATAAACAGACTGTGTTAATTTGAAATTATTCATGGAATGATTAGAAATAAATAGGAATACCAGTGCCTGGTGCTCTGACCATTTCCCTTCACGTGTTAAATCTCACAGCCAATCAAAATGTACACAAGCAGAGTTATGTTTTGATGTTCTGCATGTGACGCCACGCCTATAAGGACGTCGATTGCTGGACGGTAGAAGTGAGTTGTGCGATTACACAGAAAGTGTTTAGTAGTTTAAAAGAGATAACAGGGATCCACAGACATAGTGAAAATATTTATTTTGTTCTGTGCAGTGGGCTGTTCTTGTTATTATAAAACACTTTTTTTCATGCATGTAATATTCTGTATGTACTTAACACTAAGTGCCAAAGAATGGCAACAAGACATCATGAATAAAATAGACTGTAGTTACAAATGTTATATAGCGTGTGTATTCCCGATCACTAGTTAGCAGACATGTAGTACTTTGATTTAAGACCCAAATTACGTCATCTTCCCATTTAAGGTTTCAGTAAATAGCAGTGCAAATGAGCCTGGTGTCATTGGTTCTGAGGCGGTCAAAGAATATTACATGCAGTATAGATTTGCGGAGAAAGCACCAATCTACATCAAACTTCACAGTTAGATAGGGCTTGGTGAGACCTTTCCAAAGCCGCAAAAATCGTCATGTCCCATTACTTTTGTCCACCACAGACTTTCCAAGAGACTTGTTTGCACACAGACACTTGCTGGTTTAAAATGTATGTAATATTAATACAACCAAATTCAAATGTGATAACTCTGGTAGATAGATAGAGGTCTCTGTGTCCTAAAGTTAAAAAGCTTGCAGCGAACCACCAAGGACAGGACTCTAATTTGAGCTTTTTGTTTTATTAAATACGCCGTCAGTATATGTGGCTACTTTCCATTACTCGAAGTTTTTGCTTGAAATATTTTTCCCTCGTTGCTCAACTAATACACTAAAAAGAGTAGATTACACACAGGCACATATATGATGTCGGCTAGGCTATAGTAATGAATTTGATGATGTTCCACAAATTTGGCTTGCCAGCATCTCAGCCCAAAGCCCTGAAGTTTTCTAACATAGTCTTCATAAGGCTACTCATTCATAAGATAACATTTATACAACTATAATTATCATCATCTTCCTCATTATA
>JBBKCR010000141.1:1153069-1163986 GCA_037577295.1 Ladigesia roloffi
GGTGACTTTGTTTTCTCAGCAGAACACAAACGCAGATTTTTAGCTTTAGCCGTAGCAGTCTGGTAGTCATTTAATGGCAGTGGATGGGCATCAAGCCTTTCAAAGTAAAAAAAGCATACCCAGACACGTCCAGATTTACTCCCCGTGGCTCGTGACGACACATTGATGTCTTAAGACATGAAACGATTGGTTTTTGTCAGAAACTGAACAGTATTTATATCCTTTTTTACCTCTGAAAGACGACCGTCTGGGGGGTAAGCAAAATAAACATCAGATTTTCATTTTTGGGTGAACTGTCGCTTTAAATTCCGTATAATTGCTTGTAGCAACAGAGCTGCACTCTGCAAAACAGTCAACATGAATTGCCATTGTGTATTGTTGTTCAACAAAGCAAAGAAAAATTAAACCTTTCAAATCTGAAATACAGTGTGCTACATAAACTTGGCTTTATAACTTAACTACAGTTTTTTGGTCCCTCATTAGGAACAGCTATTTTGGGATTCAGTAAAAGCTCCTCATGCTTTCTTGGTTTAATCAATTTGAACAATGATACACACTCCGTCTGAGAGCCTGTAAAGTTGCTTCCTACACAGAAAACTGGAAACTCTTGATGTAATGTTCACTAGGGATGTCCCGATCAGGTTTTTTTGCCCTTGAGTCCGATTCTGAATGATTTGATTTTGAGTATCTGCCGATATAGAGTCCTGATCCGATACTGCTATATACTATACTAAGGTGAACGATACCAAGTCCCGATCCGATACTTCTATATACAATAGTAAAGTGAATGATACCGACTCCCGATCCGATACTTCTATATACTATAATAAAGTGAATGATACCGACTCCCGATCCGATACTTCTATATACTTCTATATACTATACTAAACTATAACACACATATATCCGAGTCCTGATCGGGAGGTAACATCTTATTCCGATCGAGTCTGAAACCACATGATTGGGCCTGATTTCCGATAACGTGATTGGATCTGGACATCCCTAATATTCACCCTATCTTTTACATTTCTTGGTGTTTACCTGTTCCATGTGTGTATGTTCCTGTTTCTTGGTGTTTCTCGATGTCAAGACAGTTATTGCTGTTGCAAGGCATGCATTAAACTAACCTTCATTTTCTCTTTAATTTGCTGTAACTACGTATGTTGCACAGTCTTACAGATGTTTCAGGGCCTCATTTCACACTTTTATAACTGTGTGACAAATAAGCTATCCTGAAACTTGAAACACTCCTAGCAACAAAGGTATATTTATACCCCTTGTGTTTCAGTCTGTGATTTGTGGACTCTTAGTAAATGTTTTGTAGCACCTCCTTGGTTAATTTTTTCACCTCCAATGTTAATTTGTCTCAAACAATCTTGATCTATGTAATCTATGTAACCTGAAAGTCATTAAATGCTTTGTTTGAAACTCTTCCTGTTTTGTGTTTTTGTTAATCTAATTAATATTTTTCTTGCATTTTTGCAACATCATGTTTTTGTTTGTATTTTGCTTTAAATCCAATGGATCCAGCGATTTAAATCGTATCTGCCTCAACCCTCAAACATTCCACTTGGACCCCAGGACACCTTCTATTTATCCATCTATTTAAGGATCAGGACTAACGGGTCTGCTTAGGGCATTAAAACTGCAGCAGATGCCTCCTCTGAGGTGTCCCTTTTCATACAGTAATATCTGGTGTGTAAAATTGATAGAGAGCACCAGCTCATAAAGTGAAGGTCATTATGCATGGAGTTCTGGTTCAAGGTTGCTCGGAAGCGACTTGTGAGCTCAGGGAAATGACTCCTGCTTTGGGCAAGCCTTATTAATAGAAGAAAAATTATACATTGATGGAATTTTCCACTATCTTTCCACTTTATGAATCGTTAAATCGCTGGGTGTAGATAAGCCGCTCCAGACCCTTTGCAGGGCAGGGCATGATCACTGGCCCCCTCTGTTGGTGGCCTTGGAAACTCAATATGTTGATGATTGTGATCCATAGAAAACACTGTTGGATAAACAGCACCTTCACTGACTTGTCAAAGATCCTGAAAGCATTGATAAATGTTAGGTAGCCCCTGATGATCCCTTTCATAAGCAAAGTGTCTGTGGCAGCCTTTGTTTCCCCCTCACCTTCATTTCCATCAAGGATCACAGCTTCCAGTTAGAAAACAAATAAATAAATAAGCAACTTCAAAGAAGCGCAAGTCTCTAGAGCAGCAACCCCATAGCCTACCGACTGACAGCATCCTTTAGAAAGAAATGAAGAATATGAAGGCAGTGAGAAAAAAACCCATAAAGGCGAGTTGAGAACATGAGTGAAAAGATCTGAAAGTCGGTGGAAAAATCTGACCCAGTGGGATGTAGTTTGAGAAGGTAGGAAAACCAGAGGTGAATGTGTGTGTGGGTGCAATTGGATGTGGGCTTGTGTACATGTTTCTGAGTGTGTGTGCGTGTGAGTGTGTGTTTCTAAGAATATTGGAAGGCGTATTTGCACTAAAACAGCTGCATTTGTTATATGCTCATGAATAATATTTTATGATTGTATGTGCTTAGAACTGGTTGCAAGCATTTGTGTGCGCCTCAATGTGTGTTTATGTGTGTGTTTGTGTGTGCCTCAGTAGGCTTTTGTGTAATGCATGTTTGCGTATTTGTGTTTGTACATGCCTATGTACATTTTCGTGTTTTCTGTATTTGTGTGTGTGTGTATATATATATATATATATATATATATATATCTTACTTCTGACTTAAAATTCTAAACTCTGTTTTTTGTGTGCATGTGTGTGTGTGCAAGAATCAGTGTGATAATGCATTAAGCATTTGTGTGTGTTGTGCATTCATATGTGATTCTGAATTTGGACTCTTTAGCCCAGAGTTCAGCTGCAGCGACGCTGGGTATCGCGCGCGCACGTGGCTTCAACGCTGCACGCGCACATACACACACGCGCACACGCACGCACCAAGCGATGGGAAGGCGCGCGAGGACGAAGTGCGGAGCCGCCAGCCTCAAATGAGTCGGAACGGGTTGCGCACGATCCAGACCACGAGCACGGCCGAGCGCGAGCCTCCGTTCGAAAATCTGAATCGAAGCTCGTGCCATTGAAACCGTTAAAACCGTTGGAGAGTTGTGCGCCTTCGCCACAGAGAGAGACGGAGGATTACGGAGCACCGAGCGTGTGTGTGTGTGCGTGAGTGTGTGTGAGAGTGTGAGTCTGTCAACATGCAAACACGCCTTTACAGTGAGTCGATTTCATTTCTCCTGATCTCTAACCGCCTCGGTCCGGGCTGCTCGGGTTCTGTCGTCGAATTTAACGCTATCCTACCTTCGACACGGTGCTTTTACTGTTGTTTTCCTTCTCAGTAGAAACAAAAAAACGAGGCGAAGGGAAGATTAACATTTAGTGTTTAGCTCGTTTTTAGACTGCAGAAAGTGAAGGAGTCTGTGGAGTGCTAGCTGGCTAACATAATTAACCGTCTTCTCTCTTTTGTCGGAGTGGCGTCCCTAACCTCATCTCTCTCTCTCTTTCTCTCTCTCTCTGCCCCTCCTTATCTTTCTCCCGCTACCTCGTTCTCTTCCCTGTCTCTCTATATCTGTTTCTCTCTTCCTCCTCTCTGTTTCTCTTCTTTCTCTTTCTGTCTCTCTCCGTCTGTTTCTTTCTGTCTCTCTCCTCTCTCTCTTCTCTCTTTCCCCTCTCTCTCTCTCCCTCTCTCCGTCTGGCTCTCTCTCTCTCTCCCCCTCTGTTTCAGGGGAAACTTTGTCGTGGTGTGTGAGGGAAAGAGAGGGTGGTGTGTTCTCCTGGCCGGAGTGAGAGCTCCTCTCTGTTCTCCGTCTGCAGCGGCTCTGCCCGGGTCTTCAGAATGAAGAGGAGACAGAAGCGTGTCCTGCAGATGGCCTTTTTGTTCGCCGTGGCGCTCATTTTCTTGCCCAACGTGGGTCTGTGGTCTCTGTACAGGGAGAAACACCTGATGAAGTCGCCCGATGCTGGAGAGCAGGTGAGTGGTGGAAAGGGGGAGGATCTCTGGATCATCTTTACATTTGCATCTCGTGACGAGTGACCTGGGTTGACACTGGTCTTGGCTTGACCTAACGTTTGTGTAGAGCAATGCTTCTTGGGACACGCTTGTTGTCTGATGCTTGCTTCTTATGGCACAATTGTGTCAGTTAGATTTGAACCATTCCTTTAATTTTTAGATTTCCCTTTGTTTAACGTTCTCAGATGCTCAGTTTCCAATGTATTGCTAGTCTTTGTTGTGTATCCCCTCTCCTTGTTGAATGAGCATGTTATGGTAAATTACTAACACTCTCAGAAAGAGGTTCTGCATGCAACAGTCCCACTTTTCAGGTGCTGGTTTGCCAGTTGCTTGTTTTGGCTGTTGTTTGAGTCTGTATTCTACACTGTACAGTAAATAGCTCCAGGAACTAAACTTGCAACCATGGAAAAGCCTAAACTGGATGTACCAGAAAATCAAAAACAGAATTCAAGTATGTCTGCTAAGTCAGATTAAATGTTTTTTATGGAAAAAAACATTAGTCCCCACATTACTGTGTGCTCGCATCTCACAAGATTATTTATGTAGAAGCACTTAGTAAGTCAGCAGTTTTGCCTTTAAGCAAGTGAACATGGTGCAGAAAGATTTTCATACCATGCAGGAGGTTAAAGGCAACTTTGGGTTATAATTGCGAATGTTTGTTCAGTGGCTCTCTTTTGCTGTTGACAGAGAGGAGTCTCTTTCAAATTGAAAGAAAAAAACATAGACATAAATTAACTGATGGATTTAATAACTACAAGCCTTAATAGCTTTTATGCTAATTGTGTGCTTGCAGTGCATGATTATTGTTCTATTTGGCTTTAGTGTACAACCAGATCCAATTCAACCAGTATATATTGCTGGACAGTACTGATTCATGAAAAATATTTATCTTTGCCTGTGTACATTTTTGTTACTTGTTGGTTACATTTAGCTTTTATAGCTACATTGTTACTGAAGTTGAATGATATTTGTGAAAGGGAACAGATCATGGGATACATTTTTTAAATAAAGGATGACATTTTCAAAACATCAGTCTATAAAGCTCGTATATGGACATAAAGCTACAAACCCTACCCTTTCTAAAGTAATGTTCAGTTGTTTAGTTTGACCCATTTGTGTTGAATTTATAAAGAGTGTTTCAGTCCAGGCTGCTTATTGATTGCGGTAGAGTATCTCAGATTATCAGCCAATCGGAACAGAGGTTACCATCATGTATCAGGCAGTTTAATTTTAAGGGATAAAGATAGTCAACCAATTTTCATTATGATTATGCCAAAGGCTTGAACCCCCTCTCATTTGTACATATTGTGCTTCCTAAATTACTTGCTTGTAATTTTAAGGTGGTCTTGAAGAACAGTTCTCCAGGCTTCCTTAAGGACTTACAAAACACATTTCCAGTCCAGTCCCTGAACCGGACCAGTTTCAGGGGAATGTTTCTGTTGGTTAAGACACACATTGACCTACAAATGAATCATTCAAGCAGAACTAAGTCCTTTAGTGAAGTCCTGAAGCAGTTAGGAACCAGGAGCAGAGGGTTCCAGATGATGGGGTGGTGATCAGTATACTGGTGGTGCTGAATGCTGAGAGGCTGGAACTCCTTTATCTAGGCTCCTTGTATCTTTAGGCTCTTTGCAGCCTGTAGCAGTAAAACATTTGATCCTGTTTCTTTTATTTAATTGACTCAATATGACAAGAGAGTTTGGCAGTAATAAAATAGAACATTTTGGAGCAAAGCAAAATAATTTTGCAACAGTCCTTCCAAAAAAGGATTGTTCTGGCTACCTGTAACCAGCAAACATGATGTTTTAAGGAGAAATGGGTTAGGCTTGTGTGTTTTGTTTGGGATGTTGTTGCTTGGTTCCTGCCTATTTTAGGTTTCAGCTACAATGATGCATTGCCAACACTCTGGGGAGAAACCCAGATTCTGTTTATTGTATCTGGTAATTGCTTCTTTCTCATTCATTTTGTCTGGGTTTGCGTTGCTTTGGCCCTGGGCAGACAATGCCGTGCAAAACCAGTCACTTCATTATGGCTGAATCAGTGAGCGGCCGCTCCAGTGTTCACAGGGACAAAATTATCAGTGGACCTTGTACGGGGTCTTGTCCTTTTCCGCTTCTCCTGACCACCTCTTTTGTTCTGCACCCTCCTCAAAATGCATCCGACAGATCTGGCATGCCTGCCTGTGCAAGAATCTAATGCAATTAGAAGCAGTGTGACAGGTAGGCCTTTTTGCTATTAGCCCTTGTACCCTGCTTTTGTTCTCTGCCTGGATCATTTAAAACTGCTTCATAGCTCAGAGCCACTTCATTAATGGCCCTCACTGAATGTGTAATGTCTTGTACCGAAGCGAATGCAAGATAGCAGTTTATTGATTCACCAGCAGTTATTTTCATGAGAATATGATTAGATGATTGCAAACGCTGCAGAGGGAAGCTCATCTCCAGTAGCAGTGCAGCGCTCTGGGAACCAACTCAATCCCCTCCTTTTGTGCCACATTTCCTGCCTAAAAAAGAAGTGCAGTTTGCAACCCCTGATAAAAGATCTCTGCCTTTTATTGTGCTTCTGTCAGAAAGGGAAAGATAATTGACAGCTCAGCTATTGCTGCTATGCCGATAAGCCCTTGAGAATGCTGGTGACTCTATATATGTCCTCCCTTTTTGGCCAGTTGCAATTAGTTGTGATTGAATCAGCCCTCGGATCACAAAATCCTTTCTCATTGATACTGGGTGATGCTTAGCTGAATATCAATCCTGAGGAAATCTGAAGTCTACCAGATGATTGGAGATTTGAAACCCAGACTAATGTGTCTGTTTCGTGGGAGGAAAATGCCATGCTCTGTTTTTTTCCCCTGCTGATTTGCCTCTCTCTGGCTCTCCGTCTCTCTTTCTCTATCTCTCTCCCAGTGTCACTCTCTCTCTAGCTCTCTCTTTCCCTCCTTCTCTCTCTCCTATTTTGAGCACAGTGTGCAGAATTGCCTGTGACAGTTCACTCCTGGCCTTCTCAAGGGTAAACAGAGTCTGTGTAGTCTCAATGGGAGGTTCACACAATGCCACCATTATAAGATGGACACATGTTGATAAGCGCGTGCCGGCACTGATAACCTCCTCTCGATTTTTTAAACAAGCGTCCGGCATTGAATTCAGGACAGACGAGTGTTACACACATTCCATTTACACAATCGGCTGCATCCCATCGGAGTGGGCCGTCGCCCATCGCCATCACCCCGCTGACAACAGCCAGACCCTGCACTTCAGTCACAGATAGCGTGGCGATAACAAGAGGTTCGCCTGCTGACAGCGGGGAAGAGGGCGACAAAAACCTCAAGTTCTTTCAGCAGACTGTCCTCAGATCCCTCTTCGAGCCACCCGTGTTTGTGTTGTGCCAGAGAGCCGGGGAACGTTATCGTCGCTTTCCATTTGCCTGCAAAGTGACAAGGGGAAGAGAGATGTAGTAATTGCAATTACCCTCAGTGTCATAGCAGAGAGATGCGTTATGGTAATGCACGAGTCAAGTTGACAATGGGAGCGCGGGTGAAGAGTGCATTGAATGATTTGAACAGAACCAGGGAGCACATGCACGCACACACACTCCCACAATGGGACAGAGGAATCTATTGTGAGCCAGTTTGGATAAAATTATTGAGAGGAAAAAGAAAGCTATTTCAAGATTAGTCTTGTAGCCCTTGTCATGAGGAATTTTGTGTTTTTCACCAAGAGCTTCAATTTGGTGTGACACTGGGGTAGACTTCAATTTCAAGCAATAATAGGTTGTTGGCTATGCAACAATTGAATAGTGACCATGTTATATATGTGTGGAGAATAAGTTATCCCACCATATGTCATTTCCATTCAACTAAGTCTGAGTTCACTGGGCCAAACACGTCCCAAAGAAACTGCGGTGGAAGGCAGAGTGAGATGAGAGAGAATAATTGATTGATTGGCCGTCTGGAGAGGTGTACTCAGGCAAAGCTATTTGAGTTGGAGTTCTGCCATATTGTATTAATGTGGCCAGATGTTCAAAGGTCTGTCTAACTTGTTATGACTAGGGGTGTAAAGATACATTGACTCATCATGACTGATTGTGAGACATTTAAATCAATTATAATAATGTTCATGGAATATGACATCAAATTCTTGACAAAATGAAACTCATTTCCAAATATAGAAATACAAAAAAGGCTTGTTTTATTACTTTTACTGTCTATATTTTATTTGATTTTTTATTTTATTTTATTAGTTTAATTAACAGGGACAATGCAGGATAACATTGCTACAATTTCATGCATTTGCTCTACATATAGCCTTCTAGCTAAAGGCTAATTTGCAGCCCCAGTCCCTGGTTAGGCATTTTAAAGGAAAAGAAGAAAGAAAGAATAAAAGTGTATATTATAGAACCAAATGAATTAAAAATAAAATAAACAACTGAGACTGTACAACCATCAGTGTTTACTGCTCATCAAGTAGTTTATCCAGTCATATTTGGGTTCTCTGTATACCTAGTAAAAATACCAAAATTGAATCACTCCACTGAAAAAATATGAGGTTTTCTGATGCATTAGACAGTTGATAGATTTTGAGAATAAGGACGATGTGAATAGACAGAGTGAGTTGCTAGTGTTTGTACTTAAGGCATAGACAAAGACCATTTTATGTTTTTAGAATTTTATATAGATATAGATTTTCTTTGCTCCCAAAACCCACAGAACTCAATTTCTTCTTACTGTGTAATTTAATGTTGCTCAGGTATTTGATGAGGCCACCTGGAATTACGTAACCGACTATTTAATTCATTTAGAGCAGCATCACGTGCTGGTACCTAATGGGCGGTATGCATTTTTCCATCTGTTTTTTTTTTACTCATCACCATTGGGTTGTTTTTCTGTAATTGTGTTTTCTCAGGAACGGAGTGGGAAAACATTCATGTTCTTTTTTTAATGTTATGCAGAAAATTCACAGCAGCTTGCTCCTGTATCCCTGCCCTTCAGGTATTCACTCTGTAGATTCTGGGTTTAATATGAATGAGCGGACCCATTAGCCCTGTGAACTGTCATGCACAATTACACACACACACACACACACACACACACACACACACACATACCTACATGCATGCATGAATACTCACACTCACACGTTTGTGCACACATTTTTGCGTTCATGCGAACCTTCCTGCACCGCATCATCTCTGCAGCCATACTCGACGTGAGGCTCAGTAATAGGAGTGGCAGCCTGACCCTCTCCAGAGAGAGGCAATTCAAACTTGATTACTCTGATGTGCCTCATGAGGTGATGACGGGAACAATGTCTTGGGCTGTTCGCCCGTGTCTCCTGAGATTAAAGAGTATTTCATATGGAGTGTGGGTTATGTAGCAGTGCAAGGTAATATAAAACCACTTACTCTCTGGCTCGTGAAACAATGGGAGATGGACCTATTCAGGCTTGTGAGCTTGGCACTTCCATTAAGCTAATAACACTATTGCAGGAGACGGAAAGCCTCTGAAGGGCCCTTATTTTCCATTCTCTCCTACCTTTTAGCCAGGAGGGGTGACACAAACGTGCGTGCTTTTAATACAATCACATGCGTGATTATTCACCATCCACTCATCTTTGTGCTACAAACTGTGAAACAGAATGGAACAAAAGCCCCTTTTAAAAACCAGGATTCGGGCTCAATTTAACAAATGCAATTTATGGTTGTGTTTTGAATAGAGGGCTTGCATCTCTATCAATTCCCTCTCCCAAAAACATGTCCTAGACACCTCCAAAATACTAGTTCTGACTGGTTTCTTGTGTGAGTGGATGGTTGATGTTTTTTTGGTTCTTTAAGTTGTTTGCTTGTTCTGTACCTTACCTTATCTTACATTCCTGATCCTTGTTATTTATCTTGAAGTGTGCAGAGAGATGCTCCAGTAAATTTATGGCAGTTTGAACTGGCAGTTTTGACTGACTCCTCCACTTTGGCGATTGTTATTCAAGGAGAGCAGAGCCTCTTACGTTTTATGGCTCCTTTCCTTGCCTTGTGTGCAGATTTATGGCATTAAAATCCACCGCACAAGGTGATATTTGTCATCGATGAAACATAACCACAGTAAAATGAGACAGTGAGTTTAACTCTGACAGCGAATCTGAGCATTATACCTGCAGGATAGAAAGTCATTGACTTATTAGGCTCGGTTAGTGTGCAATATGCTTTCTAAAATCAACTCTGTGCTTTTTTTCCCCCCCTGAGCGTTGCTTTACAGAGTTTAATTATGAGGTGTGAATTGATTTATGAAGGCGTCCACCAGGGACTGACGTATACAATAGGTCAAACTGTTCTGGACCAAAGAATCTATAATAAAATGTAGTTCTCAATTATCTGAGAGAAGAAAATAGGCTTGTTTACTAAGGAAAATTAATTGATTGTCACTGTTTTTCAAACTGGTTTATTCTCACTGTACTGACAACGGAATGTTGCAGTGCAGTCCTTATAGGATCCAGTAGTTTACAGACGGAACATTAGATCATGTCATGCAGCAAAACTGGATATGCTAGTGAAGTGTAAAAGTGGGTTCATCTGTTTACAAGCTTGAAATTTTTCTGTCTTGTTTATGTGTTTCATACTATAATAAGGTCAGAAAATGTAACATATAACAGGCAAACTAAGATGTGTTTGGCCATTTCACTGAACTTTGCTTCACATACTTAAATATGTTTCAGTCCCACGTTCTAGCAACATTGAAACTGCAGTAGTTTCTCAATCACTTCAGTCTGTATAGTCAGTTCATTCTGAAGTAGGATCACTTTGTCCTTAAACGGATAGTTCACCCTGAAATGAAAATTTGATGTTTATTTGCTTACCCCCAGGGCATCCAAGTCGAAGGTGACTTTGTTTCCTCAGCAGAAC
>JBBKCR010000141.1:1181353-1192650 GCA_037577295.1 Ladigesia roloffi
AGAGAGGCTGAGGGAGAGAGAGAGAGAGAGAGAGAGAGAGAGAGAGAGAAAGAGAGAACGATAGGGGTTGGGGGGTGGGGAGCTTTCGTTAAAGCTTAGTTCATAATAAACCATCACTATTCAAGCACAGTGTATCCCAAACTGTCACCTGAAATCACATTTCATAACCACAGACAGACGACTGGTAACCCAATGAAGAGAAAAACACAAAGACACACCTTCAAAACAGGACAGACAGCTTGGTTTTTGCTATGCAGTTCAGAATATGCTCATCATATTGGGTTATATATTTCAATGATCTTCTTTGTTGTGTGTAAAGGGAATAGACTAATTAGCATAAACCTGCTGCTTGCTAAATGATTAGAAGTACAGAAATAACCCCACCTGCTAATTTGTTTATTTTGAGCTTGTGTTAATGGAGGTATGACTTGCGGTTTCAGTGTGTGTGAAGAGTGTTCGCGAAGTAGCTTTTGTTCGTGTTTTAGTGTGCCAGTTTAGCGAAGGTATTTTAGGCTGTTTCTGGGAGAAACAACTACATTGTCCCTCACTGTCTCAATTCGCATTATGTGGTTAACAGAACAGACATCAAAACAAGACAACATTGTCTGTTAAATTGTTTACCCTTGTTTTAAAAGATGAACAGTGCAAGAGTGTTTGATTTATCATGGGTGCCTACGCTCAGAATAGAGCTGAAAACACAGAGGTCTGAAATGTATAGTACATAAATAAATTTTATGGAAAACAATGGTCTTCAACTGTTAGAATTTTAGTATGGCTTCTTATTTATTGACTATAAATAAGCATAATGTATACTTTGTCATTTTTGATGTCTCTACTTTAAGCGGCTCATTGCTTTTAAGCACAGGGCAGTAGAACAGGCTGCCTAGGTGCCAGCCAGCTTAAAGAAATTCAGACCTCGTTGTTACCAGCAATGCCCTAGAGGCCAGGTAATGAAATATTTCCAGGCGCTTTTGACTCTGTGACCTCACTTTTATGAGCTGGGCATGAGCTCCTTCTCCTCTGCGAGTTGAAGCTCTGAGCCGTCTCAAAACTTTCGTCCGGGAAGGCAGATGGGGAGAAATTACCTGCCTTAATAAATAAAGAAGCGGGCCAAATTTGTGCTCTCAAAGAATGGAATTACCTGTCGGCCGAGGCAATTATTTTTTGTCAAGCTCCGGAGCTATGCAAATTAGCGTTCACTCTTGAAGAGTGGGTGCCATTACAGTAATGACCTCGCTTCGGTTCCACCTATCCTGGAACCACACTGGTATAACGTGGTGTCTAACAAGGCCACCAGCAATATGTCCTCAGCTCCTTCAAGCTGACATCATATTTCTCCATTTTCCCTTCAAGATTTCCGTTTCATTCACTCTGTGCTTCAGTTGTTACATTTATTATTATAATGGAGTATTGTTCCCCAAAATCTTGGGTCTTCTTTCGCATTGTGGGGGCAGGGTAAAGTTGTTAAATAATAAATTCATAACAAATTCATTCATTGTAGCCTGCCGTTTCCACTACCTAACTCGTATGGTCTTTGTTTTACCCATAAGCAAACCATAAATAAATAGAAATAAGTTACACACAAATTACCACCTGTCAATCATTTTTTGTGGTTAGTTTGTGATGAGAACATGATCCGATTTAGAACAGACCCAACTGCAAACAGTACTGCGCCTTTTTTCACTAATCGTAGTCAGTGGCGCTGTGCATTATGGGATGAGGAGAGGTAATTGTTTATAGTTAAATCAGGCCAGCGAGTGATCTGGATGTTGTCACCTGGCAAATGCGGTTTGTTTCAACTGGTCTGGACAAGAATACACAGAGTAGTGTGAAAAGGACCCAAAAGGGCAGAACAATTCTAGAGTGTATCCTTTGTTTGCCTCGGTCCAGACCAAATTAACCCAACCACAGCCTGCAGCGGCGGATGTCTATCGGGAATCGCCGATGGACAATGGCATCTTCTGTCGACCCAAACCTATTGCATATTCAAAACTTATGATTGTTAGTCAGTTCATAGCTCTATGTCTTAGTAAAAGACAAATCAGCACAGCGTGCAGAGAGCATGTAACTCAGCAACTCAAACTTAAACACATTAATACATGGAAAAAGGGTAAAGAAATGGCAAATAGAGTATCAGATTGGAGCTCTTCGACTTTATGGGGCTTCAGTTTCTCGCTTAGCTTTTAAATTATTTTAATTTCATTAAAGCTTAGTTTCTGAAGTATCACTATTAACTAGGCCTGTCACGATAAACAATAAATAAATTAGTTGCACGATAATTAAAATGAGGTCGATCATTTTCCGTCTGAGATCATTTTCATTTGTTTGTTTTCCAAAGGACTTCACTGTGACACATTGGTCTCTACCGCCCCCTCTCGTTTCCTTAGGGTAATGAGGCATGAATTATTTTGATGGTTAGCCTAAATGCTAGCTGCAGGGTGAGAAAATGCTTCAAATGCACAGTGGGGCCACCTACTGGTCAACACAAGAACAATAAAAATGTGAATGCGCCCACACTGCCTAATACAAATACATTGTACCTATGTTAATGAAGGCAAATTTTTAAAGTTCATAAGAAGAGTTGAAGCCCAATTGCAAGTACAGCGTCTTAATATATATGCCACAATACATGCGTTCTTTAATTGGCCCGTGCCCACGACTATACTCCACAGTGAAACAATTTCTTTGCATTTAACCCATTCATCCAAATGAAGCTGAGGGACGGTGAGCAGCTGGGATTTGATCCCCAGTACTCTGCCTGCAGGGCCAATGCCGTAACCACTAGACTATCCAGCATGTTCGTACTTGCGCTTGAATATTATGACCACATGGTGATATTTCTTTTGCTCATATTATCATGTTATGACGTTAAACACTAAATCAACATTAATTCATATAGTGCTTTTGAAGTGTTATTTTTTTATGTATTTTCGATTAATATACAAACGCTTGTGTACTACATGGAGGTTGAGTGCTTGGTGTAAGTTATTTAAATTTAAAAACACTTTCTGTTCCACTGCCTTTTGGAGTCGGTTTCTTTTCTTTGAAGCAATTTCTCCTGCCTTTGAAAATACACGCTCACAGTGAACTGAAGTAGTGTACATAAAAATTTTTAAAGGACAAACAGGTTTGGGTAAAATGTCCTGTGTGTTCTCCAAGGCACATGAATAAACCTCAGCGTATGGGACAGCTTTATACATGAGACGCCCCGCAGTAACTGAACCACTAAATGAAGCACAAGTGTCGAATCGGGGCTTCATCTGACACGCCCCTTTTGCTCGACACACGCCTCCAATCTTTGCTTCAAACATAACATCACTAGGTACACATTTAAGCTGTGAATATCGCTTACACCACTGCGTACGGCCGTCTCACTTACAGGACAGGACTTTTTTCAGCACTTCTTTTAGAATGTGCCAGAATGTCTGACTCTCATTTCTCCTCGTTTATCCTCAGACGTGTCCTCAGAAACGTGATGTGAGACGTGCTTCACTCGGCGTCACGCGCTCTGGTGCGCTGCGGAGCTGAAAAAGCTCTATGTTTGTAATACTGATACTAAAAAATAGGCAAGTAATAGTATAATCAAGTGTAAATATATTTTAATTAAACGAGAGGACTCTACATTTACAGAAAGACCTTTAGAAGTGCAGAAAGCCAGTCCAGTTTTAACACTCATTACTCGCGGCTTTTCTAGATGGGGCAATCACGAATCTCTGGGAAACTTCACAGTTAAATAGGGCTCAATGAGAGCATTCCAAATACCTCTTGTTTGCCACAATACCCCCGGCAAACCAGAGTTATTAAGACAAAGGCGATCGCTTTGGACAAAAGTATAGGAACACGTTATTATTTAGCACAGCTGGACACATTGCTACTCGTGAGAGATCCTGCCTTAAGCCACACAAAGTCAAGGTATGCTGACTGTCTTACCATGTCTTCCACTCCCAGGGTTATGTGATCTTTAGAAGTCAAGATTTATGGATCTTTGAATGGGTATATTTGCATTATTATGTCATTATCATTACATCAGTAGAAATGGACACAGTGACAATATTATCGTTTATAGCAATAATTTCTGGGACAATTTATCGTCCAGCAAAATTTGTTATCGTTACAGGCCTACTATTCACACACAGATACCGTAATGGGTTGTGGGTGATGGAAGATGTAGAGGGGATGCCGAGGCAATCAATATCTTTATTTACAAGTGAAAAATGGAGAACAGTAATTAACCATAGGGAACATTAGTAACAAATGTAACGGCTAGGTAAATCAGCAGACTGACAACAGACTGCTTCACTCAAGTCAAAAGACGATTTATTCCTTCTGCAGTAGTGAGACAGGATTTAGACCTTAGTACTGAGGCAGTCTCGGCAGGCGTCAGAACCCTCTTTGACAATTCAAGTTTTGCAGAGAATATTTATACCTTAAAACAGTAAAATCAGCTTTGCCCTTATCTCAGTGGGCTGGTCAAAAAGTTACTTATCACCCCAGAGAGGCTACCTTTAAGCTTTTCTGACTGAACTTCCTGGAAACAGTACTACGCGGGGGTACAGGGGTCGATGCGGACTGAGTGCCACAAGGGACTCAAAAACAGGAAGAACCCGGATCTGGAAAACAAAAGTATAAACAACAGGCGAGACAAAGACAAGAGACAAACATGCAACAAAATGACAGAGCGACAACACAATGCAAAAAAACAATGTGACAAATACAGCCTCCGCAATTCTAGGGATCGCTGGGGTTTACATAGGACAGACAAACGAGGAACAGAGACTGAAGGAAACGAGTGCAGGTGAAGGCAATAGACGGGACCGTACTAGATAAGGAACGAGGGGACCAACATAGGGTGGACAGAAGTAAGGGGACGAACGGGAAACACGGGAAGAAAGATAAGTATTCTGATACAGGAAACACTCTTTACACAGAACGGGACGGTGCAGCCGTCACAAATATTGAGCAGAAGTAATTTCAAGTTATTGTCGGTCCGGCCCTCCAACCCATTTCAAAATTGTCATGTGGCCCCCTGAAGAAATGAATTGCCCAGCCCTGATCTAGACCATGATTTATCCACTGAATACACTAATTAATTTAATGAAGGTATACGTGATTTAAAGAACCTACTGTGTGATCAGGAATATATATCTTAATATATGTAAAGTTCCTTGACACAAACCTATAGTGACTGAGATATAGTGACTGAAAATAAACCATAGACCAACAAACAGCAGACACATAGACAGAGATATAAACATTCTAGAATAAAAACTGCTGAATCAAAGTGAGGTGACAGATAGACAGGTGCAGATGCTAAACATGAGGGCAGAACAGGGGCAGAGCCAGAGATGAGAACAGGAGCAGAACGCTTATGGAGCAGGATGTGGCAGAGTCTCAGACATAAGCATGTGGAACATGAAAAGAAAGGCAGGGCAAGAAGGAATGAAGTGGAACAGACAGAGTAGGACTGTCAGAGCTACATGTACCCCATACTTTTGTCATTTGAAATCACCTTTCATAACCAAAGACAGATGACTGGCCAAACAATGAAGAGAGAAGTCATAACTTCCAAACAAGCTGAAAACATGTTCTGCATATGCTCATCCTATCAGGTTATATATTTGGTGTACCTTTTTTTGGTATGTGTAAAGGGAATAGACTCTATTAGCATAATCTCGCTGCTTGCAAAAAAGATGAGAAGTACAGAAATAACTCTCGCTGTTTGTTTATATTGAGCTTGTGTTAATAGAAGTGTAACTTGTGGCTTCAGTGTGTGTGCAGAGCATTATAATTAGAGGTCGACTGATATATCGGTTTTGCCGATTAATCCGCAACGATAGTTGATTCCCGGAACTATCAGTTATCCATGCCATGTTACACTGGACCATGTTGCACTTAAATCTTTAACAGGACTACCTAAGTTTCTCCTGTTTCGCAAGATCAAAATTGTTGTTATTTGGAGTGCCTTTTATTATTCATTTTGTATCTTCTTGTAACTTGTAACTTATTTTATTTATTTGGAGTGTTATTTTTTGTTTCAGTTTGAAAGCATGTCTTTAATTTGCCTCAATATTTATTCATGTATTCATATTTGTTTCGTATAGCACATTTTCATGATTCAGTACTGTTTTTTGTTTGTTTTTTGTAATAAGGTTCAGTAATATTTTAAATGGAGTGTTGTGTTTTTATTTATTTTTGTTTTTTATTTATCCATTTAAAAAGCTGTGTATTAATCGGTTATTGGCAAGAATGAACCAACCTAGCTATCGGTATCGGTAAAATTAAATGTCTCTGTCTCTCAGACTGACATTTTGCACTTAAAAGAGCTAAAGAGAAAAACAAGGCAGCGCTGCCCATTCTGAAGAACAGTGCCAGAGTGTTTGATCTACTCATGGAATAGACATATAGAATAAAGCCAAAAACCTCAAAGTCTGAAATATGTGTCCAAAATCTGAAGTTGTTCAAGGATACACTTAAATTCATGCCATACCAAAAAAAGGTAATGGAACATTGTGGATCAGATTAGAGCTCTTTGCCTCTAGAGCTCCACTTTTCTGGTACTTGCAAGCTTGTATTACACTGAAAGGTGTCAGAACAATAGAGCTGTCTGATAGGCCTCTCAGACATCATCCCTGGTTTCACAGATAGTTTGAGAGCTGCTCTGTGCTGTAACTGTTAATTGTCTAATATGAGTACCAGGAGACAAACCAAGGACAAATTAGCTTCCAGCAAATTGTCAAAATCCTCAAAGACAACAAACACAGCAGGCATGCATGCAGCATCCATGTGAGATCAGTAAAGAGATTACAGGCTCCTCTCGACACAAGTGAAGCCTCTTCACACACAAACATGAAATGGTCAGAGGGAAACAGACATTTAAATCCTGTTTCTGCAGCCATTAATGACCCACAAAATATTATTCCAAGATTAAATATTATTTCAAGATTAAATATTATTTCAAGATTAAAGTATAGCATTTTGCAAACACTTATTACATATAATTGATGATGAATAACATTTTACATTTACAATTCCATTGACAGTCTCATTTAAAGTGTTTGTTTATATTTCACACATTTTTAAAAATTGTTTCTGTTGTGAGGTGATGTCATTCTATAGGGCATGTTTAAGTGCTCTAACAGTTTCGACCAAAATTTAGCTTGGATGCAAATCTGAGACGATGATGGGAAGTGATTGTGTGTGATGTATCTAAACATGCCTCTCTTGTGTCTTTCCTTTCCAGGGGTTCCCTTTGGGTATGAGTGACGGACATGTTTACAGCTGGACAGACGGTTTGAGGAGGAGAGACTGGCATGACAATGAGAGCATCAGAAAAGATGAGCTTCGTGTTGGTATGATCATTATTCTCTCAGTAATTTCCAAATTTAGCATTTAGTATGAAAAGTCAAGTTATCCTAGGTGAGTAATCGGGTTCACAAGCGATTTGCCGTTACCAGAATATTTGCTATTGAGGACTTTGCCTTCATTGTTTTCCCTTTGGCCAAGACTTCATTTTGGATTCTTTGCCAGGCTGTAAGTGTAGATTTTGCCGTTAGCCCTCAGGGGACGGGGGCTTTATTGATCAATTTGAGCTAATAATATATTTAATAATGTTAGGGGTCTCTTTTGCTGCCTTAAATTATAGGTGCATTAGGTCTGCTACAATTAAAGAGATAAATTACTGTTAAAGTGCTTGCTGTAGTGCCTTTCCCCTTTCTTCTTTCTTTTTTTTTTGGAGACTGTTAGGTGCCTTAAATGTCTTATTAAAACACACTTTCATGCCAACCTCAGCATCACTTTGCCACACTCTGTTTATTACAATCAAATATATTGGTTGCATCCCTTACCCTCAGAGTGGCTGCTTCTTACAAGACCAAGGATTGTTGTAGACCTTGAGACAGAAATTGCATTTCTGTCTGTCTGTACAGTTATGTCAGAGAGAAAGTGAATAGTTGAGAAATTATTTTGACCCGTAACTGCTTACGTAAGGTATATTATGCTAAAGAAAAAGTAATTTTCTTTGAATATAAAACAGCCACCTTGCTGTATCACACAGAAGGCCAAACAGGGGCAGTATTTTTATATCCTACAGGTCAAAGATCAATGTAAGGAGATTAGATGCACCTAAAAGAGTGATTAATCATTGGGAGGACTGCCGAATTGTTTACAGCCTTACAGCCTTTGGAGCATAATGGAGCCGTAAGTCAGTGTATTAAGCAAAGTGATTAGCAAGATTAGAGAGAGGCTGACTTCCCTCCTGTCTGTAGCCAGGGCCCCATGTCCCTCTGCATATGGCCACCCCGGCCCAACTGTTATGGATTTTGACCCATCACATCGGATCATGACGCACAGTCCATTGCATCAGAGCTCTTTCAGTGCTCACCATCTGTTGGTGACAAATCTTATGATAGCAGGCACCACGATAAAAGCCTTGCATTTATATTTCATGAGTCCCAACTAATTTTAGACATCAGTGCATGAAACCAAAGGAATGAATAATGGATCCGCCCCAATCTTCTCACGCCGCATCAACAAATTGCTTTCCGTGCGGCTGTATGGCTGTTTAACCACTACACGTGAGGCAGGATGACTTTGGGCCGAGGGCTGTTCAATGTCAGTAGTAGTAAAATTTACTTCCGTTTAAGTGTTTTGTATTTGGTGCGTGTTAAAATGGTTGTCATATCAACATGTAATTGTATGGCCGCAAGCTAATTTATGAATCTGATTAACTCTGATTTAAAAAGAACTCCAGTGTAGTGTCTCCATTCAGACGTGTCTAACATGAGTCATGCATATTCAGCATTGTTTTGAAGCACCTATATTTCTCAGCAGTGTTTGTTATGTATTGCTGTTTGAGGTTTTTTTTCTTACTGCTCCGACATTTTCTTTGTGGGAGTGTTAGAATACATACATTTGTATTATGAATCATAATTTCTTTTTAAATCTGTAGTCCTGGGAAAAAAACGCCCCGAGGAGTGGGAGTGAGGTTACTGTAATTATGCACAGGGAGAGATGGATTTGTGCTCAGACTCAGTGAGCACTGAGATCGCAGAAAGGCTCCCCGAGAGAACGAGGGGGAGTCACACTGTAGACAGTTAGAGAGAGCTTGTTAAGAACGCGCTACTGCGTGAGACAAATGAATGACATCTGCCACTGGATTGTTGACAGAACACTTTCAGTAGCGTAGCTGGCTGAGCTCTCCATATGAAACATGATCATATCATTTCAAACGCTAAAACCTGGAGGGAACTTTTTATCAACCACCTCAATCACTTCTCATTATTCTCACTTGAAAGGAGAGATACAGATATCAGGCTGTTTTTTGCCTCACTAATATCGAGGCCATATTGTATTTCTGAAATGTGATGAAGCGAAACAATCGCTTCATCACATTTTTTTTGTTTTTTTTTGGTTGGTTTGTTTTGGAGACTTTCCATTTTCCTACACTTCAAAGGAGACGTCCTGCACCACGAATTTTGTTTTCTCAGACGCAGTGATTTTTGTACATCAGACAAAAGATCTGTCAGAATGAATTAACTGGATGGGTGGGATGATGGTTTGTTTTGAAATAAGTGTCATGAAGAAATTCCTCTTGGGACTGGAAATATGCAAAAGGAAAACAAGCAGCCCCCATTAACTCTCGGCAATCATCTACTGCACAGATACCGAGTTGGTCCTAATAAAACCTCACCCCCATCACCCCTAAACTGTATAAACTTTCTCAAGGTGAAAATATCCTTCCCTATCTGATAACAGCTGTTCCTCCTTCCTTCTGTTGACCTGGGGCTTTTGCTAAATAACTTAAGCCGTAGGCCAGGGATGCAGGCTACAGCTGATATGGTCAGGTGCCTAACACCCAAACAACATTACAAGATACACAACAAATGCATGTTAGTATTAGTAATAATGAAAATATTCCCCCAAATGCCGAAAACATTTCCAGTTACATTCCTCTGTTCCAGTGAAGGTCCTGATTTGAATCCCGTCCAGTCCAGCAGCACCAGTAAAATAAACAAGTTAGCTCACCCTGATTGACCTAGTATTGAATTATGATAAGTTTGAAGACATACGTGTACGATAACATAAGTTGAGCGCAGAAAATTCTTCAGCTGTGAAGTTTAAAATTACTTTTTAGTGTTTAGTTTTTTATGCTTCTAATGTAAATCTTAAAATCCGTATGTAAGCAACATAATTTCATTTGTCAGTTTACCCAGTGAGGAGCCACTTTGCCTGAGTTATTGCTCCACATGTGTAGTCTTTCTAGAATTTTTGCCAGTGTGGATTTTAGAACGTATTGTTTCGCCTTTTAAAGCAAAAAGGAACAGAGTGGTTCTATGTAGATTGGACCTGGAAACATCACAAACTGCATTCTGATTACTTCAGCATTTTATATTAAATTAGTATAGATTTAGCGATTAGCTGTGCTGTGGTGCTGTTTATCCCAGTCTCGCTGTGTCTGTACGAGTGACTGAGCTCAACTCCTACAGTCAAGTGCAGTGTTTTTAACTGAAGCGTGACGTTCACTTCTGTTAGCGAGACGGAAGTCAGGCACTCACGCTGAGATGATAGCCTAAATATATATTTAACACTGGAAAACAAACAAATAATGAAATCCCAAACATCTACCCAAAGGACAATGCAGACTGTCTGATATCTGGGTTCAGAGTTAATGTTTTCATACCCATGTGATACTCATGTATTCTTGCAGAAATTACGGGGGTTTATCGCTTTTATTTGGGCATGTTATTGATGTTTTCATTTTCAGTGTATTAAAACACTCAACATTATAGTCTGAAAATCCTGAGTGCCCCAGTTCTGACTAGTTTTAACATGTTTCTTATGTTGCTTAACAGTTTCTTAACAGTAGATAAACACCACTCAAAAATGTGCAGGTCAAGCCTATGTGTGAATTTATTTTCAAAATAAATTCAGTTAGCCAACTAGGTCTCAACAAGTGTGAAATGGAATTTAATAAGTTGTCATATTTTCGTGGTACAGCTCCAGAGGGACAAAAAATTGCTCCTGTGGGTGTATACAGAAAATCACTCAAGACGCTTTGTTGAGATGTGGTAAAATATAAGGCCTAAAAAGCCTGATGCTCATTTAGATTGAGATCTGGGGAATTAGGAGGACAAAACAAGTTTTTGTCATATTTGTCAGAATGTTCCTGAAAAACCTAAGCAGTGTGACACATTATCCTTCTGAGAGGGACATTATTAACATCAGTGTTGTGCAAGTTCACACTTTTCATGAACTAGTTCAAAGTTCAGTTCACACATGCTCAAAGTGAACGGTTCACG
>JBBKCR010000141.1:1219735-1234459 GCA_037577295.1 Ladigesia roloffi
GGGGAGGAGTTATAGAGTCTGATGGGTGTGTGTGTGTGTGACAGGGGGAGGAGTTATAGAGTCTGATGGGTGTGTGTATGTGTGACAGGGGGAGGAGTTATAGAGTCTGATGGGTGTGTGTGTGTGTGTGACGGGAGAGGAGTTATAGAGTCTGATGGGTGTGTGTGTGTGACGGGAGCGGTGTTATAGAGTCTGATGGGTGGGTGTGTGACAGGGGGAGGAGTTACAAAGTCTCCTCCCTTGTCACACTGAAAGTTTAATTAAAAAAGGCTTAGTTCTGGAGCCAATAAGCCAAAGGTTTGAAGGTTTGATTTGAAAAAAGTGTTTAAATATTTTGTGAGGAATAACAGCCAATTACTTGCTCATTTAAGAGGCCTTTCATGTTGCATGAACACCTTTGATATAGTCGTTTAAAAACACAAAATTATGATTTTTCAAATGACTTGATTAATCGATGAAAAAAAAAAAGTCAGAATACTCGATTCCAAAAATATTTGATAGTTGCAGTCCTAGTAGGTACAGGGAATTCCTCAGAGGACGCCTCGTCAAAGAACCAAGGTGTCATTCTAGAAGAAGAAATAAATTAATTAAAAAACAGATTTTTGTTTTATACCAGCTTAGGCACCTTAGCTTCAGCCGACTGGCTGACTATGACAGATCAGAGACTATTTGAATACAGAGGACAAAATTTATTCTGACCAGCTCAAACAGTTAGGATAAGGCCGCCCCTGGGAATCTGTTTCTCTTTCTAAACGAGCTGGAGCTCAGCACAAAAGCCGAGGCTTTCTGCTTACACTGGCTGATGAAGAGAAGCCGATTTCCTGACCCAGCAAGCTGTTGTCCGCTCCTACTTTGTTTAACATTTGTCTAGCAAGCCGATGTATTATTCATCTGGACAGGTTAGCAGCGGGATTAGTGCTGCCAGCGCCTGTTTTCTCTCCGTCCACAACTATGCGCTCGAGGCTTAATGATGCAGCAGGTCTCTGTGATGCATCTGGCGACCGGTGACACCTGCCAAAAAGGAGGAACTCCTAATGGGAGCGGAGCAGCTGCACAGCAGCCGCAGGCACATAAAAAGGCCCACTTTAGTGACCTCCCAGTGCCAGCTCGGGGCACAGGGGCAGAGGGAAACTGCTCTTTGTTTTACTTTAATCACCAATCCTGAGGCTGAGATGATCAAACTGATGAGCCAAGCTCCCCTCCTGTCGCAAAACGACATTTCTCTCTCAGCAAGAAAGCAATCATGCTCTTATTTCATTGCGCATGTGTTTCTCTGGCCCTCTTTCCTAACAAGCACCTCCTAGAAGTGTAGACACAAGTGGCTCTGGGTGGAGGCAGTGGCCTTTTTGATCATTTGCAAAACAGTATTAGTAGAATACCATTCTAATGAGACAATTGCATTTTATGTTAACAGCTAATGTTCATTGAGTATAGAATATCAAATCTAGCATGGTGGCAAAACAAATCAGCCAAAGATTCAAATTAGAATACATTTGAAATTCAAACTAGAGAAGTATAGGTAGAGCAGTGAGTTCTCTACAAGGTTGCTTCAAATATTTAAAGTGCTGTGTTGGTTTTTACTTGCATTGCACCCTGCATTTCATTTGAATTTCATACACTTCATCCCTTACAGTCCTTCATGACTAACTTCAATTCAAGAATAAGAATGACTGAAAGCAATTTGGGTCATTTGGGGAAAGCACTGGTTGCAAGTGTTGTTCCTGCAGACAGTGTACTCCTAACCTATGTGCAATTCTCACTGATGATTAAAAAATCAGTGGAAGCAGTAGCTGAGCTCAATTGTAAAAGCTTCTAAAGAATACATGTTTTTCTTAGCGGTTTGACAATGCCACTTTAGGGATTATTTTCACTAGTAAAACTGAGAGTATTTTCACTCATTAAAATAGGGTGATATCTAAGAATTGCAAGAGCTGCAGATTTGCCCACCTGGACCATTAAAATATTCATGTCATAGCCAGAGTAATGTAGCATCACTAATGCAGCCTGATGCCAGGTGGCATTTAACTGGGCTGGGTGGCAGCGCTGCAGAGGGGGCAGTCGTATTTAATGGCAGACAGTCCTTGTGACAGTTCACATTAGTCGTCGCGGATGTTGAAACTTTTATACGTGCCCTTCCCTTAAGTTGGGCTTTCCATGAAATATCAGCATGCTGCAGTGGAAAATGAGGTCAGTTCCCTGAAAGAAATCTTCGTAGCTCAGACTGACTGTTGAGGAGGCTCCTAAAATCCAAAACCGAGTTTTTAGAGCTGCAGTGTGATGTAGGTACACCACATAAAGTAGTGTGTTAAAGAGAAGGCAAGCTCAGAATATAAGTGTGTGAGTATTTGTTGTATTTTTTTCCAAAATAGAGTGAAAGGTGAGACAGATTTTACATTATAAAAAGAGTGCTCAATAATAATTATAATGGACATTCTCATAAACATATATAGACCAGTTCTGCTGTTTGTTTATGTTATTATTTTTTAATATTATTCTTTTAATCTTTATTTTATTTTTACTTATTTACTCTTAACTCTGCATTGGTGTGCGGACAGCAAAGAAGAATTTCATTGCACAGAGAAATGAAATTTCTACTGTACACATGACAATAAATGATTTGAATCTGGGAATCCTTTGCATTTTATCTGACCAGAGGTAATTTAGTTATTACATTCACTGAGTCTATTCTGTTCTCCTCCAAAATTTTTGTCTTTCTCTTTTTCACTCATTCATTCACACCGACACTCTTGCATGCACGTATGCACACACACACTTTCCCCAGATCTGTTCATTATTACTCGCCCACTCCAGTGCTAATGAAAAATCACTGTCCTGGAAACCGTGATTTAATTCCAAAGTGTCTGATGCAAAATGGCCATTTAGACAAACATGGAGGGATACGGCCAGTACGCAGCTGCCTCTCAATCATCTCCTACACTTTTTTTTTCAACTTCATCACAGAGAGCTTTCACTCTAAGCTGTAATTTCCATCACACAAACAAAGGCTGGTGATGAAGTAAATCAGGATCAAATGATTCCTTTGGCCTCGGTGAAATGTTGCACTGCTCTGCGTGTCTCTTTATCTAAATACGAGGTTTTCCTCAGAGCAAACGACCTGCACTTCGCTGAGGGTAAGGAGGTCTGTGCAAAATGAGAGGCCTTAATCAGAAATCCGCAGGACAGCTCTGGATTAAATTATCTAATCCTTCTACAGGCTAGTGAAACTGTGGCAGATCAGCCAAAGTGTGAGCTTACTCATTCTTCCTACATCCAACATACGGCTGCTTTGTGTAGCGCAAAACAACCTCCACTTTTCCTCCAATATGCAAAAGATGCTCCCCCAAAGCTCTAGCACTCATTGTTTTTATGGTGGCATTGTTAAAATATTCAGAGAAAACAGCCAAGTGTGAGATGCTAAAAGTAGACCCATATGTGTGTGATTCTTTCTTTTTTTTCTCATTCACTTCGGTATAATATAATTCTTTGTCTCTAACTAGAGAAAACAATTAAAGTGACTGGAGAAAAAAGCTTCTCTGCATTCATATGGGCTGCATATTAATTGCCTTTTCGCTTTTAATTGATATATTCAGTGCACCGTATGGAGAATCTGCAATGCTTTTCTTACATTAGAAATTGTTTCGATAATAGATGCAGTTCTGGTGTTTCTGGAGTCAATTTTTTTTCCCCAAGAGCAGATATACAGGCCTATTTAGCTGAAGGACGGAAATGTGAAATGATCTGAATGTTTGGAAATCCTCTAAAAGCAATGTGCCCGAATGTAACTTTATTTCAACACACACAATAACGTATAAGTCCTTCCCTCTGATGCACAGGGTCTGTTCTCCTTCACACCTTTTACTGCTGGAAACAAAGTAGACCCATATATTTGAGTCTAAACATACAACAATACTGAAGGTCTCACTGGCCAGCAGGTGGCTATAAATGTCTTTGCAAAACCTCATTTAGAATTAGAATCAGAAAACTATTAATTCTGTAGGAAATTGCACACCGAGACACAGACAAGAACAATACAAAATATAGAAAATATAGAATAAAGTCAAAATAAAACACTCCAGAAAATACTCTGAACATGCTTAATACTAAATGTACTTTGCAATGTACACAAAATGCTGTGGCCAGTAAGAGAGATGGAAAATATATGATAGGTAAAGAAATATTTTACTAGTTTACACAAATAGAGATTTGGAATTTCAGCAAATATGTTTTGTATCTGTACCCTGTGCCTAGCAAAATAAATTTAAATTACTGCACACACAGTAAGAGGGACTAAACAGTATGCAGAAGCATTTTGTTCTTTGTGGTGCTTTCAGCTTTTTTTGTGGTGTATAAAGTACATGCATCTCGATCCTTCTGTGCTTAGCAAAGCGAGCAAACACCTGCTGTTCTCCCAATGATCTGTTAAACCTTTGTCTTGAGCCCATTTCAGCTGGCACTTTCATCATTCTGTCAGAGTAAACCATCCTTACACTGCCCTGGTTTTGTATCATTTTTTTTTTTAGGTCTAAACATGTGTGGTCTGTTCACCTGTTGAATGAGGCAGTACATCGTAATTGGCATCATGTACATGAACAGGATGTACACAGTAGAGGTCGACCAATATTGAATTTTACCGATACCGATAGCTAGGTTGGTCCATACTTGCCAATACCCGATAGTTTTAAAAATGGATACTGGATTTAAATAAAAAAACACTCCATGTAAAATAGTACAGAACTCTATTACAAAAAAACAAAAAAGCAGTACTGAATCATGAAAATGTGCAATATGAAATAAATATATTAATAAATATTTAGGTAAATTAAAGACATGCTTTCAAACTGAAACAAAATGTAAACCAGAAAAACTCGGTGCCGATTAATCGGCAAAACCGATATATCAGTTGACCTCTAGTACACAGCACATGCCGAAAAGGACAAAAGGACAAAGGTGCAGACATAATTACATGCTTCGAGATGCCTTGTTCTTAGATAGTCCTATTTTTCCTACATTATCACAGTATCAGAAATCAAATAAGAAATGGAACTTGACATGATATAACTACTGGTGATTGAGTTATGCAGTGCTTTCAGTGATCATAGCTCCAGTGCAGAACTAAAGAATTGGATCCAGTGCCAAACTCCCTATTAAATTAAGGGGGAGAATGTGTATATTGGAGTTTTGTATCTGTTCCTGTAAGGGCTGGCATTTCAACAAGTCCCTGGGCTTCACATATCTTCCGGTCACATATCTTCCGGTATCTAGCGGTGGCAGCAGCCAGATGTTCCTGAAGAATGGCAGCCGCGCGCAGATTTGCAGCAGGGCTTCGGGGCAGCAGTATTACACGAGACACTGGCAGCTGAAAAGTGGCTGTGATCAGAAACAGCGCTCTCGGATGAGCTCTGAGCGGGCCACAGCAGAACCTCAACCATACACATGCACATCTGCCATTGTGTGTGTGCAGCTCATAGCCTTAGTTCATAAAGAGTGGTCCATATGCTTGATATTTATCAGAATGATCTTGGATCAGCTGCTTCTGAATATTTTAAAAGGCCATTTTTACCGCAGTCCTCCTCTGAGAAAAGTTAAATATCAAGCATAGGGAGCACAAGGTCACCCCTTTTCTAGGGATTTACTTAATGTAGTACATGCCACTAAAAAAAATGTAATTTCTGGCAAGGCTTGCGTGTGTAAGACACTTGTACTTACATGTACACATACAAGGTGCCCTTATGTATTAATATTCTGTGCTATGACGAATCTTGACATTTCCTCTGGCACTGTTATAATGCCATTATAGCTCCACAGGGGCTCCTTTTTAAAGACCTCTTGCTTGGTCGTAACTCTCTTACTTTGTGCTGCCTTCACACATCTCATACCTGCCTGTTCTTTACTGAAGAGCTGTAGTCTCGCAGGTTTGATTAGACAGTTACTGAATATACGAGTGTTCTAACCTGTAGTTACAATAGAAACTCTCTTTTTCTTTCAGTCTCTCATTTTCCATCACTTTTTCTTTCTCACTGTCAGATTCTGGTGCTTGTTCTCACTCTTACACTCAGTGTCTATAGATCTATCTCAGTCTGCTGTCTGACATACACACACACACACACACACACACACACACACACACACACACACATGCACGTCCGTATCTCCCTGCCACTGCTGGTTGGGGCTGAATGGCAGCAGCACCCTACTGGGATAAGCTCCACGTGGATCCACTCAGGGTCCACTAACGATGGCTCCCACACAAGAAGTTCACATGGACAAGCTGGCAGAATGTTCTTCTAGACGCTTTTTTTTTTCAACCCTTCTTTCTTCTTTTCACACCCTGTGGTTTTACAGCAGATTGTAACCCTTAGATGCCTAGAGCTGATCATTTGGGATACTATATGGTAAAAAGTAGGAAAGAAGTTGAGTAGCAATTAAATAGGACTGGTTGTTTCTGTGCACTTGTTAAATTATTCGAAATGATTATTGGGGATCTCAAGTTAAAAACATGCATTTATTTAGTTTTTATAAATGCAGTTCTACAACTGCATGTATTATGTTTCACCAAAAGCTTTGAATGCGCACTTGGGACCTTTTTGAAACAAAACAAATTCTTTGCAAATAATTATTTCTCTCTGAGATACAAAATTTGGCAACATTATAATAACACACAAATGTATGTGTGTTAGAACTGTAAATATTGCAAATAATCATTTTTGCTGCCACTGGACCTTTTGGGGTACCAAAACACAGCCAGTTTGCTGTGAATGAGGCTATTTAATTTGTATTATTTGCACACACACACACACACACACACACACACACACACACACACACACACACACACACACACACACACACACACACACTCGTACAAATCTCCTTACTGGACCTGCTGATGGCAGTGAAGCATTCTTTTATATCCGTAAATCAAGCCGTAGTCAGAATGGACTTTATTAGGACATACACGTCTGTCACTGATTCTGATGATACATGAGAGAGAGGTAGTAATACATCTGAAGAAGAATGTCTGACAAAAGAGAAGAGGGAAGCAGAAGACAGGAGAGCTGTTTGTCCACACATGTTCATGATATCTTTAATGTCCCAAAGCTGTGACAGCAGCAATTCATTAAATTAATGAAGCGTTTTTAATTAATGTAGATTATTGCAATTTGTGTTGAAAGGAGCTCTTTTGGCCTGTTTCATGGAGAGATTTGATTATGTTTTGGATGCTGGGGCTATAAGCTTATAGCATGTACTATACCGTGTTCTGCTATGGCATTTATTTGAGAATAAGACTGCAATGCCATCTCCATTCTCTGTACTGCTGATCAGACAGTAATAACTGTAAAGAGCACATTAAAACATGATAGAAGTTGTTCAGTGCTCACTAGCTGAGTCATTGGACTGCGCAGAGGACCATCAGTAGATTCAATAGGGTTGCTCTGGTGACCGCTCAGCCCTGTGCAGAAGTTAAGCCTTAATGGCTTTGATTTACTCCATTAAAGTGCTTAGGGATGACAGATAGGCCCGTATAACACTTCAATGTCATTGTTATCAAGGAAATGTCTGATTTATGCCAGCTCTGCCACGGCTGCCCTAACCCTGACATGCTCCAGGGGTCTGAGAAAATAAATGGCTAGGCTAAGAAACTGGAGGCAAATCACCGCAATAAATGCCCCTCTCAAGACCCGCTGTTCTCTCGTCCATTGGCTAAAGACGGGTGGGAGGCTAGGCCTGACCAGCTGTGAAGGGAAGCGATGGGAAACAGTGGACCATGCTTCAAAGGGCACTTTTTTCTTTAACTATAGCATTTTAGTCTTATTGTACATTTTTTCACAGATTCACATTCACAGATTGTATATATTAGAGGTCAACTGATATATAGGTTTTTCAGATTAATCTGAATCAGTTATCTGCAAAAATCCACACCGCTAGTTTTTCCGGGTTACTTTTTGTTTCAGTTTGAAAGCATGTCTTTAATTTACCTCAATATTTATTAATATATTCAGATTTATTTCATATAGCACATTTTCATGATTCAGTACTATTTTACAGTGTTGTGTTTTTATTTATTTGTTCATTTATTTATCCATTTTATAAACTATCTGTTAATTAATCTGTTATCGGCTAGTACAGACCAATCTAGCTATCGGTATCGGTAAAATTCAATATCGGTCGACCTCTAGTGTGTATATATATTAGGGGTGTGCAGAGCGGCTGCTCGAATAAAGTTCATAAATTCGTCAGCTGCTCCCTGAATCTACTACTGAAATTGATTGTGTGACGGGGGTGGAGGTGGGGAACGCGAGGGTATACCGGGGGGAGCGAAGGTTTTACTTCTGAACTTGAGGGTGTAACGGGGGGAATGGAGGTTCACCTACCGTAAGCGAGGGCGTACCAGGGGTAGCAGAGGTTTTACTCCCGAACGCGAGGGCGTAACGGGGGGACTGGAGGTTCATATACCGTAAACAAGGGCGTAACGGGGGGAGTGGGAGTTCAACCCACGAACACAAGGGCGTACTGGAGGCAGAGGTTCTACTCCCAAACGCGAGGGTGTTCCAGGGGGCGGAGGTTCTACTCCCGAACGTGAGGGTGTACCGGGGAGGCGGAGTAGCTTTTCCTGACCGCGAGACTGTATCAGGGAGGCGAAGTATCTTCTCTCAAACGTTTCCCGAATACAAATATATTTTTAAGTATTTGTCCAAATACGGTTTTGTAAAAAACGCGTTATTTCTGCCTTTCCGAATATATAGATAGAGAGAGATTGGTGACTGATATCAGGGTGTCTGATTTATATACTGCAATGTAATGCCATTGGAACGATATTAAAGGACCCAAATTATCACTTTCCAGGAATTAAAAAAGGCTTAACGACTGTAAATATATTTTCGACTCCACCCATCCATATTTTCATTTTAAATATATCTAGTTAGGCTGCCAGTTTAGTTCCTCAGATTCCTGCACCGATTCCCCAATGCCTTTAATGGTCAAATATATAATTTGGCTATTGTTGGATTATATGAAAGCCTCGATTCATCAGAACTCCCAGTAACACACCTGGAGCTGTGATTGGTGATTGGTCACATATTGCAACCGGTATTATCAGTAATGCAGACAGATACAGATAATGTGATAAGAGACGATATATTCTGCAGCTGTGGTTTAGTGTTGAAGTGTTGATGAGCCCTGAGCACAGTTCCACTCTTGAGGGAACTATGTTCTACAGTAACTTATATCACAGGTGGTGGATAAGAACCTGCAGATCCTGAAAGCTCAGACACACACACACATGCACACGCACACACACACACACACACACACACACAAGCACACACACACACACACACAAGCATACACAAAATGAGACACAGAAGAGATGCAGAATGCAAATCACACAGGCCTCATGGGACATCATCTGTGGATCGCACACTGTGTGCTAACTGCATTTATTAAAGGTAATTAACAGAAAATAAAATAAAAGCTAGATGCGTGTGGTTCTCTCCTAACCTTCAAGCTGCTTGGCCTAAAAACTATTTTAGTCTATTGGAGGAAAAAATAGGTAGCGGCTTTGATAATTTGGTTTAACAAATACAAGTCTTGAAGGGCACTGAGAGAATGAATCCCCCTGGTTGTTGTTCAGTGCAGCTTTATTTAAAGCAGTGAGAAACCCTCGTCTGTATTACTGATGCTTTAGACTCAGCAATTGTTTTATTCTCTGTTTCTCTTCAGCTTTCGGTTCCATATTGGGATTCCAACTTCTCTTTCGCACTTTTGCCTGGAAAGAGGAGAAAAGGTGCAAAGAAATAGAAGGAGAACAATTTGTAATCTGTCCTTGTGTTATTTATAACTGGGCTTTTGACATTCATAATGTTGTAACACTTACAGCACAATGAAACAGGTTGTTGTCCCATCACGATTTTCTCCTTTCTGCAGAACCTTTAAAGCTTTTAAAGAACATGCGGCCAGCAGTGTGTCTCCTTCTGCTTGATGGCATGAGTTTTCCTCTAGCAGCTTAGATCTGATATCGCGAAGCTTTGTTGCACATAATGTGAGTCTCTCTGAAGTTCCCATAAATCTGTTACATGTAGAAAGTGTGGGTTGGTGCTGAGGTAAGTACTCACTTTTGATAGATGGCTCTCATTAATAGATATGCCTGCTGTCTTGGAGTAATGGTCTTTGATGCCTCTCTCCATGTAGTTTCATCTGTAGAAATAAGAGACTTGCTGTGTTTCCCATGGTAATAGGAGCTAAACAGATGTTTTAGTATGAATCAGCGATGTCTGAAGAACCTTTAAATCATGGAACAAACAAAACCCTTGTTAAAAATAGAGCAACACACTTATATTTATGACTAATTCTGAGCACATGTTAGCACTGAAAACTGAACTAAACTGGTACAAACAGCGGTGATGCATCAGCATGTAAAATAAAGCACCATTTTCTTGATGGGATACTGACGGTGCTCATTCCTGGACAACTCACTGTCCAATTTTTATGTGTTGTTTATATTTATCTTTATCTTTATTGTATTTATCAGTTTAAACAAACATTGCATTGCTCAGTTCAAGCCATTCAGAACATTTATGGATTTTTTATTGACTTTTATTTAATTTACTATTTTCTCCTCATTATTGAATTTAATGCAAAATGGAACAAATGATATTGGGGTTTATATGTCTGAAAAATAACACAGTCAAACTAAATGAGATTTGTGTTTTTCAGTTTGGACTCAGTTGAGAAAATCAGAGCTGTTGTTCCGTTTTTCCCTCTCATTCTCTGGCTCGTTTGTGTCTCTACTCATAAAGAATTTGTATTATATTGCAATTAATTGGTTTTACCAGTTAAGACCAGCTACTCTGTACACAGTCTGTGAAAAAAAAAAAAAAGTCAGCATCAAAAGTCTACGCTCTGCTCAGTTCCCATTAGAGACAAACATCACTTTGTCTAACAAATAGAAACTTTTTTGTGTTTGTTTGCGTGAAAAGCTCTGACCTCTTCTGTGTATCAATATCAGGGATATAAATAATTACAAACTGTCATCCTCCAAAACAGACTGGATACCCAAATTATTATGTATTATTAGCAACTAGAGAACACTAGTAGCAGTGCTTATCAAAGGAGTTTAATGTGAGCAAGGCTTTTTGTGTGAAGAGACATAAAAAGCCATATTTAGTACTTTTTTGTGTCTGTTTCTTGCGAAACCCCTTATTTATAGTTATATTTCACACACACCGTTTTTCACAAATGTATTTGATTAGCCATCAGAGCTGGGAAGTATGAAAATGAAGCAGTGAGAATAAATGTCATCTCTCTGAGTGCACAACTTTATTTCAGTTCGCAAACATAGACTAACTTGATATTTGTTTGATATGGTTCAAATTTCCATATTAGATATGGCTTTTAACCCAATTTCTCATCCAATTAACATATTTAAAACATGAGCTGCTGAAGCCTGTTGATCTCAACAGTTGATTTCTGCCTATCATCATTTCTACAATGAAAATTAATTTCACATCCTTCATACACGGTTAAATATGCATAAACCTAATAGACGAACAGTGTAACGGATTTGGGTTGTGGTGGAATATATGATTGCGGTTTACTCCCATTTCATTGCTCTTCACTCTTCAAAACTTTTTAAGCATGCAGAGAGGAATCAGAGGTGCTTCTTACAGCAGTACCCTGGACTGAAGCAATATCATATGCTGTTGTTTACCTCTTTTCTGTGTCCTAATACACAGCATAGAGCTCGAGCTCTTACGCTTGTATTCCAAGCACAATATTGCGCTCCACAAAAATAAAAACCTGAGTTGAGTTCTCCGTAAACAACCTTCATCCAGCCAGCCACACTCATGTCTTCCCTGCTAATGGCTCTTCATGAACCTTGAAGCCTTTTGTTGGATTTTCAAATAAAAGCATTGTGCAGTCTCCTTTTAAAATGATATGTAGGTGCAGTAAAACAACAGTCATAAACCTAAACTAAAGGCCCCATCCACCAACACAGGCCGACTGGTACCTCGCTGTGATTCCGCTCATCCGCTGATGGGACCTGTTGGCACAGGCAGGTGTGAAGTCCGTGCTCTTCCCCTTTAAGTCGGGCCCCGAGCGGCAGCAGCACTGTGAGGCACAATGCTGTGGCTCTGAATAATGAATAGAGTTCATCAGGTCCTGCTGATGGGGACAGCAGAGCCACCCTGAGGGGACGGCCGGGGACCCTGAATGACTCGCCTAGACGCTTAATCCCTTTTCACCTCCATTCTGACGGTGAGAGTTTTAGTCCCCTCATGCTTTATTCACAAGGCTGAAACAGGTTATATATGGCACTGTCAACAAAGACTGCTCATTGCTAAAGGCAACCGTAAACATACAATAGCGTCTCTCAGAATATGAATGTAACACATGTACCAAAGTAATGTATTCAGAAGGAACACGGGATTTAAAGTTGCCTCAGTATCGATGCTGTCCTAAGAAAACCCCTCCTTTCTTAGCAGTATTGGTTTTTTTTTTTACAGAATTTGAATGCTGACTGTCCCTGTTATGCCCTCTAGGAACACAATAGCTGTGGAAACTGAAATGATGGCAGATTTTAATATTTAGGCCAAAACAGGGGACCCGTGTTTTTGTCCTTTCCTTGTGTTTTTGAGGGTTAAATTGGGACACTTCATATCAAAATATGCCATTAAATTTAGTTCACTGTCATTGCCTCATTTCATGTGACTTTGAAACCTGTGCAAAAGTATTGAAGCGCTGCGGTGACATAACGGGCAACTCTGTGCTCCATATTGCCAGCTCCTGCAGTGCCTCTAATGCGTCTTAATATAGCCTCCAGCCACAGGTTTCCTTACTTCTCTCCTTTTGTGCATGAGGGCAAGTGAAATTAACCCTACTTTGTGACTCAGACACCACGCAGCCCCCGAACGATTCCACCAGCATATAAAGCAGAACGGGGAGAAAAGGGGAAGACGGGTGGATCCACTGCATAATTTGGTCTCATAAAGATTTCAGAGGCAAACTCAAGGGGGATTAGATGAATAAAAAGTTAATTCCCGACCTCTTCGCAGGGCTGTTTCCACATTATTAGAGATGAAGCTGGGACCATGTAATTAAATATGGTCTCACATTACAAAGGGGCCAGACTGGATCACAGGGCTATATATTTCTCTTCCCAGCATCCCAACATGAAGGGAAATATGATATGTAATTTCCCTTAAATTCTCTCCAGAAAAGTTCCATATTGATTTATTAATTGATTGATTGATTGATTGATTGATTGATTGATTGATTGATTGATTGATTAGAAACTTGTAGTGTGGATGCTTGGCAGATTCTCAGCACATATTCATGTTTTAGGTAAAAACATTATGGTTTCTCCAAAGTTTGTTTTAATCAATAAAAGTTTTGACTCCTTTTCACATCATGCATGTTCTTAGCATTTCTTAGACTTTGAATACTTGTTTTTGAGCAAGTATCTGGATTGTTGTTTTCAAAAATCACTTCTGTTTATGCTTCATGTATAAACACAAGTTTTCTTGGTTAATTGTTCAATTTAAAACAAAACTATTTGGTTATTTCGCTAGTTTTATTCACGTATAAATTCTCTTAAGATGTTCTAAGATAATTATTAAGTTCTTGTTTACTAAAATATTTTCAGTTCCATTGCTGACATAGAGTTCATCACTACAGTCTTTTTCTATTTAACCTTAAATGGTGCAGTAGTCTCACTCTATCTGCACCATTCAAGGTTGCATTCTTATTCTATTTAAGGCAAAAGTTAAAACCATTGAAATCTAAATGGATATTCCTGGATAAACAAATATTTAAATTATTCTGCCCAGTCCTATTACATTCTTAATTTCTGATACTGCATGAATGTATGAGTGAAAAACAAAAAAAAAAGGTTCTCTGACCTTTACATCATTTAAAAGCACTGTATTTCGTCTACTGATTTGTGTGTACATGGAACTGGGCAAAAATATATTATTGGTTTATTAAATTCCTCTAATATGCTGTTTGCTCTGTGGATTTTCTGCTTGCAGACTTGCCTCTAGGACAGTACTAGTCAATTTGTAAATTACAAAAAGAATCAATGAATTTGCGGCATGCTTCTGAAAGAAGAAAGAGAAGAAGAAAAAACTTATTTGCTTTATCAGAATGAAAATCAGAAAATGTATTGATCCCAGAGGAAACTGCTTAATATAGTGAGAGATCTGTGATGATAACCAGAACAAAATTACTTTCTGATGTTCTATGTAGAAGCGCAGCTAACATTAAAATCAAGCGCTTTTCACGGTAAACTGTGCCGGTTCGCACAGTAGAGCGAGATCCAGTGGATCTTTACTCCAACTACCATGCTGACATGCATTTCATTTGGCTTTGCTTCAGGCAACTATCAGCACTGCACCAGGTCTTGACATGTTTACACGTTTCCTTCTCTCTGCCATCTTATTTTTTTTATTTGGACAAACAACCTAAGGGAAACCCCTACCCATCCCCTCACACAGCTGGGTCAAGGAGAGATGATAATGAGCTGTGCTCATGTACCTCTGGCCTTCATGTAAATCTATATGGCCTGCCTCTCAGAATACACAATCAAATTTGTAAATAAAAAATGTTTCCTGCAAGACAACATGTTACATTTTTGTATGTCTGGGTGTTAGTGTTTGTGTGTGTGTGTGCGTGTGTGTGTGTGTGTGTGTGTGTGTGTGTGTGTGTGTGTGTGTGTGTGTGTGTGTG
>JBBKCR010000141.1:1240745-1252035 GCA_037577295.1 Ladigesia roloffi
ACATCAATGTGTCGTCACGAGCCACGGGGTGTAATCTGGACGTGTCTGGGCATGTTTTTTTACTTTGAAAGGTCTGACGACCATCCACTTCCATTAAATGACTACTAGACTGCTACGGCTAAAGCTAATAATCTGCATTTGTGTTCTGCTGAGGAAACAAAGTGACGTTCGACTTGGATGCCCTGGGGGTAAGCAAATAAACATCAGATTTTCATTTTGGGGTGAACTATCCCTTTAAATCTGTATTATGATGCAACAAGTTATTAACACTGGAGAGTCAATAGAACATTTTTGTTTGTAAGCAAATGACAGAGCTCATCATCATCATTTAGCTAAAAACAATGAGCTCAGTCTCCTCTGGTCCCGTAGATCCCAGCCTGGCCAGTTGTGTACTGTAATGTTGTGTGAATGGAGCAGGTGTGACACACTAACGTCTATAGAGCAGCCAAGCAGGGAGCCTCTCTCCACGGCCCTATGGATGATGGTGTAGAGATCAGCTGGAGCTTTTCTCAGCTCGTACATCTCTGTCACTCCACCCGTGAAATCCTCAAATCCCTCACATGTACTGCCACCAGAGAGCGCCTCATAAGATCCATTCAGCCTGAAAACACACACAGGAATGTGCTGCAGGTTCAATTCAACAGCAAGAAATTCCTAAATATATCGATCAACATACTCCAGTACTGTATATTACTTTATAATATCAATAATGATGAGAGAATCGAAGGAAGCACATTCGGAAAAAATCCTTTGGTCAACAAAAGGAAAAATCGAGAAGGCTATTGCACACTTCTGAGACTTTGCATCAGTGCATGTTGCTCTTTACCAGACCCTGTCCTTACTTGGCGTAGGCCTTCTCCACCAGAGCGCTCCAGAACTCCCCGCCCTCCGCTGAGTGAACAAACAGCAGCTTCCCGTCCTTCACCGGCAGCCTGTCATCAATCACCACATCCACCCATTCACCAAACTGCCAGAACTACAGACAGAGAGAGAGAGAGAGAGAGAGAGAAAGAGAGAGAGAGGGAGAGAGAGTGAGAGAGAGAGAGAGAGAGAGAGAGAGACAGGGAGAGAGAGACAGAGAGAGCAACAAGAGGAGTGCTGATCAAATAGGACATCCATCAGAAAGGAGAGACGGGGAAAGTGAACCTGCTGTCCACACAGCGCCACACAACAGAGCAACAAACATGGCCACTCCACCCGCTTGGACATAGACTGCTGTTCAATTTTCCCCCTTCACTTTTCCTTTGGCCGGGATGACAAAGCTGCCCATGGCTGAGCTGGACTTAGATCAGTGGACTCACTGAAGAGGCTGTGAGTGGCGCTCCAGTGGTTTGGGTGAGGCGGTGTCGCTGTAGGACGCTCGAAAGTCTGCAGTAACAATCAGTGTGCCTCACATAATATAGGAGCATTTACTCTTTAAAATAACATGCCTGACTTCTAGAATAAAATAGAAAGCCTTTATTGTCATTATACAAAGTATTTGGAGTCTGAACAAAGATATTACATGAAAAAGGATGTATATTTCAAACGTAATCACCTAAATGTATATATCCTTGTTAATGTATGTAATATTTAGAATATTTATACTTATCTTGTATAAATAATGTTCGATTATTTGCAAAAGTGCTAACAATCACCTCTGAAGATTGAACATTTTTTACACAAACCCTTCTACATCCAATGGTGTGCGTACACACGTCAACAAAGCAAATGTTGTTTGGCACGAGGTTGATTAAGTTATAAGTGCTATTTCTCTGCTCATTTGAAAGAAAGTCTACCTAAATCTACGCCACAACCTGTATTATTAAATAATAAAAAACTCCATCAGGTTCATAAACAATTTTGTCATTTGCTCATGAAGATGCATCAACCAAGCAGTGTCACATTGAAATCTTCCCTTGATGAACGTTTCGATAATACTAACATATGCTTCACTAGTCTATATGTGTATTGTATGTGTTTTAACAGTTGTTGTATAAGGCTTCCATATTGACCATATGTGTTAAATACTGTTTCTTTACTTTCCCAGACTGTTTGATGCTTTTTACAGTAGCTGAGTCTGGAAGGTGAATTTTCGGTTCATCTTTAAACTTGAAGCCTGAATATTGGGGGAGTTTTCTGTTTTTATTATTCAACAAAATCACATTTCTTATGTAAGAAATCCTTGTGTTTTAATAGCCAAGCTCATACCAAGGTCCTGTTTTCTGTATATTTGAGTTAGTATGACGATATAAAACTAAAGAAGGCTTCTAGGTTGAATTCAGGGGTTGTCGATCAAAAGGTGGTGAGGAATAATCAATATATTGGGGTTCCTACCTACAATTTGAAATGAATAGTGGAGACAGGTGAAATGGAATGTATAAAACACCTTTTTGTCTGAAGATTACTGAAATGCTTGAAATAGTTTGGGTCTTTAAGAATTATTTTATAAAAAGTAGCAAAAGTGTGTTTTAAAATCAGCATTCAAACAGCCAATCTAATGATAATACATGTTTTTTTTTATAATAAATGTTTTTCTTTTTGTCAGTGTATGGAGGTACATCATGCTGTGACTGTTAACCGAGAAGATCAAACATCATATGATGGAATATCTGTCAAGGGAACCTTTAAATATTTAAATATAATTCAGTAATAAAGAGCCGTATTTCGTACACATAGGGACTATACATAGTCATGAGTTGGAAAGTCTGTTCAGCTGTAAAGAATTCTAGGAGGATTTCTCAGGACATTTTGGCGTTCAGGTACTAATTGTGTGTTAGAGTTTATTCGTTGTGCTGTATCAGCAGTTTTGGGTGAGAGTTGGGAATTCAATAATTTAATCAGTCCATTCCTACCTGAACTGCCAATTTGAATCATTCCTTTCACAGCTCACACTCATATATTTTCCTTCAGCTTTTGGTTCGACTATTAGAAACCTATAATTCATCTTGCTAGAGGAGCAACTGAAGGTTTGAAAACTGCTGAATTGAGTAATCGAGCCATTACTGTGCTTTAATATCATGACTTGCTGGGGACGATGGACATTCATATACATTTTTTTTTTACATTTACATGAGCTCTACAGTGATGACTGGATCAGGTACAATTTCACAGTGGAATTGAGCGGAACAGTCTGATTGGTACTGTGCACCAGGCGTCACAGAAGTCTTGGCTCACAGCTGTAGGAAACACACTTCACTCTCACAAACTGTGTAACATCCCAGTAGCAGCTAATAGTTTTATTTGGAACTCAAAATTACTTTTTTCTCCACCAAGCCAGTTGATGCATAATCTACCCTATTTTTATTGATTTATTAGTTATAAGTAGTATTACAACTGCAGAGTTTTTACTTTACTTTGATTTTATGCTTTATTTTTTATATTGTTGAAAGGCACTGCCCTGCGGTCCTCTCCAGATCTCATCTCCAGAATTTCATAGAGGCCCATAAGGCAGACATCAGGATCACTATATTAGTAGGTTCCCAGGAAGTATATATAGACATTCAGGGCTATCTACCTGTGCGAAGGACAGTAAACCCCTGCTTATTCATAGCTCCAAATTTGTGGCTTCGGTCATTCATGTATGCATAATTTGTCCTGCTTTTTTTGATAAATGATTAGGGAAATGTAATTGACTAAATTTCCATCTAAAATATAACTGTAATTTTTTTTAGTTCTGTCAAGTGAACACAAAGAAAACACGTCTTGGGATGATGAAATACTGCTGTAGTCAGAGGCGGGAGGATTGAAAATGGCCAGTTCAACAGCATTATTCATTTCTCCTTGTCGCTGATTGGCGTGTTACTCTGAATGTTCTTGTGTTTTGGGGATTGTTCCTCTTAAAGCCCTTTATTTTTATTTTATTTATTTTATTTATATTTATTACTTTTTTTACTGCTTATAAAAAAGTAAACAACAGCACTTACCAATGAAATGCACTTGCATGAATTGCAGTGCATTCTATACTGGGGTAACATCGGTATTTACATTGTAGAACTGCGAGAGACAGCAGTTTAGTGTCTAGTATGCATATGGGTTTACCTTTACATTTTTTCCAGGATATTGTATTAAGCTGAATTAAAAATGAAATTAAAGGGTTTTTTGAAGCATATTTGTTGGCATATTTAGTGCTAACAATATACATTTTATAACAAATTTACAATTTTTCACTATTTACGGGTGCTCTTAGAACGCAACCGCTGTGAATTTCGGGTGTTTACTCTCTGCTCAGCCTAGTCTGGTTACTGAATGTTTTGTGTTTTTTTTCTTGTGTTTTCTAACCGTTTCTGGGTCCTGGGTTTCTCTTCTTGCACTATGGATTTGGACTTGGCTTCTTCATATGACATTTACTGTTTTTTGGACAGTTTGTGAGCTTTGGATTTTGCTATTGTTCTCTGAGAATCTTATTAAAGACCCCTTCATTTAGTATTCTGCATTTAATATTCTGCATATCTGAACTCATTACATTTGTTTGTGTTTATGTGTCTCTGTGTATCTGTGCAGCTGAAAAATAAGCAGATTCCTCAGAGATCAGAATTGTTTTCTGATTCTGATTCTGATTTATCATCTTAGTTACCATTACAGGTTGACACATGGGTCTTATCTGTCAGCAAAATACTTAGCAAAAACAACCTGCTCATTATATGACTATTAAAATACCAAGAGGTCACTTTTTAGGTCTAATTGTTCTGATTGCCTAATCATAATCTCCACTCCTCTCTACCCTTCAGAGACTTAAGCAGCTCCTGAGGGAGTTGGAAGATATGTTCTCCTTTCTTTCAAGCCTACACTCCCGTTCCCACTCATGCACACTCATGCACATTCGCATCTATAATCAGAAATATTCTGAACTGTAATTTGGCAGGAGATGTGAGTGAGATGGGCTTGGATAATGTTGCTGTGGAGGTCAGTTAGATGGTGATGTCATAGTTCTTTGTTTCAGGGAGATGGCTGCCTATGGCCAAGTCTAATAGCATTCTCGTGCTAAAGTGTCACAATTTTCTCTCTCTCTCTCTCTCTCTTTCTCTCTCTCTCTTGCTCTTCTCTCTCTCTCTCTCTCTCTCGCTCTTTCTCTCTCTTGGTTTCTACCTCTTTCTTTGCAAAATTGGACTTTTCTAGTTTGATTGAGCTTTTTTCCCTTTTATGTTAGCATGATGAACGTCAGGATTGTAGCTTTTAAGTTTAGTGAAATGGACCACAGCCACTCAGACAGTCATGTCCTATGGTAAAAGTGTTTTTTGCCCTTTTCTGTGGCTCTACATGTCAGTAATGGTGGTATTTGAAGTCTTTTTGAGGCCCGCTCTCTTTTGCTCTGTGCCTTGTCGCTTGACATGTCTACATCTGGAGGAAAAATAGAAACCTGCGCAATCGCTTCTTTTCCACAGGGGAAATAATGAGATGGGATTCTCCATCTCAGTGCAGCTCCATCAGCCTGCTCTAGCTGCTGTCACTCACTCCCTCGCTCTGCAGGGGTGGTTTAGTGGGGTGGGAGTGGTGGTGGGGTTAGTTAGGGGCTCCTGGGTGGGGGTGCGTCAGGTTGCACTTGAAGGTTTCGTCCCTGGAGGTTTGGCAGGCATGGACGCTGTTAGGCTGTTGATTTACCTTTCAATTTACCCCAAGAAGGCCAGAGGTGCACCAAAGTCCCTCTGGCTGTCAGGCTGTAATATTATTAAAGACAAGCCTGTGTTTATTTACACAGGAGAGAGAGAGAGATAGAGATAGAGATAGATAGATAGATAGATAGATAGATAGATAGATAGAGAGAGAGAGAGAGAGAGAGAGCGAGAGAGAGAGAGATTTAAAAATGAATGGCGGATGGAAAGGGTCATAGTGGGATAGGGAAAGAGCAGGACAAACAGAGAGAATGAGGGATAAGCTTGAAAGTAAGAGGAGGGAGGAGAAGAAATAAAGGAGGAGAATAATGTGATGTGAATCAGAAATGAGCCTTTATCCCCAACTCCTGCACAGCGATAAAGTGCCCATCAGTGCTGAACTCGCTAATAACATCCAAATCACTCTTGATGCTCTGAGTGTGTGTGTGTGTGTGTGTGTGTGTGTGTGTGTGTGTGTGTGTACAATCATTATACACCTTCCAGGTTGCTCAATTCTCAATTACACACCTAGCGGTCCTCATGTGATCCTTATTTCTCCCATTATTGGTCAGATCCAGTTTCTGTCCACTGCAGGTTTTCTCATCCAGAATAGAGGGCCCACTTATATCCTCAAGTAAACAGTATGTGTATCTTTTAGAAATGCTTTTTATACTGTTAGAGGTTTTAATTATCGCCAGCAGTTCCCAAAGCACATTTTAATTTGATATCATTTGTTTCCATTTGATATTAAATTTCAGTATTCACAAAGACTGTCTAAAGTGTCTTAAAGCTTTTAGTTCATGGCACACTTGTGTTTGTAAGAATAAGGGGAAATACAGTTATTTGAGTTTTTATATGGACAGCACTGCTTTAAAGAAAAAACATATTGCCAACATTAAAACTAACAGAAAAAACATACAATACATACTATGTAAGTTAATATAGATTTACATTTACAGTACATTTCAGTGCTGTAATAAAACTAAAGTAACATTTAGAGGTTAAATATGAAAATATGAAACACCTGATTCCCTCTGCACTGAACTGAGACTCTGCACTGTAATTCTGTCCCGCTGTTTCCATGTTTACAGTTGCAGAGGAGAGAGTACTGCAAGGTTGTGCATTTCCATTTCTGAAATTATTAATTAACATAAATTTTAAATATGGACAAATACAGTTTGGCGGTACTTTTAGATCCAGTGTGAACGGCATGTTTAAAAAATATATATTTTTACCAAAAAAGTAAGGAAAATGAGATATAATCTCTCTCTAGATATAATATAATCCTCAAATCCTCTCTTCTAATTTCCGGGTCCATTTCAAATGGATTGGAAATATCAAGCACCATTAGACTCCAGTGAATAGCACTGAGCTCCAGCTCATTGTAACTGCATGCTCTATCATTTTCATGATGGCAGTTTCATTCAGATCAAAGATGTAAGATGTCCCCGGGAAGTTGAATGTGTGTTTCATTAGACATTTACTCAGTATAACCTATGAGGATCATGATACGCTTGAATGGAGAGGTTTAGTGAAGCTGTGACAGTCATTAGTTCAGAAAGGATTACCTGCATGGTTTTGTTTCAGCTTCACAAAACATCCAAGCCGACCTGTCTCATGATTCTGAGGCTGAATCTGGTGTGTGTTCCTCTTGTTCTTGCTCTAGCTGTGTATTAAATTATACTCAGTTGCGTAGTCACTCACTCGTACACCCTTGAGCTCATATCTCTCTGAGGTCAGGACTGTTTTTCAGATAAAATTATGCTTTAATGTATATAATCTTTATTTTTTAATCAATGAAACAAACTCATCGTTGCCTTAAAATTGTTTTGCTGATTGTGTTGTGTTTATTATTGGAAGTAGCGAAGTAGTTATGAGTTGGAAAGTGTGGGTTTAATATACAGGTGAAAAAGTGATCCAAGCAAATTCAAAGCTGTGGTTCATTCTAAGGCTTAAAAAAATGACTAAGATATCAGTCAAACTGATTTTGAAGTCTGGTAAATCTTTTGATTTTAAAAACACAGTTCAGAATAGTGCTGTGCGATTTGGCCTAAAATCAAAACCTCGATTAATTGAACATCTTAACTCAATTACGATAAATGAACAATTATTCAATTTTTAAAAAATATATTTTGCCTTCATAGTTCACTGACAAGTTTTGTACAGTAAATATGCTCACATATTACAAGAAAGAGATTTTTGAATGAAGGGTGCGTTCCTTGATTTTAAAATAATTGAAAGAAAACACACTATCCACTATCTGGGATTATTTATTGAACATCAAGGTTGAACAACTGAAATGAAAGCACACATGGCTGAAAACAAACAGTCACTTTGTTCAAAATAAATTATTTTCAATGTTTTTCTTATTAAAAATAGTGACTCCACACATGGTAGTGTGTTTAAGGGGAAAGTAATTGAAATAATTGACCTGGAAAATTTTGATCGATTATAGGCTGCGATTGTCGATTTCGATTACTTTTCGATTAATTGCCCAGCCCTAGTTCAGACTGACAAATGCAAAAGGGGTTTGGAAACAGCCCAAGCCAAAAGGCATCCTTGCTGTTGATTGGTCAGCTGTGATGGCATGCAGCCAGTTTTTAGTTGACAGTTTTTAGCTTACATGGCTTATAGCCCAATCAAATTAGTTTAAAAATGCAAAGCGAGGTGCGTTTCATCTGCTTTACACAAACACAACAGTGAGTCAAAAATATCTTTGCCATCTTAAACAAATTGCCAAACTGAGGTTCCACAGTATGCATATATTTCAACAGACATAAAACATAATGCAAGAAACAAAAGAGTGCAATAAGGAGTGTAAATAAGAGCAAGGTTTGCCCTAAGTGTGTGGACAGCTCTGTACGGTATGTAAAATGTGCAGTGATCGAAAAACGTGTGTTATGTAGTAGAGAATTGTGAAAACAGTATAACCAGTGTAGACAGTAATACAAATATAAAAAGAATAATAAAAACTTTGTATTCATTCTTTAAAAAAAAATGCAAACAGTATTGACAGTATAACCAGTATAAACAGTAGAACAGTATAATTTATTAACGTATAATGTAGTTAAGATATAATTATCAGTACATTAAACCACAAGAAGGTCTAAAATTTGTTGTAAGTTTCATGCACAATAAACAAGATCAATATTACAATATTTCAGTATTGCAATGGCCAATATTGCCATAACTGGTAACACATTATATGTATATATAGTGCAACTACAGAGTGTGAGCATGTGCATGTGCACGCATATCCGTGTGGGTGGTTAGATGCGTTAGATCAGTTAACTTCCTTCTGGATCAGCGGGGTCAGACCAACTTTACCAACACAATCGGCTGGGAGTTATTTATACTGCATACTGCAGCTCAATAAAAATACACTTGCTGGTGTTTTTTTTGGCTGCCCCAGAGTGACTGGGCCAGGTCAGAGGTGGAACAGAGTGGGAATGAGCAGCAGCAGGCAGCTTGTGTTGCGGCGGCGGTCTCCTGTGTGGGGCGTTCTGTGACTCGCTGTATCGTTTTACCCCCACAGAGACACTCTCTCACTTTTTCTGCTTCCCAAGGCTCAGGAGGCTCGGCTTGGCACGGCCAGAAACATAATGAACGGCTGATAACTTAAAAGCCAGTAAAACGTGGCCAACACTGAGCTTCTATACAGCTAGAGGCCTCCTGATTAAGATGCATATTAAGTTTTGCATATCATAAGCTATGCACATTTATTTATATATTTTCCCTTTCAGTGATGGGTCCTTAGTGGATGTGTGTGAGGTGTAAATGAAGTTTCAAGTGATTATGAAAGTAATTAGAGTGAGTGCAGTGGCTTAAACCTCAAACCTGACGTCTTATTTTTCCTCTTAGCTTTAATTTAATTTTAAATTATTTGATCACTTTATTGCACAAGGGCTTTTTAATGGCGACTCAGGGTCTCATTTCACAACATGTTGTACTTGTATAACTATTTATGTGGCAAATAAAGGATCAGTGTCTCCTCCTTTGGCTCTCATGAACTGAAGATACCTCAGCCATCAGTTTTGCTCACACCCACTTTAGCAAACACTATTGGTGCAGGTAGGTCTCAAAAACCTGTTACTTTGGTACCCAAATTTATAACAAACTGGGAAAACTTTGTATGAGGATTATTGGAAATTATGTCATTTCAATGTATGAAATGCTGAGGGAGGGGTAATAGCTTTATCAACACAAAGATTATTGTTTTGGTGGAGCTACTGGATGGTTTATGTTAACTAAATATAAGAAATTTCAAACCTTAGTATTTGCCTACCTGTCCGATACTGGATGAAACTCAAACTATGATGGACAATGGCCCTCCAGGATCAGACCTTGACACCCCTGCCCTGGTGCTGTTTAATAAGTATGAGGTACTTTGGAAGGTGATAACAATTGCTGTCGCAATGTATATTGCAAAATATAGGTCATATCGCCCAGCTCAACCAAACTTATAACAAACTGGGAAAACTTTACATGGTGATTTTTTTTTGGCTTGCTATGTAAAGTGACCTTGGGTTTGTGAAAGGCGCTATATAAATGTAACTTATTATTATTGTTATTATCGAAAATTATGTAATTTCACTGTGTGAAATGCTAAGGGAGGCCAAAAAGCTTCATAACCACAAAGATTATTGTGTTGGTGGAACTACTAGATTGTTTATGTTGACAAAACACATTTTATGTCTAGTGATGTAAGAAATTTCAAACCTTATTTTTTTTCCTACCATAAATAGGTGTCTTTATGTGATCTCATATCTGTCCTCACTTGCACCACCTGTCCGATACCGGATGAAACGCAGACGTCTTCTGCTGGCCTCACAGAAAGTTATGGTCTCTAATAGCATACCCCTTTGGAGACGTGCCTTTGTTTGCTTTTGGAAGTGGAAGTGTGATCAGGAATGCCTTATCTCAGGGCTATTAGCTGTGTTAATATTGTCACAGGTGAATAATTAATGAATCTTGATGGCTCTCCATTTCACTCTCCTCCCCAGAGTCTCACAAAGGTGGAACCATTCGTTTACCGGTATTGGCATCATTTCAGCTTAACGTTTTTTATGCACTTTAGATTGCTATCCGTCTGGCGTTGAGTAAATGAGGAGAAGTGACTTGATCCAACCCAGATATTGCAGGATATGTGGGGTCTCCCATTAATGTCATCCGTCCATCATTTTACAACCCCAATGCATCAAAGTTTTAATCATTTTTTTCAAGTAATAATGCTGCTACCCTGTATCAAAAGCATGCGTGCATGTGGTACATGGAAAATGGCAGCTTGAGATTAAAGAAATTTACATGGCCTACATCCAGATAAAGATTTGGAATTTGTGTCTGCCTCTGCTCTTATAAATATTCATGACAGGTTGGTCTTTGGAGTATTTCCACCGCTTGATTGACAGCTTGTATTTGCTGATAGTGGTTAAGGAGTGAGATGATCAGCAGAGAGCTCATTTATAGTCATACACACACTCTCACACACACAGACAGACACACACACGCACACACATGCACGTCGAAGCTCTCAAAGTTACCTTCATAGGTTATCTGCTGCTTTTCTGTAAAGGTCAGTTTTCATTAATGAACTCAGTTCCGTCTATTGTCTGGAGCTTCTGCATGCATCTGGCACAGAGTGTCTGAGAAACACTGATTACATGCCCTTCCTTCACCTGTGTGTGTTCTCCAAAACTTTCACACTCACCTGTGCGTTCTCC
>JBBKCR010000141.1:1252135-1269529 GCA_037577295.1 Ladigesia roloffi
TTATGTGCACCCCTGATTATAACATTTGTTGGGGATGATTCTCGATGAGATGTGTCCAGCAGAAGTATTCCTGTTTTTCAAAAGACGAAGATCATTCAGACCCAGACCCAGTGCCTTTACAGAACCGCGTTTATGATTAGGATCATTCAGATGAGGACCAGAAGGTGATGAAAAAGGTCAAACACTTTATCTAGCAGGAGGCTCATGCAGGCCGAGACACTGGAAAGAATTAAACTTCATGTACAGTTTGTACTGCTTTCAGTTTGACCCAACATTTGCCAACTCTACTGCAGAATTTGTCATGAAATTACTTGTAAGTAGAATGTAATAATTTTCTTTTTCAGTAATGGGTAAAATTTATGCATCAACATAGATGTGGTCATTTTCCAATAGTCATAAATTTTCATTGCATCACCTGTTGTACAGAACTGGTAGTGACTATTTTCATCTAGTTTTAGTCAATGGAAGTTGTATTTTAGTCTCTTTTTAGTAATGCAGTTCTATTTAACCCAGTCACTATGGTATAAGTACGTAGTGAAATAGACAAAATCAGAAGTTTCTTTTAGCCAAAGCTATTTGAGAATTCAAACAATGTTGTCTTATTATGTTATATGTAGTACACACACATACATTTAAATAAAGCAAATAAATAAAATAAAATCACATCACTATAAAGTGCAAATACATTTTATTGCTATAAAATTTTCTTCACCTTGAAATTCTTCACCTTCAGTGTGTGGGCCTGAGCTCACCCAAATATTTTTTATTCCTGAACAAATACAGACTACACAACCAAGTCAGAACAATTTAGGATCAGCTTTTTTGCATGGCTATGGGAAAGGCTGCTTATCAAAATTCTGTGCGTGGAAACGGGAAACATACTGCAAAATAATAATAATAATAATGTGTTTATTATATACATGTTTATTATCATGAACAGGGGTCAGCATGGGTGATCTGCCTGGTCTGTGTACTTGGGCACCAATAATCGTTTGTCAAGTTCACTAGTTGTCTTTCCTTGGACCACTTTTGTTGAGGACTAACCATTAATTGTATACTGGCTTCACTTTTTGGGGTTTTGGAGATGCTCTGACCCAGTCATCCATCCAGCACAGTTTGGTATTTGTCGAAGTTGCCCAGATCTATACCCTTACCCATTTGTCCTGCTTCCAAAAAATAAATTTACTTGATACTTAATATATCTGACAAGTGCCGCTCGAACATAATCAATAACAATACGGACGAGTGTGTGTGAAAACCATGTTCAATGTTAGAGCTCCTTTTTGGGGTGGCTATTACCATTGCGTTGTCCACTCATATTTGAGACTTTAACAGCTCTGGTTTTAATAAGCTTCTGTCTGCAGACAGTAATATTAAGTTCTGTCTTCTGCTGACATGTGCCCTGTCTGTCCCATTGTAAATGCTGCTGGATAATTTTCTGTGAGTGAAAGAAATTATTGAATGCACTGTGCTTTCTCTTCTCATTTAATTTCGTACGGTAATTAATTCTCAAAAGATCTTTTGAATTGTTTTCTGCATTGATTGTTAGCTTTGTCTGAGCTTGTGACTCATGTTGGATGCCTGCCTTAACAGCCACCTTTGTGCTGTCAGACGTGTACTGTACGGATGTAAGCTGTTGGGAAAAATCAACCAAATTGTTGTTAGTGTTGACAGCAGGCCTCATACATCAACTCCACAGAACGACACCTTTCAGATACCAGCACTGTTTTGTGCAACATAGTGAGGGTACCGATCATGAAGTGAGTGCGCTATTTATCCCATTTTTCAATAAATGGCTTGACCCTGGATGAGCTCGCATCACCTCATGGCTATGGTTTGTTGAGAGTTAGTGTGTGTAGGTGTGGATGAATATGGTACAGCAGAGAGATCTTTCACTACCTTCTCTTCTGTTCATGGCTTTGCTGCTCTAGCAGAGTTAATCCTCTTGGGATTCATGTAGCTGTCAGTCAGAGAACATACAGTTTTTCAGGCGGTAAGAACATGCTGCCCTTTTATAGTGATCAAGAATCAGCTCGTACTACTCAAAACCCCACTAACAGGGATAGCTGTCAAATGTACTGGAGAGTTTTATTATATGGTAGTCCATCGGGTCATTTGAATACCACACATTGAGTCCAAATGTTTGAAACAAACGGTCCTGGGAAATACCAAATACCCACACGTTTTCGGCTGTAATCTCATATGTAAAGAAAGAAACAATATTAGGGATCTCGCTGAAAAACTGCACTGCCTTAAAGTAACATTTAATCCATAATGACTCTTCATTCATTCATCACCCAAATTTGTTCCTTTATATGTTGCCGAATGATGTAGCACCTACCAGCAGTGGTTGTTGAGAAGCTTTCAGGATTGTCGGTCTCTTGCATGGTATGTCAAGCCTTGTAGCTCAGTGTTGTGTAAATCAACTCAATATATCAAAACAACACTGTAATCAACCATTGAGCTCAATGAAAACAAATCAGTGCTTCATTGTGATTAGGCCTGATAGAGTACAATTGGTCCCTCTGCATTAGTAGGAGAGTCTTTATAGTAAGAAAGGAGGCTGCTGGCACAGTGTTATTCAGATCATTTTCACAAGGGAATGCCTATATCAGGGGTCGCCCCCAACCTTTTTGAAACTGAGAGCTACTTCACAGGTACAGATCCATTCGAGGGGCAACATGTTTGATACACTAAAACACAGTTTACCAAAACGCAGCTATACTTCATGTATAATGATTTTTTTAAATATTTTAATTAGTAAATGTATATCAGTTCAAATGTGATTAAAGAAGAATAGCGTTATTTTAAGAGTTATTTTAAGAACAGGTTCATGGGTTACTCATGGGGTCCTTGGGGGCCATGTTGGTGACCCCTGGCCTATATGAAGGCAAAAACACAGGTTTAGCTCAGTAGTCTTTTAGGTCTTTTAGAGTTTTCTTGTCAACTTCTATGGTGTTCTTCTTGCCACTCAGAAATGTACTTTTCTTTTGATTGAGCTGATCATGAGTTCTGGTTGCTGTGAGAGGAAAATATATTCGCTTATATTCTAAGACAAATCAGCCTATTCAGTTTGTGATTCTTATATTTGAATGATTCTTTTTCTAAATACCATATAAATGTGATTCTGACTAGTCAGCCAGGTTGTGAAGCCAGGCCTGAGGTGCCAGGGCACAATGACATGATTAAATCAAGGATGTTATTGATGTAAACCCTATGTTTGTGTGTTTCAGATAAGGTGTTTTGTTCAGTCTAGGTAGCACTGGTTCAGGGCCACTTTCATGGCGCCTCACTGTAAAACCCTAACATAGGTTCTGGCTGGAACGTATTCAGGGTATGTGCCGTGTTTTGATAAGGAAAATGGTATTCTGAACAATGTAAGTCTCTGTGAAGGTTTAATTTCTTTAGAGAGATCTTCCGAATTCAGAATAAATAAACCTCTTTTTTGAGAAGTCTTTGTTCTGAGCAAAGAATCTTTTGTCAGTTTGCATCATTTTCTCACCGGCTATTACAATGCTTTTGTCAGATGTGGCATGAAACTTTTTTTTCTGTGTGCTATTTATTGGCACAAGCATACTGTCGTGGCTACATGTGAATTAGAAAAATATATTAGGTTAAACATTTTTTGACTGGACAGTTGGTGCAATAAATATTCTCTCTTTTTTTTGCTTTACTGACATTTAGAGGATCTTTAAAAAGAGCAGAAGGTTAATACTCCCTAATTAGAATTTCTAGGCCAAATGTACACTGAAGAAGACCTTGTAATCACAGAACAATTCAGCATTAGTAAACACCCTCACCTGGGACCACTTTTCGCATTTAAGTGATTTTTGCGTTCATGTCGCAGTAATTGTGTAAGTCTTAGGTGCCAAATGGTGCAGGAACACTTGTTATTTTGAAAGCGGCTGGATCATCCGTCATTTTTCACAGTTAGCGAGGCTGGCTGCGTTATTGTACAATATCTTAAAAGGTGTCTCATAATATTACACTATTACGCCTGTAATTGTAACACTACTGTAGCCTGTGTGAGCTGATGTGTGTGTCTGAGTCTTGGGACCAGACATGGAGGTCAACGATTCAGCTGTAAAAACTGAACACCCTTTATTGGGTTATGCAATGCCACCAGTCTTAGACAAATGTCAATGATGAATAGAGTATCCAGATGGGCATAAATGAGCATCCTAAGTGTTATAATAAATCCTTTTGCTGTGTTAAAGTAATGCAAGTTTTTGTCACTGCTAGATGAAGGACTGCGGTTGATAGTTGTCTTTAAAGTTTCCTTATGTCTGTGGTCAGTCATAGTAAGTATCTAGGTTAAAGGTGCGTTTCATTTTCTTTTACTTCATTTCCATTTCTTTTACTTTCTCTGTCTTTCAGAAATAGAGTCTGAGGATACAGTTCTGAGAACCCCTCAGGATTATAATAAAGGCAACATATAGTTTGAAATGGTGATGAGTGAACGATGCTTTATACATTTTTATCCTAATCTCTCTTCTTAATTGCTCTTGTTGTTTTGTTTTTAAAAGATGAATACGTTGTGATGGGGTTCTCAGAACTGTATTATGAGTGTGGTTCCCTTTGAGCTTCTGGCCAAAGCACAGAAAGACAGGAAGGAGAACTTGGTGCACTTTTAAACACAAAGGGCCTGATAATGCACACAGCGCACTGTGCTTTTGCGACTTGCGCGACCCATCATTGCTATTTTGTGTGAGTGCATCGTTCTTTTTTCCAGCAGAAATGTACATTCTCAAGATAGCAGATGGCTTTGCGCTGTGTCGGGCGTGTCACTGAAAACAAAGGGAGTGGCGTGGCACTTAGCCCAATTTCGCTATTTTATGAGAAGTGAAAGTCATTCCGGCACTGACCACAAAAAACCTGGTTAGTAATTATTCGCGCATTGTTCAAAGGCTTTTATATGGAAGCCTGACGCTTTGGGATATGGAAGAGTTCACAAAGCGCGCACACGCTGCTTTCATAAGCAGGAGCGAGCAGCAGCGAAAAAAAAAAAAAAAAAAAACTTTTTCATGTGAAGGAAAACTTTATGGAGTCCTCGAAATATAAAATCAAATGTATATCACATACATCACACCATGATTAATTTTTAAATGCATATAACACTCACCAAACTTAGTTGATTGGAGAAATCACTGCTAATTAATATCAAGTAACTGATGGGCAATTTGACCAATAGTGCCGGACGATAGTGATGCGCGGGTCGTCTTGTAACCCGCGGGTCGGGTTGGAGCGAGTAAAGGAATTGTCGATTGCGGGGCCGGTTGGGGCGGGTCATTAAAAACAAAATTAAATAAAAAACTATTTTAGACTAAAATGTGTATCATTATCCTGATTTATCGTTCATATTCATAATCATATGTTGATGCCAGTTTACAGAGTATGTCTGTTTAATGGTCGCGGGTGCGGGGCAGGGCGGGTTGTAAAAATAGATACTGTGGTGCAGGGCGGGCTTGGTTCATAAATTAATTTCCAAGCAGATGACTTAAATGCTTTGGTCCACTGAAATCTCACTTATTGGTCAAAACAACATGTGTAGAACTAGCATCACTTGGACCAAAACATTCTTTAATGTCAAATTCACATGGGAACTTTAAAAGCTTCACCTTTGTTCATTTTTATTGTTTGTGATCAAAACATTACAACTCCAAAAATAGAATTCATGCAAAATTTCTTTGAATAAAATAAATGGTAACATTGTAAAATATGTTGTATGTTTACCTTATACATGGGAGTTTTCAGTGGACCAAAGCATTTAACCCATTCCTTTCCTGCCAAGGAGTTAACATTTATTATAAAAACATTTATTATAAACCAAAGTTCCCATGTGAATTTGACATTAAAGAATGTTTTGGTCCAAGTGATCCTAGTTCTACACATGTTGTTTTGACCGATAAGTGAGATTTCAGTGGACCAAAGCATTTAAGTCATCTGCTTGGAAATTAATTTAGTTCCCAGCGTTTAAAGTTACACAATAGTTTAGAATGGAAAGAGATCACTGCCAAGTAAACATTAAAAATGTTTTTATTTCTGAAACAGTTTTTTTTCTTAAACAATACATTTAAATAGGCAACAGTATTCTGAATGAAAACCTCAGTTAAATTTATAGTGATAATGCAGCCTGGAAATCAGCATTTTAGGTGGAACGAACATTTTGAATAAGGAGCTATCTTCAGCGTTGTTGCTTTACTAACTGGGGTTTGGGAAGATTCCCTACATCCCAAAAGATCAATTGCTCCCGTGCCTTCACCTCACGCACTAGCAAATCAGTTTCTTCCATCAACAATCTTTCCTGGCATCCAGGTACGTCTGCTGCATTATACACCCCACGCCATGAAACATGCGCCGGGATTTAAAGGGAGTGAGAGTGTGAACTCTGACTGTTTCATTGCATGCTACGCCCCAAACACACCCATGACTAATATACTCATTTAAGACAACCCATTTGAACTATACACCAAACGCAGTGTTCACATTTCCTACGGACACTGTAGTGTTTTGCGCTGGCCCCTCCCCCAAAGACAAGTGCGTTTCAGACTTCAAACAATGTGCGATCGACCCTGAAAATTGGGCCCAAAGTCATCAGGAGTAAGTATTTGGGAATATAAGCGTGTGCTTGAGAGAATTAATACATTTTAGCAGTGAATTGCACATCACAGGCAAGCTCATCCCTCAGATGACATCATTTACCCTAACACCATTTCATTTTCGCTTACAACATAACCGCAGTACTAAAGTCTCAGCACTAACCATAGAAGGCTGAATGTCAAAACTACACAGATGAGCCATAGGCCAGAGACCCTCTTCCATGTTATATAGGCAAACAAACATGTACATAATTTGGATTTCATAAGACCGCAGTAGTTTTTAACCAGCAGAAGGCAGCAATGCACTTCTTGCATAGAATAAATCAAAACAATAAAAACAATGCAGTGTTATTTTCTCTTTTTTCCTCTTCTTTATAAAGATTAAACACTCTACCATGCACCTGACTATTATGTTACTGCTTTTATTTTATTCTACTTGAGTTAAGTGTTCTCAAAGAATTTCATTTCATGGTTCAATTGTTTATCTTCCATTATTATATGTCTATGACAATAAAGTCAAAATGTAAACATGGATAAGAATTCAGAATAAATGCTAAGGTTCCATTCACAAATAAACACACACTCCAGCCACAGCACAGGACGTCAGGGTGTAAACACATACAACCTTCAAGTCCCCAGAAACAAACTTCACAACATTGGTGATAGTTCTGTCTCATCTGTGGCTCTGAGGCTGTGGAACGCCCTCCCTGATTACCTGAGAGCCCCACAGTCTATTGGTGTTTTTAAACAAAGCTTAAAAACTCCTCTTTTTAAAAAGGTGTTTTGCAGATTTGATAGATTTTGCTGTTTTTGTTTATTTTTCTTTAACTCTGTAGCACTATGAGTAAAAATAAAGTGCAATACAAATACAATATATTGTTATGTTTTATTAGTATTTGCATTCACTCCACAAAAAAACATGACCATGTGTGGACAAGGCTACCTCTAGATATGGAAGCAATCAGATATCAGAATATGTTGCATCTCTAGACTTACAATACATATACTTTTCATTTGTGCTTTCACATTGTGCATACATCATGCAGTTACTGAATCAGTTTGCGTATTGCCACACGTCCATTCATAATATGCTGCCATTACATTATTTTACTCACAGCTATGCGTGCTCTAGATGTGTCTTCGTCAATTTAATTCATTTTTTTGCCTCTATGTAGCTTGTGTGCCAGCTTGTCCATGTTAACTTTCCATTTCATGATCTGTTGGTTAAGGGTACCTGTTAGCTCGAAACTAAACCTTTCACACCTCCGATTAATCGGGCATAGAATACGATTTCTCACATGGAAGAAATTTGTCTGCACATCAGAACAGCATGAGGGAGCCTCAGAGGCAATTACAGGGACATCACAGTCAAGGCTGTGACTTTTTTTTTTTCATTCTCCCTGTAGATACATGCCGGGAATTACCGCACCGCTTTCTCTGAACAATCCAGTCCAGACAACAATCTCACCCTGGCAATCTAAAGCGGAATAGGACTTGAAACCACCAAACTAGCAGCCCCCCAACACACACACCACCACCAGCACAATCACAGTGAGAGCTCTGCTGTTCTGACTACAGAGGAGCAGAGAAGATGCCGGGTGGTATTCATTTCCTGAAATGAGGACTGAAAAGAAAATGTCACTGCAATTCAGAGTCATAAAGAAAAATCTGTTCTGAGACTTTTTATCTGAGCCTCCTAGATGCGTTTGAGTGATGGAGATGCTACCTGAAACCTGCTGGCACTTTAGGATCAGAGCAGTGGGCTCAAGCAGAAACCACCCCCACCTCCCCTCTCTTGCTCTCTTTCTCTCTCTTCTTGTTTATAGCATCATACCTGCTCCAAACTAATGATTCTTATTGTGTTTGCTACCCAGATAATCAGGTCTTAGATGCATGTAATGATATATATATAGGCCATATTTCACTGTTTAAAATTTTCTTAGGCATCTCTAAAGTATGATGACCTTGCACTGTTAATGCTGATCCTAAAAGTGAGTCTCTTTCTCTCTGAACCCTATTTAAATTGTTTAACATATGACGTTTTGGATATGAGAAGTTTTATAACATAGCATTTAATGCTTATGAATGTGATATTAATAATAATCTGTTTTTGAAATTCATGGATGTGTGAAGCCCACTCCCAACAGTGTAAATCATAAAAAAGAACATTTATGAAGATTTGGAAAGAAAACTTCCCACAGCTCTAGGGCCCGAAAAGGCACCCAATATGCTTTTTGTCTCTTCAGATATGAGCATCTTCAACTAATATTTACTCAACTAAAATAAACACTAACTTTTAATATAGAGGTCATGAATAATGTAATATTTTTGCCCAGCATCAAAGCAAACACTCTACAAATAGCCACCACATGCCGTCAAAAACATGGCTGAGTGCAGCAGGAGAAACAGAGAAGTCAGGAGTGCAGGGGTGTGGATTCAATATAATATTTGTTTAACCATGGAAATATTAATGTAAAATAAAACTAAATTTCTCAACTGCAATGAAATATTTCTTCATTTGGCAACAGATGTGGTATTTCAAAATAATACATTAATAAAATATGGTTACAGTAAACTTCATTATCAAAATATTTGACATTACTTTAACCGGCAACAAACTGTAGTTATTATGTAATCAGCAGAAGTGATCCACACCTTTTAAGACCAAGCAGATCTAAGTTAAACTCAAAGCAGTCTATGTGATGATTTATTTATTTTTCCTCTGCTGACTAGTTAAGTTGAAGGAAAAGTGGGCCAGAAGATGTTTACAGGCGCTGAGTACCCTGCACCGGGCGATTTCAGGGACTGAAACAGTATGCAATGAATAAAAACAAATTGGATTTTTTTTTCTAGTAGTGCCTCACTGATGAGTGTGAGAGCACTTTTTGAAAAGGGGCATGTCCAAGCTTCATGCCAGGAGATTATGAAAGGACAGCTGATAGTTATTATACAATTGTTGCTTAGCAACAGGAAAACACAAAGCCATAAGCAGTATTTAAAGAAACACAATGTGAACCCATAACATAAAACCTACAGAAAAACTACATGAACCTCTGAAATGTACGTTCAAGGGCACAGTCACATTATTCTTAACTCAGTTTTGTCATTTCGGCTGTGGTTAGCTGTCTGCAAGTCATCGATCGCTCAGTAAGACATAATAGTTGATTATCAGTCTCATTTCTATGTTGAGATACGTTATCTCCAAAATTAAGATAAGATTTGTCTTTGTTATATGGCATAAAAAAAGTTTTTTCTCGACCTCAGATCTGAACTTAAAAATAAAAAATGTGGGTTTTATGTTAATATGGCCCCAAGCCTGTAACTTCGATTCTATGTTGTCTCTGTTGTTTCCCACAGTGTGACATAATAAATACCCCAACAGTGATTTTGGCATCAGGCTAGCAGCACCTGCACTGGTTGACTATGCGCACCTCTTGCACAGGGGAACGTGTGACATTGTCTGGGGCATTTCCCTCGAGTTTCCTCCCCAGCCGCTCTCTGCCATCCGTCAAGTCTTGACATATTCAATTAGGCACGGTGATTGTTCTTAAACAGACCTTGAAGGGTTTGTTTTCCCCCGACGGATGTCAAGGATAATTGCTGGGAGTGTGTGACTGCGCTTCGGCGGAATTGATGAGTGCGTCATGTGCAGGTCTGTACCACATTCCGATGTCATTTTTTCCCCCTCGGTGACAGGAAACATCAGTGGGACGAGCAAACAGGTCGATCTCGGCCCCCTCCTCCATACCGTGGCGTCGCCTGGAAACCAGCGTCCGGTCTCTGTGGAGCGCGCAGGCCAGAGGCGGCACACACGGCACACGCGGCAGCTGTAATTGAGTGTGACAGTCAGACGATGGCTGATGGAGGTGGAAAAGTGGAGCGGAACCCAGGTGGTTGGAGCCGCTATGGTGGGCGACTTGGGCAGATTACCCCCACCACACCATCAGCCCCATAATCACCGTAGTCTCTCTCCGCGGCGGCAGTCCTGTCCCAGAGCAGTGGGGCCTAACGACGGCTACCAGCGCAGCCAAGAGCCGCATTACAGCTCCTTCAGCCCCACTCGAAGCAGCACACAGCAGGACTGAATGCGGCCAGGGTTAGAGTGGCCAAAATAACCATCCAAAGCCCAGAACAGCTGCAGAATTGCTGTGAATTCACTCTAGCCTTTCTGCAAATTCTCTCTCTCTCTCTTTCTCCAACACTTTTTTTCTTTCTGTGTCTTTGTCATGTTTGCTCTTTTTTCTCTTTCTGATGCTTCATGTGTATCTGTCATTCCCACTCAGTCCTCAAACACACACATCTATCTCTCCAGTGTGTGGGGGGTGGGGGTGTTGTTCAGTGGCACTGATGCTGGAGCCACTTCAGGTGGCAGTAGAGGGCAATGCGAGAGCCACTTACTCGCCCGCAGGTTGGGCAAAGGAGCCCAGATGTTGGAGGAATGCCTTTTGGAATCATTGGGCACACCTTTTGGCCCCCCCTCTGCTGGATGGGGCGATGTATTATGTATGTAAAATCAAATGTATGTTGCAGTCTTTGGTGTAGCATCTGTTTATCTGCCAGCCACCTGTTTTGTATCGCTGTGTTGCCCACAGAGGGCTTGTCGTGGTGGACTTTGGTTATACTCAGAGATAGAATGCCCCATCCAGCAAAGATCATTTCTAGACGCTGTTGTAAGCTGTTGGGCATGGGGGGGATCTCAGTATGTGAGATAGGATATTTTAAGGACATTGGCTGTGACATGCCATCTGTATGGGGTTTGCATTTGCCCTGTTGAGCAGAGTGGGGACTCACACCGCCTTGTATCTGGCAACCTTGGGTGCTGACCTTATTTGTCTTAGGAAACCCAAAAAAACAAAGACTAATGGGGCTTTGAGGATTGGGCTGCTTATTTCGGGGCCAAGGGAGCAATCTGAGGAAAGTGTGGAGCCAAAATAGGTGAACTGGCCCTATGTTTTGAGTTGGGACCATTTAATCAGAAGCTTGGGAGTGAAGGAGGCTGGACAGTGAGACGTGCCATGAATTCAGGTTTTTTTTATATTGACCTGGAGACCAAAGGACTGGTGCAGACTGGAGATTGTGTTTAGGGCTCTGCACGGACTCTGGGCTGTGTGCCAAGACATCGCGGTCATCTGCGTACTGGAGCTCAGATTTGGCAGGAGTTTGTCTTTGTGTGGGCCTTGTGCCTTCACAGGGTGGCTTTCACTCACTCACTCACACACACACACACACACACACAAGCACACACACACACAAACACACACAGAGGCTCTCTCTCTCTTTCTCTCTCTTTGTCTCTCCCTCTCTCAGTTTTCTCTTGCCTTCTGTCTCTGAGGGTTATCTCACACTCCTCTCTCATCTGCCTTTTTCTCTTTCTCTCAGTTTTTCCATAATTTAGTTATTTTCTTTGTGTAAACGAAAAGCAATATAAACTTGATCACTTATCACGCAGCTCCTTGTCACCAAGCAGCCCAGTGCCTGTCGCCTTTGATGCAGTTTGTCATTGGAATGGGCTTGAGGCCTGTCACACGCTGAATCTATGCATGTCACCTATAATATTTCCTCTGTTCTGCTCTTGCTGGCAGGGATTATTTTTTAATTGTGTCATAATCGTCCAGTTAAAGAGGTTTTATCGCCGCGTAACAGCCTGATGCGACCCAAGCGGTTTCCTCTCCCTCTCTCTCTGCTTCTCTCCTTTTCCCTCTTTTTTCCTTCCGCCTCTTTCAGTCACTTTTATGTTCTCTCTCTTCTTTTCTTTTCATGAGAAATGTCACTCCAGTGACAGGATTATGGAGCAGCACTGTGACGCTGTGCTGACAGTTTTATACCCACAGGATGTTTGGCATAGCCTTACAGTCTCATATTCTTTCAGTGGAACCACCTTGCATGTTTGCTGTGCCAAATGATGTCTCTTACAGCAGCTTGCGCAAGATTTCACGGCCGCTCTGGAATCCTGCCTGTTTAGCTTAGCAGAGGTCAGAGTTTCCTCTCAAACTAAAAGAAGCAAAATTAGACAAGAGCGTTTTTTTTTTTTTTTTAGCTTCTCCAGAAATTAATGTCTGTCCAACAGATGCTGATGAGATTTGGCAGAGCGAGGCTTCGCCACGGGCAGCTGCCGGTGATTAAGACAAATTCCAGATTTTTTGCCGGCAGTGATTTCCATGGACTTCAGGCAGGCTTGTACCTGTAAGGGCTGACTCATTGGAGCGGACAGTCTCTCAGGGGGTCCTTGAAGGAAACATCAGTCTGCATCGTCCATGCTTTTAATCTCATCCTCGCAGGGCCTCTTAGGGCCTCTCAGGGCCTCATCTCGCCTGAGCACTTGGCCATGTCCCACCACCCCCAGAGCTGCAGCACCTCTCTACGGAGCGCAAACTGGGCTTGATTCGTCTCGCAGAGCTCATCTCAAACTCAGCTCCAAGAGCGATGGGAGCTGGTGTAGCAACATAAATAATTCCACACATTATATTGCCAAAAAAGCCTGAGTCATTCTCTTTGCTGTATTTGCAGCACTGTAGCTTGTTCCATGGGGACGAGATGGAGCAGGAAAGTAGAATACTTTAACTTTTGTTTTGCAGAACAAATATTTTAATGTTATTTCTCACTCAGTTGTACTAGAAATACTTAAAACATGCACTGAAGCTCCATGAATAAGAATGATTTCATCTATCATACAAGCATAATTTTTAGGCAGTTCATTACCATTTTGTGATATCAGCTGACTCGGGTTGTTTTTATTGCACTCATGCCACAGCAAAGGCTATTTTTATTTTCTGTAAATTACAGGTCCAATCATTTCTGGTCCCCTCTTAATTCTTGAAGGACAGAAATATTCATCCTGAGTTGGATCACTACTTACATTTGTGACTTATTACACTGAAAGCTTGGTTCAGCATAGCTGGCATTTGAGGTGCGTGTGACATCTAAAGCAGCTTATTGAGACAAAAATGCAATGCAAGAAGTCTTGAGACCGAGCTAAAGAGACGCCGCCTCATTATCTCTGAATGGAAATTATGTTGAGTAGTAGTTTGACTGTGATGTACATTTGTACTTGTATGGTGGAATATACTTCCATTTTTTTCACTCCAGCTTAATGTTTATAAGTTTGTTTTTTTTTCACAAAATTGCAGGTTTTAATGAATTCTAGAGAGTTTATTTTCCCAAACCATTGCTACAAGCATACGTTGAAATATTTTGGTCTAAAAAGAATGCTAACACCAGAAAAAGCGTCATGTCGTGTATGGAGGACACAACTGCGGGATGGATTTCAGAACAAGCACGCTTTAATGAACTTAGACCCAGTACGAGCTCAAGAGCTCCAAACGAAACAAGCCCCTCAGAACACAGGAGTCCGCCCACTCCCAGTAGGACTGGGGCTTGAGGGGGGAGCTTTAGTTTGGTTGAATCGCACTAGAGTTCCTTTACCCAGTCGGTGCGACTCGTTTGGGCACGTGAGAATGCAACAATCGCACCTGAGTCCACACCAAAAGCGAACCAAAAAAGCGTCCCGAGTCCTCCTTGTAGAAGTGGTCTCGGTACGTTTTCAAACAAACACGATTCGAACCACAACCGACCCGACTGCAGAGAGTGCTGCGCCTCCTTTCACTAATCCAGCTGCCGTAGTCAGCTGTGCTGTGAATTATGGGATTTGTTTACAGTCAGCGCTTAGCCCAAAGGAGCTCACGGACAGACCTGGAGTTGCGAGGAGGGGCGGAGCCTCATCCAAATTTGGTCCGATGACCATATTAGGTCCCAACTTTCAAGAACAAACAGCAGTATTTTCCTTATTAAGCAAACAGCTCAGGGAAAGGGGGTTTAATTGATCGTTAGAACAGTGCAGGGTTAAGGCAAAGAAATTCTGACCAATCGAAAAGCAGTTTAGGAAATACGTTCGGTGGCAAATCTGGCCAATGAGTGAGGTATATGTTGTCACGTGACTGCATTATGGTTTGTTTCAACTGGTCTGGACCAGAGTACTCAAGAGTTGTGTGAAAAGGTTTTACAATGTATCATTTGTTGCCTTTGGTCCAGACCAAATGAACCAAACCACATATGTGAAAGCACCTTAAGACTCACTTGCAGTGGTGGCCAGGTTGGTCCGCTTCTCGCAAACCTGTTTGAGGTGAGAGTCTTCTTACCGTATTCAGCCTGTAGAGACAGAGGAGAGACACAGGGCTCAGACCACCACCTTGCCTCTGGGTAGCCTTAGTCTAGCAGTGACTCTGTTCCCTTCGTCCCACACAGACTGGAATAAACTCACACAGCCACAATTAGGAAAGAAGATCGGTGACCGCACACCTTCTCTCTGGACCAGCTGGATTTTAAGCTGCGCCACGCAGAGGGGCTCGGCCAATCACGAGACTGAAACTGTTACTCTGAACATAGAAACATTTTACATGGACACAAGACAATTGCGCCTGTAATCAGGTGCCTAGCAGAAGTCCAGATACACCAACACATGACATCACAAAGACAGGACAAGACATGTGTACACTTAATACTTGGGGGACGGAGGCCGCTGGGGGCATGACTGAGGTGGCCCAGACGCGACAAGTGATATTTCTGGCTTTCAAGATGGTCCTTTTGATATAACTGTCACTAACACTGTCACAAATTCATTCATTAGTTTGTCTTGTGGAACTGCCACTAATGTGGCAGAGTATGTTTATAATGCTTTGTGAGGTTTCATAACTACGAGCAGAAGTATTTGTGTTAATATACCACTACGAAAACTGCTTTAATCTTTTATGAAATATTTCCACATTTTTTGGACCATTTTGAATGCTGACCATCGCTGTTGCCTCCCCTGGATTTCATCACAAAATTCTGAATATGAGTCGAACTACTTTAATAGTCTTTTTTTCTCTCCTGCTGTGGAGGCATTTATTTTCTCTCTTGCTGTTCAGCATGATCTTTCTGACCCTGGAGCATGAGACTGCTCTTCCCTATTGCACTGGGAAGTGTTGGTATGCTCTGTTAGTCGGATCCACTGCCTGCAGCTACATGGAGACAACAGAAACTTTCTTGCGGTCATGTTTGCCCTGTGAGGGACAGAAATTGCATGAATGTACGAATCGCAGAGAACAATGTGTTTTCTTTGGAATGATAGCAGGAGAGCGTGAGCCAATGACTGCAGTCCAGAACTTGCAATGATTGCATTGTGAAAAGGATGTAACAATTTGTTTTCTTTTGTTTTTTTTCCCACCACTTAATGAACCTGGCCTCTCTCCATGGCATTTAAAGGGAACCGCGACAATGGTCGGTGGATAAGGGAAGAAATGCTTTGTGCAGAAATGCTTTGTGCAGAAATGCTTTGCGTGGTAAAATGTTCAGCTGAGGTACGTGAGGACAGCGCAGTCAGAAAAGGAAAAAGATGCGTTCCTACTGTACGTCAACCTCTCGCCCGCTCTCTCTGGATTATCTCCAAAGAAGCACATTCAGCCTCGTGCGGCACTCATTAATCAGCAATTTTTTTTCATTCTTTCTTTTTTTTTGCTACCGGAAATAAGGCGCATGTTCCCACTTAGTCTTTACAAGCTTCTGTGAAGAAGGGGCAATACTGAAATGTGTTTTTTATTTCCCATTTTGTTTTCATTTGTGGATGTCTACATCTCTAGCATGCAGTTTACCATTGCTTTATGTTCAATATAACTCTCAGTATATTGATTCATTTACAGATAAGTGGTGAATTTGTTCTACTGAGCATTTCACTACAGAAGAAGAAATAGAGCAAAAATGAAGTGCCAGTTTAAATGAATGAATTAGGCTGACACAAAGAAAACGTACCACTCGTCTAGCAGAGTGGGTTATCACCCTAAAGTAGACAACAGTGCTGGTTGAATTGGTTCCATACGCTCTGTGGTATATTTCTCAGTTTGCTACTAATGCAGTCCATTATAAAATGAGGATGTAACCGAAGGAATCTCACATGCCATCGCTCACATCTCAACACACGTCCTAAGCTTGTATTCACTCAACACTGTATAAATCTTTTTTCTCCAGATATTTTTCTTTTGAACCTGTAGCATTGGGTTGGGTGACTATGCAATGTGTGGTGGGCCAAAAAAAACCCCAATGCAATTAAAGTTAGATTTATGCAATAAAAGTTAGACCACACTGTATTTTGTTACCAAAATATTTAAAAAATACATATTAAAAAGAAAAATATCACCCCCACATTCTCCTGCCTCACTTTTGGAATCTTTTTATGCTGTAAAAGTTTTCGTTTCTGTGGAACATAAGAACAAAACACACTTAATAACCCTAAAAGATTTCCGTGAAACCAAGCCAGATGTTTGACAGGCAGTGTGTCTTGCGTTAGGTCTCTTCCTCTGAGAGTGGAATTTGGTGGGTGGGGGGTGGGGAGTGGGGGGTGTATGCAGTTATTACTCAGTGTTCCTCCGCTCTGTCAGATTTGGCCACTGCTGAAAGGTCAGGTTCCCTGCTCCTGAATCCACACCTGCCTCAGGAAAGTGCCTTTATGCCTCTGGCTGGCAGTTGGAGCCCTCTCTCCCTCTCCTACGATCCAGATGACTTTTATTCGTCCTGTTCCAGCTCCATCTGCTCCTTGCTGGCTGGGTCATGGAGCCACTGGCTAATTAAGCCATTTTTTAGGGAGACAGGCAATTATATGCTTTGTTTCTGATTTTTTTTACATTGTTAAATAGTACCTGGCTGAGTGAAACAGCTTTGGTTTTCTCTCTCTCTCTCTCTCTCTCTCTCACTCTCTCTCTCTCTCTCTCTCTCTTTCTCTCTCTCTCTCTCTCTCTCTCTCTCTCTCTCTCTCTCTCTCTCTCTC
>JBBKCR010000141.1:1270553-1286641 GCA_037577295.1 Ladigesia roloffi
AATGATGAGACTTTTAGTCGACTAAAACTAGACTGACAAAAATGATATTTCAATGACTAAATATGACTAAGACTAAATAGCACATTTCGTCACAAGACTAAGACTAAGACGAAATTAAAAATAGGTGACAAAATTAACACTAACACACACACACACACACAATGCATGCCTGTGTGATTGTGTGACTGAGCATATCTGACATCCTATTAACTGGTTGGTTGGTGATGCTGAGTCAATTCTTTAACATTAAATGCGCTCGTTAACTGTTTCATCCTATTGGCACTTAATAGCCGGTTAAATATCTAACAATTGTCTGATTATAATTAAAATGATATTTGTGGGCATTTTAAATGGCATTTAAATGCTTATAAAGGTACTCAAAGGGGAACAGCAACTAATGTGGAGTGTTTTTTTAGTAGTGAGCAATAGGCAAATGTACAGTCACCCCAGACCTCAGTGCGTCCAAGACTGGTCGAGGACTTGAGGGCCCAAAATGAATGTTTGGTTTCTGGGCTTGTTTAATCTGCAGAGGAGGGCAAAAGGATTTGAATGTGTTGTGCAGCTGGAATTCACATGGCTGCTTTGTTTTTTGTTTGTTTTTCTTTATTAATGTTTTGCTTCTTGCTTAGTTGAACACTGAGCTCTTTTTGTTTGTGATGTGACTCATCCAGGGCTAGTGTTGTTAGTGCTGGTGGTAAGACTGCCCTCTCAGGTGGAGTATCATTACAAGCGTGAGTGGATAGCCTGACAGAGAGGGTACTATTAGTTAGGGCTGGTCAGTTCATCGAAAAGTAATCGAAATTCGACATTCAGAACCTATAATCGATCAAATAAATTTTTAGGACCATCAAATAAATTTTCAGTTACTTTCCCTTTAAAAACACTACAGCGTGTGGAGTCATTATTTTTAACAAGAAAAACATTTTTTTTAATAATTTATTTTGTTTCCAAAAGTGCAAGTTTTTTATTTTTACTGTTTTTCTAAGAACGAAGTGATGGTTCGTTTTAGGTAATGTGCGCTTTAACTTCAGTCATTCAACATCGATGTTCAATAAATAATCAATAAATAGTAGATAGTGTGTTTCCTTCAAATATTTTTAAGTCAAGTGATGCACCCTTCATTCAAAAATCTCTCACTTGTAACATGTGAGCATATTTAATGTACAAAACTTGTCAGAGAACTATGAAGGCAAACAAAAATTTTTTTTTTTTTTTTTAATGGTTCATTAATCGTAATCGAGTTAAGAAGTTCAATTAATCGATTGATTTTAGCCCAAATCGCCCAGCCCTACTATTGGTACTTCATACTAATCTGTTTTGTTGTGTTTTGCATTAAAAATGTTTTGTGAAACGCAGCTGACCGGCAGGATAATCATCTTTTTTCCGTCCCCTCAGGAGGCCGCGGCAGTAGTCACATTTGGCAGATCAGTGGAATCGCTTTAACACATTACACAAAAACAGCATATTGCTTTATCTCAAGTCCAAACAATGTTGGACTCTGCGTTCTTCAACGGTGAAAATTTAAGTTTAAACTACACAGTAGAGCATGACATAAGAGAGCACCGTGATTATGGCCACTGACACATTCTTTGTACATTTTACATCTCATTACAGAATCATTCTACAGCAACACACAAGCTCTTTGAATAAGGTGTGCATTTTTATTAGCTGCCAGGCAGTCTTGTCAACATTTTCCTTGCAGACTTTATCAAGTGGTTTTCTCATAAAGGCACCTAAGCCACAATAGTTGGTTGATGGCATGAAACCTGTAATTCAGTTTTAAAGCCCTATCGCCCTGTCAACACTTTTAACCGTGTCTTCCCTACCACTGATAAATAAATAAATAGCATCTCCCGTTCACACAAACACACCATCATCAAATGAACAATTCATTTTTAAAGAGCAGCTTGTGAAATGGACAGATAATGGGATTGCACTCAAGCTGTCTGTGGTTGATGTGTCTGGGACTTCTAATGCCTGAAATAACTTATAATTTCAATAAATTACCTTACAAACGTCCATGCTAGTTTATCCATCTGTTTCCATTGTACAGCCCAGTTATTGGCTTTGCCTACCTCCACTTAGGGACATCCATTATTACAGATTAGGGAAAAGCTTTCAGGCTAAATTTAACTCCATCTTTTTATTCTGCAGAGCATTTGGGTGCATGGCAAACGCTTAGAGAAAGCTATAGACATCCTGAGTCATTTTTTTTACATTGGAAATCAACATTCAATTGAGTCATCCTGTTTAATTCGCATGCGGCATACAAAAGTCTTTTTCTAAAGGAGATTAAAGGGCATAACAAGTTGTCCAGAACCTTGATGAGGTCCCTGTGTGAAGAAGAAACACTGAGAGGAACCAAGACTCAAAAGATGATCCCATTCTTCTCTTGGCTGCTCCAGATCATGCAGTTAATATCCAGAAAGGAACACCAGTGACAAATGAGAAAGGCTAGAAAGATGCGCTAATTCTAGGCAAGACTAATGCAACAGGATGGTAGTCTTTACCTGCTTAATCCTTAAATCCGCAATTTGCATACATGGTTTTATAGGTAACATAATATATTTGACCTGACAAATGCACTATAAACATCATTTAGGCTGCACTAATATGTCCTTTCCTGAACTGATGTGCTGTTTACATCCTGTTTTTCTCAAATGTGTCCCTCAAATATGCCATCGTAAAAAACGTTTTAAAATAAAGTGTGAATAATGGAATGAAAAAACAAAAGCCAAGATAAATATGGGGCAAATAAAAAAAAAAAAAAGCAAAGCTCATCAAATGTTTCTTTATAAGAATTTGTTGGACATCACATTCTAAAACCATGCTTTAATATAAAGTTGCCACCGTTTTGAAGCTGTAACAGACTCCTCCCCCCTGGTTTGGCAATCCTCAAGGTGTTGTCTGTGGGAATTTGTGCCCATTGAGTCAAAAGAGCATGTGTGATGTCAGGCACTGGTGTTGGATGGGAAGGCCGGGCGTGAAGTTGACGGTCCAGTTCATTCCAAGGATGTTCAGTTTGATTCAGGTCAGAGATCTGTGCAGCCCTCTTGAGTTTCTCCACACCGTCAAACTCATCAAACCATGTGTTTTTGAATCCTGCCATGCGAACAAGACAAATTCATGCTGGAACAGGAACGTGCCTGTTACCACAGGTGCCAAATCTGGATTTGTCCTTCACTCTGCTGTTCGCGTGAAGGATAATTCACTACTCTAGAAAACATTTTTTAAACGCCCTATTGTCCAGTGCCCCTCGGGCTAATGCGTGACATTCCACATTTTAGTTTATTTTATTATTTTTTTACATTTTATTTATCCTTTATTTAACCAGGAAAAACCCAATTGAGATAAAAAATCTCTTTTGCAAGGGGGACCTGTCCAAGATAGGCAGCTGAATTACATCACATCAATACATACATACAAAAACACACACAAAAAAAACATGGAAAATGTAGGCAATTAAACTATTAGAAACAATTTAAAAGCCAGTTTTATACTTACAATGAAATGTTAATAAAAAACAATGACATGTAAGGTAGTCCAACTCAAAACATCTCATTTTTAACTTAAAAACACTCAAAGGAATACGTTTTTAAGTTGTGGAACAGAAAACAGCCTGAGAACGGAGAAAGTAATGACCTGTGCTGTTTTTCATAAGAAGTGAACATAAATAAGAGGGAAGCACACCAAGAATAGCCTTATATATAAATATGTACCAGTGACATTGCCTCTGTGTGACCAAAGAAGACCACCCCACGCGAGAGTACAGCTGGTGGGTACGTGCTTTACAATTAGTTATAAATCTCAGCGATGCATGATAGGCTGTGTCAATCCTATGAAGGCATTGGGCAGATGAATGCATATATAATATATCACCATAGTCCAGCACAGATAAAATTGCTGCCACTAGCCATTTTTTAACATTAAAAGAAAACAACTTATTTCGAAAATAAAAACCCAATTTTAGCCTCAACTTACTCACTAAACAAAGAACACGGGGCTTAAATGATAGGCAATCATCAATAACAATACCAAGATACTTATAAGTTGTAACAATCTGTATTTCATGTCCGTCAAAGGTAATCACTGAGGGGACATTCAGTGGTCTATTCCGAGGGTCAGTGAAAAGCATAAGTTTGGTCTTGTCTACATTTCGCACAAGTTTCAGCTGTAGAAAAGAGAGGGTGCACAGCAGTAAATAACTGTGTCATCTGCATCAGACACGTGCCGATCAAGGTTATTTATATAAATAGTAAATAAAAGAGGGCCTAACACAGAACCTTGTGGAACCCCTTTAAGGATTGGTAAAATACCAGATGGAACACCATCATGCCTAACACACTGGGTTCTGTCACTAAGATAGTTTGAAAACCAAGGTACAGTATTCTCTGAAAAAAACAGAATTAAGAAGCTTAATATTCAAAACATCATGGTCAACCGTATCGAAAGCTTTAGACAAATCAAGAAAAAGTGATGCACATTGCTGCATCTTGTCACGAGCAACAGAGATATCATTTATCACCTTCATTGCAGCTGTGATGGTACTATGTTTTTTTTCTAAAACCTGACTGGATGCAGGTTTTCAGCCATAGTAACCAATCTTAAAGCCTTTCCCAGTGTAATTCTAATGTTACTTCCAGAGAGAAGTAAGTTATAAAGCGATTTTTATGTCCTATGCAGTTTTCTTCCTCCACATCTGAGAAGTTGTGGCTCCTAGACTCTTCAGTTGACTGGGTTAATATTGCACAACATGAATTTTTCAAGCTGAGAAATTCAATTACAGATTTGTTTGTGGTCTAGAATAATATGGTGACGCAGTTTGTTGTCATTTTATCTGTTTAACTCTGGTTCCTCTGTGGGTCCGGCTGTTTTCAGCTCATCCTGCAATTTCTTTTTAAAGTGACTCTGGCTTTTCACTTATCTCCTTATTGTGATTTTGAAGGAAATCTTGTGTTTCATACCTGACTCAGGATGATTAGAAATGTCAATTTGTATGCTTTTGAACAACTTACAGAAATGTAATTAAAAGGGATGTTTAAAGGGGCCCGATTATGCAAAACTCGGTTATAGGATGTGGGCAAAACATGTTCATGAAGTTCTTTGCACAAAATCACTCTCGCATAAAGAGACTGACCAGCTATATTTGCAATTTTGGGTCTTTACAGCTTTGTGTGTGCTGCAGTGGTACAAACTCGCTCCACCCAATAGTCGCTCCCAAAGCAATATAATGGTTAATGCAATAAATAAAAATACACACATCATGGCGTAAAATGCATGTTTTGTTCCCATGGACGTATACGGCAATTCGATTAGTTAAAGATTCGCCATTATGTCTGCTAGTCATATGAGCATGAATAAGCCGAGCACAGTGTCTACTGGCACAAATGAAGAAGCCTGGTCACCATACAGGCTACAACAACTGTCATAGATTAAAGGGATGGAAGGAAAGAAAGAAAGAAACACATTCACTGGTGTTAAGGACATGGACTCTAATGTAAAATCCAGAAGTTAAATGTGCAGCTTAAGCATGGGATTGGTGAGGTGTGGCCAGTAACAGCTTATTTGCATAAAAGTGACAGAGCCTTGAAACGGCTCGTTTTAAAAAAGAACTGAAACTGTCAAAAATTAAGCTGGTGATATGAAGTTATTTGAGGGTGATTTTGTGCAAAATGTGAGTTTTGCACATTAGGTCCCTTTTAAGGTCTTTGCTATGACTTTGTAGTTTTAATCTTTCAAAATGTGTTTAAATAAACTAAAGCGAATGAATACCTGTTTACATTATTGAAGACATTTACAAATTACAAGATGATGATACTGATGATTGTGTTGATGAAATTTTGGAGAACTGAGACTGTTGATTTAATTCCGTTGATTCAATTCAGTAATAAAAGGAAACCACAAACAAGTGCTTACCTGTTATTGTAGACTTTTTTGGATAACCAACAGGCAACATGTTCACAAAAGATAGCAATATTGCATAAAGCTGTGATGGTCCAGGCTTGATATTGTATGTTTTTGCACCATGTGAAGACATACCAGTGTCTTTCCATGCCAGTGTCTTCTTGGTTTCACTGTGACTATTACACTCATGTGCATTAAATTTGAGATCAGAGTAAACTGTAATGCCAGAAAAGCAGGGGTGGACAAACACGTCCGGCCCATTGGTCTTTGTAAGCCGGCTCGCTGATGATTGGCGTCTCGCCCGTGTCATGAGCCGTGAAGTCGCAGGGTGTGGCCAGGAGGGGCGGGGCAGAGCACACAGTATGAAGTTCCTCAAATCAGGTTCGCATTTGCGCTGGGAAACCCACACACACTTTTATAGCAGTTTATGGATTTAATATTTTTATTGTCATCTGTTTTGTTTCTTATTCGGATGTTTGACTGACAGTTCAGGCACACACTGAGAGTTTCCTGCCATGTCGGTCTTCAACAAATCTGAATCTAAATCTAAAAATGTATTTTATGGGATTATTTCCCTCTTTGACCTACAACACAATTAATACATTTACCTAAATATTTACTGAATATTATTATACTTCTGATTATCTGTCACATCTTATCAAAATATAAACTTTACTGCTTTTTACAGGAAGAAAATTAATATTGAGCAGAAATAAGTTCAGGTTATCGTAGGTTCGGCCCTCCAACACAATTCAGATTTTTAATGTTGCCTGTAGAAATGAATTGACCACCCCTGCAATAGAGCTTTGTGGGACATCATACACAATTGTTTTTATACCCAGAGGATATCTTGGTTTGATTAAATAATGGACTCCTCCAAGTCTGCTATAAAGTTTAATTTAATCTGATTCAAAATCATTTTCTCGAATTATTTCTAGAATTCTAGAAATCCTGGGGTAGCTAAGTCCAGAGTTATCCTAAATTAGGGTTGGAACTAAATAGAAGTTACCTGTAATCAATATAAAAAACTTGGAAGTGCACTATCCACAGAAAACCTCCCCACTTTTAAACTCCTTTAATATCTACACACGTTTACGATATAACACAAGAATATGCCTATGTCTTTAGACTGTCTTTCACATTATAGTCCTCCAGCTGTAAAAGCCCAGCTCGTTATGCTTCAGTGTTTATTGAACAATAAGCAACCAGCCAACCGGGCAAAACCAGTACTGCTGACATTAGTTGGTTTTTATATAGCAGAGAATACTGCAATGTTGTAATAGGATGTGTAAATGAGATAGCTCATAAAGGAGCTCGATTCATGAAGCACTGCTCCATTTTCTCATCGAATGGGGCTTTAAAATTGTTCTGAGGCCACTGGTGAAATTCACACACAGATTGAGGCGACTGGCTTACAGTCAGATCCCTTTTCAAAGGTTAGCAAATGGATATTCCAGTGGCATCTGTGCTGCTGCGCTTTTCCCTGCATTTATTTGAATGTCATTCTATTACTTTTCTATTGGCTTTTCATTTATTTACATTATCAAGCAGAGCAAAAGAGAAGATGCATTCTTTGGACATGATTTCTGTGTAAATCTAAAAGAGCCATTCAATAAATTAACATATTTTAATATAGAGTTATCCGAGGACTCTAGTTGATGTGTAATCTGTGCAAATGTGCAATATACAACGTGCAATCTGTTCTGCTCACTTCTACATTCATGTATGTGTAGAGAATTTCTATGTATCTATATCTCTTTTTGTTATACCTTATTTTTATTTTCATTTTCATTTTTATTTAATTTTTTATTTATTATCTTTATTATCTCCCTCTCCATGCTGTGCAATCTAAAAACGTCAGTCTGGTCTGCTACTTCTACATTCATATATGTATATAAAATGTCTATATCTTTATACTTAGTTTATTTTTCATCTTTTAATGTATTTTAAGATTTTTTTTTTTATTTATTTTTTTTATTTATTATTATCTTTATATTTATCCTATTCTACCGTTACACTTATTTTTGCTGCTCTTAATTTTATACTGTCCACTTTCTGCTGTGTCATGCAAATTTCCCACTTGTGGGACTAATAAAGGCTTATCTTATTTTATCTTAGTTGCTCCTGCTCTGGCTATGATATTTTAAAGATGAAATGAAAAAAGCATGTATCTACAGTCTGCCGTGGTTCCCTTGTGCTTTTCTTCGCCATTTTGCTGTGCAGTAGGCCGTCCATCACCAGCGTCTCATATTCTTCCAAGTCCCATGGTATTTTCTCATCTCTCATCAGTTGCAGACTCTGGCTGCTCTTATTGTTTGTTCAGGCAGTTTGCTGAAACATTTGTGTTGATCTAGCACTATAGCACTGTTCGCATTATTGTGAGACACAGCCTGAAAGCTTAAAGGCACCCACGGGCTGTGATGCCCGACCCAAGGCTGTCTGCAAACTAGCACTTAGAATGTGGTGTGTTTGATTCCTCATAAAATATCTGCTTACATGTCTGGCAATTCCAAACTACTTCATTGAGATACAGTCCCACACAGGATGACAATTGGGAACAAGGTCTGGAGTTTTGTATCCGAGCAGCATTCATTACTTTAAGTTTTCTGTGTGCAAAAAAACTTTGGATATAGCTAAAACTGTTTCTGGAGGATCTTTTTTTCGTTCACCACAAATTGGCAGCTGTCCCTGAGTCCTTTCCTTTTCCTCAGAAGTGCTTGTTTGTCGTCCTACCATCCCCCCCACCAATGAAAAGAGCGAGGAGCCGTCACTGTCCTCCTCCTCCTTGGCCTTCTGATCAGCTTTTTTTACTCCATTTTCCCTCCCGCCTCCCCCAATCCTTTCCTCGCCTTTGATGAGCCCACTCCTCCCTCTGCTAGATATCCCCTACATACCCTGTGTGTCCAGATGATGAGAGGACACCATGCGGGTTAAATGAGGCTTTGTCTCTATAACATTCAAGTTTGATGTCCTCCAATGTGAGACAAAGCGCGTCCTTTGCTGAGTGAAGCTTGTTCTGAAAGCCTGCTGTGTTCCCAGCATCAGAGCGTGAAGTCAGCACCCACCTCTGACTCTTATTGTACATCTCATGTGCAAGAAAGGCAAAAGCTATGGACTCTGATTAGCTTTTGTGCTGGTTTACAGAGCACAGGTTCGCAGTGGTGTCTTTGGAGATGAATGAGCTTGTCTCCTTTAATGGAACTGCATTGACCACTCGCCAGACCTTTTAAATGCAGCACAGCCCGTGTGGAGCTGAGCGTTTCGGCGAATGAGGGAGTGAATGAGCGTCCCACAGTGCGGCACAATGAGACTGCATTTAACCCCTGCAGTAAACAAACCCTCTCCCCACTCCAGCCTTCACAGTAAGAAGAGACAAGCCGAGGCGACATCACCTCTACAGCCTCAAATAACAGTCTGGCTAATTAAACAGGTGCCCTTTGACTGTGGAAGGAGCCCCCAAAAGACGTGGCTACCCCACCCAGACCAGAGCAGCGACTCTCTTGATCTCCGCAGTAATTCCTGTTGTTCTCCACCGTGACGTGGAGGACGCTGCCAGATCAATACAGCCGAGGCAAAGCCTTTGTTCTGCTTCCACAGACTACACTGCCTTCCGCGCTCCCTGGCCACATTGCCATGCACACACCTGGTAATGAGAAGAATATCAATTACTCTCCCTTAAACACTTTCCGTGTTTCTCTTCATCAGAGTGGAACTTACACCGTCTTTGTGATTCCATTCTACCTCTGGTTGCGACATTGCCTGGGTGTATGTAGTAGTTCATTTGCTTCTGTCAAGGCAGCCTGGTACACTTGGTTTTAATTTGTTTGCAAGATAAACAAATACATCTCTGCATTTCTAATATAACCGTAAGAGTGCCAGCATTGTATTATATAACTGTAATGCTGCAAACAGCTTTAGTATAACTAGCACTAGGCAACCGCAGTGTTAAAAACAATCCCAGGTGTACGGAGAGGAATGGAGGACACCCATAGCCTTTATTTGCTTATTGCTGACCTTATCAGATGTAATGGAATCTAATAGAAAGTTATCATAGACGTTGTATTGTTCTCTTGAAATAATAATTGAAAAAAATAACTTGAGAAATGAAACAAGAAGCTGACCTAAACACAGCTGGAGGCAAAACCTGGTGCAATGAAAAAACAGATTTCAGATAAAATTTTCTGTACTTTCTGTGTTTTAGTTCCTGGAAAAGTTTTTAGTGTTCATTCAAACCAGTTCTGTTGTATCTGGTCACGATTAACTAACAATATATTTAGTGCTTCAAGGATCTGTTGCCATGTGCATTTGAAACATGCTTGTGGCATAATTTACCTCAAAATGGAAGGCTGTGTGAAGACTTGTGTCTTAATTGCTCTTAGTGTGTGCAGCAGAATTACAGCATTGTTCTGTGGAGCCCTTTTGTCCTTCGGAGGGAGTTGAGCCTCTCTCGTGTCTTTCGTCAGGTCCAGTTTAGCCTTCCAGATCCATTTTCACAGAATACAGTTAAATATCCAAATGACCCTTTGAAAGACTACATCTCATTGAACCCTCTTTGACCAGTGGGCATCCAATTAAAAGCGGTAAATGAAAGAGAGTGATACTGGTAGTGAGAGATGCTTTATCTCGTGTATTTCTGAGGCAAGATCTTTGCATTTCTCTCAGATAAAAACAAGACAATCTGCCCCTTTCCCTGTTCTGGGCCTGGAGCCTTTAAGCAAGTGTGATAACAAATTAGGTTGTGAATGTTATCTTATTCTCTCTTGTGTTCAGTAACGACGTTGATTTCCATTGAGGTTATGCTCTCAGTCTTTTTAATTAGCTGGCAGTGTCTTGAGGGTGATATGTTCTAGTGTTTTAAAAGAAACACATTTCATGTTATCTTTTTGTTGGTTTGATTAAAGGCTAACTGATCATGATTTAACAGACCAGGGCTAACTATGCTTCCCAGTAATCTTGACAAATCTCAGCAGGCATAGATCCAATAATACTGTCTGGATTCTGATGTCTCTGAAAGGTGCCTGTAGAGTTAAGTAGAGTCTAACTGGTGGCACATTGCATGAGAACAAAGAAGGCATTAAAGCAAACTTATACATTTTTCAGAAATATTTATTGATCCCAGAGATAACTGCTTTATATAGCACAACCCTTGACTTGTCCACTTTAGAGGCACAAGTCGACGCCCCCTGAGAAAAGTTGACTTGTCTTGTTTTTTTCCTTTCCCTGTGCACAATCTCTGCCTCTGACTGGCTGCTGCAATTATAATAGTCCCTTCATAAAAAGGGTGGTACTGTTGGATAATAAAACGAAACAACAACAAGACGAGAGACAGAGTCGCAAAGGAGACAGACACACGTCACATGTGTGGAGATCCTTCACTCACACAAGACACACAAACAGCAAGAGACCTGCAGAACCTGCAAGTCGGAGTTAAAGTGGAGGAACAGAACCGGCGTTCTGCATGGTTCTGAAATGGCACTGCTAGCTAACATGCTAATTCTAACACTGCAGGGAGTCCGGTCCAGAGGAGCTAAGCGGCGCCACGGCTAAATCTCTGCCCACTTCCTGTATACACTTAAATTTACCAGAACATTTAAGGGATCAGCCTTAGTTTTGTTTAGTTTAATGTTGACTGTAAATGTTACAGAAAACTTTAATAAACGTTGCTCAATGTTGGACACAGGCGTTCCTCTGCTATGTGTGTGATGATATCATCAAACGACTAGTAGATGCGACTTCAACTATGTTAACGGATAAGTCAATCGACACATGATTAAAAAACTCACCAACTTCTTGAAATCCAAAAGAGATGGCACTATTAGTCCAAACGTTGTATTTGGCTGGGACAATCATACCCAACCTGCCCACTTTGAGCTGGGGAGCTGGCGCCCTGGTAAAATAAAACTGACTGTGGAGTCGTCATATATTTCTCTTGTTTTGTGTCCCTTTGTATTTCCAGCACTGGCATGCAAACCTCATTTTCATCTCCTCTTTAAAGAAGCAATGTAATAAAAGGGAATTGAGTCAGAACAGTGATCTCGCTACAGAGGCGGATTTATGAGCACTTCAAGAGTGTGTGCGTCTTCCCCAGAGGAAATGTCGGCTGAGTAAATTGGAGCCAGCAAGGAAAGTGGAGGAGGGAGGGGAACAGTGGGTTTTTCTTTTATTCACAAACCGGCCCCTGGCACACTTCTAAAACACACAGTACATTATGAACAAAGGCAGTGGCAACGGCGTGCTCTGGGTAGCCATGCTTAGCGATTGTTTCATTCCAGACAATGTTGCCGCGCACCAGGGGCTCAAGCCGTCTTTCTAACCTCAACACAACCAGCTGTGTGTGTGTGTGTGTGTGACAGAGAGAGAGAGAGAGAGAGAGAGAGAGACAGATCAATATATTTGTGATTTCCAGTATTTCAAAGTCGAAAACTAGGTTTACAGTTCTCTAAATTTACCAAATATGTTTATGCAGTGTAAATCTCCCACAGAGCTGCTGCCTCAGACATCAGGCCAAGCTAAACACAAGCCGTGTAGGAGCAGCTTTGCAGAGATGCTCTTACAGCACATTTCATCTCTAATGAGAAAACAGCCTCTGCATGTCAGGACAGCCCTAGGTAGAGCCCACACACAGTAACAGACACACACACACACACACACACACAACCAAAGCACTTCAGAAAACTCACATGGCCTTTTTGAACTGTGATTTTATTCTAAAATCAGACAGAGTTTTTTTGCTCTTTATACTACCTTATCTAGAGACTGGGGAAAATATATAATTATTTTCCCAATCACATAAAAATGGCAAAGAGTAACTTTACAAAACAAGTCATTTCATGTATTTCCAGTGGTTCATTCAACACGAAAGATTCACGCAACATAAAACACAGCTTCTGTGGTCAAATGATTTGAAATTTAACTCTATAAAAAAAAAAGAAATTTAACTCTATAAAAATGTTAGTGAAAATAATGGAAAATAATGTTTCAGATTGTACACACCAAACATGTGGTTACAGGTTAATATTGTAATAATGTGTTGTGAAATATATAGACATTTAGCCAAACATCAATTTCTTTCTTTCTTTCTTTATTTCCTCTCAATTTTAGCTGTGAACATTTCCTCTAGCTTAGACTCCCCATATAAATAATATTGTTTTTACAATGAACAATTAAAATGACAAATAAAGCGATTTTAAAATGTATCTCCTTTAGATTACAAATGCATATATATGTACATCTGTTCGTACATTTGTGTGCGTGTGTGTGTGTGTGTGTATGTATTCGTATATGTATGTGTCACCCATTGAAGTGTTTTCTCTGTACCTGCTGGCTCTAGCAGTGAAGCATCTTATTACCGCAGCTCCAGAACCTTGATAACTCACTGAAGTGGTTCATTCTTTCGCTCTACACACTCTGCGAGTGGTGTGTAGAACTAATATAGCAGCAAACACTGTAATCTCCGACTGTCTACCAGCAGTTGAAGTGGGAGAGGGGCGCTTGACTGCAAACCTTACTGATGTGTCAGTCCACTTAGAAGTAAACTTGCTCTGCTCTGCATGTCGATGCTGCCCCATTAAGACATGATTGCATGGACTGTGGTTAATTTGGCCTCCCCGACACGCTCGTGTCTTACGAACACACTCTAATGAAGCTCGCACCGCAGGAACTCTCATCTCAGGCCCTTTTAATCCCAATGTAATATGAATGATGGGGAAACTGCTAGAGATTTTCAAACTGTCTGGAATAACTGTCAGGATCCTTTAAGCTTTTACTCAGCTCTCGACCCTAATGGCAGAGCACGGAGGAGAAGCCCCAGAGGAAATCTTCCAGCCCGTCGGGGAGGGAACGGCTTTAAACGGTTTGCCTGTGAGCCTTCAAACAAGCCAGCATTGCAGCCCTTCATCACGGCTTGTCAGAGAGTTGCCTTTGGCATGCGGAACTTTCCCCCTCTTTCTCCATAGCTGTTTATTTGCCACTTCCTTCCTCACCGATAGGCCTGCCAAACATCAGCACAGATGATTTATGGGCTCATTTAATCAACCACTCAGAGGAGAGAGTGTGAGAGAGAGTGAAAGAGAGTGAGAGAGAGAGCTGGGGTTCAGGTAAAAAATGAGAAACTGAGAACAGTATGAGAGGAAGACATAACAGAACTGTGAGAGAAAGAATAAGAAGGAGAGAGAGAGAGAAACACACACACATATATATATATATATATATATAGAGAGAGAGAGAGAGAGAGAGAGAGAGAGAGAGACAGAGAGAGAGAGAGAGAGAAAGAGAAAGAGAGAGAGGTCAAGGCGGAGAACTACAGTGTTCTAAGTGAAAATAGCAATGCAGAGAGGAGAAAAAAAGAAAGAGGGAGAGAGAGAGAGAGACCCAGAGTGGAGGTGAGAATGAGGGTTAGAAATGAGAGAAAAAACAGAGAGACAGATCAAGCAAGAAGAAAGAAAGAAAGTGAGAGAGAGAGGGGGAGAGAGAGAGAGAAATTAAGACAGAGGAATACAGGGTTCTGGACAGAGACAGCGATGCAGAGAGGAAACCAAGAGGTAAAGAAAAGGCAGAGTGAAGAGTGAGACAGGCAGGAAAAGCCCTCTCCAAAGTCTCTCAGTACTGAGCAGCACTTACTCTTAACAACGGCAACACAAAGTTTTCCTTCTGATGCTCTTCCCTTTGCACACAGCCGGAGCCCAGCACTCGGGAAAACAAAACCCACACACGAGCGTCCGCTTCACTGTGGCCGTGTGTTTGAAGACCAGACACACTCTGAGCTGATAAAGAAAAGAAGAAGGACAGAGAGACAGTAAAAGAGAGAGAACTAGAGAGAGAGAGGTAAGGAGAGAGGGATTCAGAGTGTGAGAAGTGGAGGGATGGGGTGAGTGTGAGAGGAAGGGAAGTTTGGAGGGACAATGAGAGGGATGGTGAGAAGTAGGGAAAGAGGGACTCCTTCTAGAGACTCCTTCTAGTGTTGTCCAACATTCACCAGGGAAGGATTCAGATACTCACAGTCTCTCTCTTTCAGTCTGCTTTTTATACTGGATCAGTGCCATCCTGCTGGGTTTGCCCGGCTCGTAACTGCAGTGGAGGTTCTGATGTGTCACTGGACTCCTGAGATAGGCTGGAGAGATTGTTATTAGGTTGGCAGGTTAATAGCACTGTCTGAAATAAGAAAATGGTTGTGCTGGATTTTCTTGTGTGCTGGGGCTGCTCAGTACTTTTTTCAAAATGTAGTAATAAGCTAGGTGGGTGCTAGTTAATACAGACCTGCTTACATAATTATAAGTAGCATGTAGTGGGTATTCTGTACAGCGATGTTTTTTGTAACCAAGACCACACTAAACACTCATAATACCTGGCAATTTCGTTTTTTTGGGCTGTTTTCCTAAATTGGTGTATTCTTTTACGTTAATGTGACTTGTCAATGGTGGTAGTGTTCCTATTTTAATATGAAAAAAAAAAATCCTGAATTGATTTTTAACATGTCAAACTACCATTTCAAGCGAAAAACACATGAACAGGCATCAAATACAGACATCCGGACTCTAAATGAGCTCATACATCCATTCACTGATCAGTAAATAGAATACTCAGATTACGAATACTGAACTTGATCAAGCGGTTTTCGTGTTTGAGGCTATGGGGGGTAGGATGAGGGGACCTAGAGAGTTGGGAGGAATTCAAGGGTGAAAGATGCATCCAGATGCTTGAACAATAAAGGATAGTTAAAATGGATGTGTAATGTTGTGAAAACCTTTTTTTTTTAAACCTGCCGGGATTAAACACCAGTATTTTATTACTGTGGGCTCTCACTGGAGTGTGGCAGTTCTGACACTTGAGGGTCAAATGAGGGTGTGTAATAATATTATATAAGGTTGTGAGAGAAATTGTGCTTGGCATGAGGGCAGGGACCCGCAGCCCACTGGGACCAGCCCCCCAAGTCAGGAAAAAGTGCTCAGAGATTTCAATGGTATTTTTTAAAGTCTGTGAATGAAGGTTAAATCAACCACAAATACTTTTTTTGCTCCCCTTGGGGGTTAATCCGAAAGTAGCCCCCTCATATCCAGTCCTGGGGTCCCACAGCACTGACCCAAATCATCAGCTGTACCTTCAAAATCTCTGACATCTATAGCAAGTGATTCAGGGGATTGTAAACTTTCCAAATTCATCAGTTTAAATTGTTAGAAGACAATTTA
>JBBKCR010000141.1:1311987-1327533 GCA_037577295.1 Ladigesia roloffi
CTACTACTACTACTATTACTACTACTACTACTACTACTACTACTACTACTACTACTACTACTATTACTACTACTACTACTACTACTACTACTACTACTACTACTAATGATAACAATAAAAAGAAGGACAATGCCATTACTCTTACTACCACCACTGCTACTAATCATAATAATCGCTTAATTCACATCCAGTATCAGATTCCTTTTGCAGAATCGTACGGAGAGGCGTGGCTAAAACATTGATTGTACATTACGATAAAATTAGATTTGTTAAGTTATCTTAATTTAAGATAATGACTTTTTAATACTAAGGTCATTAGTCACCCAATACTAAGATCACACACAGAGACTCGGACTGAACTGGTCTAAACTGTGAGGAATGTGAGTAACCTGCTAAAGAAAAACAGTAAGAAGATCAGAAAACGACTGTGCAAGTACTGTCCGACCCTCCCCCTCTCCCAAAACCGTGTCAGTTACCCCTTCGCCAAAACCTCCCGCTTCTGGACCCAACCCCCCGCCAGTGATCTCCTCTCGGGCCGGTCCGGTACTCACCGTGCTGGCGGCTCCTCTCCGCGCGAGTGCTTGCAGAGGCGTCTGGGAGGACGGTTTGGATGGAGAGAGGGAGGTTTTCTCTTTTCTTTTTCTTTTTTTTCTTGTGAGAAACTCAATCTCTCATACAGTAGCGGCCTCCATCTGGGAACTGTCACGCAGCTGACAGCACCAACAGGGCACTCGGCCTGATCCTCCTCACAAAAAAACACAAAACCTGCGGACAGGGACGGCTCGAGTTGTTGCATTAAAGAACAGGACCGGGCTGTGATATCAATAAGACAAAAACACTCACATACACAGGCTTTGAGTGCAACGGTTGATGAGATCAGTATGGCTAAAAATAGCTTTAATTGTTACAAATAGATTAAGTTTGTTCGACGAGAACCTCCTGTCAGTTTCTTCTTCGCAAATTTAGAATGTGGTGTTTTTGGGTCACTCGTCAATAACAAGGGAATTTGTACATTTTCAATATATTTCTTCTAAACAGCGTTCACTTAAACTCAGCAATATGCCAAATCTATTGAACATGAGCTTTAATTAAACTCAGCAATGTTCCGAATCTAATAGTACCTTTCAAATCGAGGGAACAAATTATTTGTTTAAATCGATAGTTTAGTATAGGAACACAGAATTAGGGGATACTTTACCAGATACGACGTTTAACTGCCTCCATTTATATATTTTCAAAGAGGTGAGATAAATTTCAAATGCATTGTTTCATTTCAAAATTGATTCTATACGCCAACATACATAATGCCCACAAAATGATATAATCAGTGTATTTTTTTTTAATAAACGCATTATATTTACATTATATTAATCTGTTTTGCATTTTATAATTTTTTAAATTCAATGAACTCAAAAGATTTTCTCATTTTTAATGTAAAATTTTATTCACTAACTGACGTTTGCTTATAACATGCTAAGCGACTATCTTATGATAAACACTTCAGGAGTATGTTAAAGGTGTGAAAATGTGAGATCTCAAATTCAGTGATGGGTTGTTAAATTACAGATGGATACAAAAAATACACAGAATGAACGTGTAACCATTTAAAACAAATAAAAAAGATTACGTTTACTTCTAAACAAATGTCGTCTTTTCTCCCTTTTTTGCTTTTACCAAAATAGATACTATACAACTTATTTAAGGTTTGGTCAAACCTCACTGAAGATGTTTTCTTCAATCGACCAATATGTGCAACCTTCTAATAATAAAACAAACAGCATTAATAGGCACGAGATACATTTACATTCTGAATATGAAGGAATTGGGGGTTCAGGCGGGTGTGTGGCGAGTCAAACACATTGACCAGAGTGACGTAGAGCAGAAAAGATGAGGATGTGATTAATAACAAAGACTCAGATGCACGCACTATATTAAGACCCACAACTTTTACCTCAAGCCATTTTTCATACCAGTAAAAACCAACACAGGGCTATGTTGTTGTTTAGTTAATGCCATATTAACATGTTGTGGACGCAAGCTAATATCCTCCGCTTCGTTTATGAAAATTCATATATTTTAATGATAATAAATGATATTGAGTCCTGTACAGTAATAAGAATTGCATGTTAGCTCATTTAATATCATACTCTAATTAATAGTGTTTTGTTTTCAGATTTCAGATGAGGAAATGTAATTAAATGTAACGCAGAATCTTTTTTTTTTTTTTTTCAAATTATTATTGTAAGATATTAATGTGGCGGATGAAGCGAGCGGTCGTTTCCAACATCTTCCTCTCTGTCTGTGTCTCTGTCTTTCTGATGGGATCATGGCAAAGGGGACACGGAAATACAATTTACTGAAAAATACTGAACGATAAAACCTGACAAAGTATTTATATGAATATGTGCAAGTGTGTTTAAAACGTAGAGTATTAAAACGTAAAAAATAACCTGAAATATATAAATAAAATGATCCGATTGAGAAATAAAAGAAAGCGAACGACCTGTGGCAAAAGACGGATCGACAATATGTTAGCTTTATGATCATAACAATATTATAACTACACCTTCATTTGCACCATACTATACGATAAACATTATCTTTATTGTATGACACGGCATTACAGCTGATTTCAGCAGAAACAACATTCTAGAGGAAGACCTTCTTTGTAAAATCGTTCAAGACGTGAAAGGCATCAACGTCGGTTCCACAGCGTTCTGCTGACAGTAATAAACAGGGAAGCCAAAATGACTGCTTTAAATTTTACGTTTTATTTAGCGCTACATTTGAAAATTGTCCATCAAAGTGTGTAGCCCGCTGATATGTTTATTATATTTTAGTGGTTGTTTTGTGTATGGGGCTGTTAGTGTAGTCTAATACTTATTTATAATAATTAATAAAGAAACGGATAATTACATACAACGGTTTTCCACGTTCTCATTTAATTACCCACTTCTTACTTGGTAAAACCCTTTTGGGATCCGCTTTTTGAAAATCTACTGAAAAGTGGAGTTTAACCTCTTGGTTCAAGACCACCAAAACTAAGGACAACCCTGACAATGATGCTGTAAGGACCACAAAATATAAAAGGGCATACAAACAACAAAAGGGCACAAACTGTATTTGTTTACATAAAGATCTAAATATGAATAACTATTGTTAATAATAATATACCGCAGCTCATTTACGTCCGTCCTGATTTCACATAACTGCCAAAGCTGCGTCTGTAATTGTTGTTCTGCACTCCTAGGCGCTCGCTGGTCACTTCATCTGCTCTGCACATGTGACCTTATTTCAGTGGGCAATATGAAATCATGGATAGATGAAAGCTCCTCCGTATCTGAACGTGAATACTAAACAACCAATCATTATGATAATTATTATTAGTGGTGGTGGTGACCTTGTTAATATTTAATAACGGGGCAAAATAACAATACGATGCAATCTCAAACCATGAGACTGCATATAATCAAAATTATTAGAACTTTGGTACACGTTTCGAAAATTAATGTGGGTCAAGGGACTAAAAAACAAACAAAGCAAAAACATAATCGACTGCATACCAACGCAATTAGTACGACAGTGATTTTCGTGCAAAACGTAGAATTTAGACAAATGTCATTTTACATATAAATGATAAAATTCGCATATGGGCGGGTCTTTGCCACACATACCCTTGGTGTTTATAAGACAAGGTGTTTCTCTTTATCGTCTCCTCCAGTGTGTTCGTTCTAATCTATACTAGTTTCAAGTCACGGGCGACGTAATGAGGAAAGTTTAGACACGTGACTATTTTAATAATTACATAGGTATTGTATAATAATACAGGTATTGAGGGGAGACAGCGCCGCTCAAAATACCGTGTGAGGTGTCGCTCCTGTACAGTGTTAACACACTGAAACACATCTAGAGAATGTTAAAAGCGTGTTGGTCTACGGACGCTTCAGGTGTTTCCAGGCCTCCTCAAGCCCAAGCTCGCGCTTCGGCGAGCGCGCTGACGTCCAATTTACGCGCGCGACGGCTCCCTGCCGTCTGATGTGACGTCAGTACGTCTGCTAAACCTCTCTGCAGAGTGAAGAAAAAAAAAGAAAAAGAAATCCAAAAGTGGAGGAGGGACTTATGAACTAATCGTTCGCAGATGTCTGTAATACCAGGAAAGAGATCTTATTTGGTCCACATGCTTTAAAATCTATCACGACCCAGCAAGCGCGCACATTAGAGAAAGAGCTTTAACTTGTAGTCTCTCGGACAAACTGCTTGGTCTGGTTATTGGTTGATAAATCACACATTAAAACAAATAGCCCGAAATTTAAAAAAATATTATTACTATTCTAATACATTGATTATTTAACGATAGAAATATATTAATGCTTGATTTGGAAGACTGGGTTCCAATCCCTTCCCCCACTTTTTTGTACAGTACAGTAGTTTTTGATGTTGGATGAAGGAGCCCACTGTGGGAATAAAATGACTTGCATACCCACAGAACCGCCCACTATCCCTTCAAAAGAAACATGCCAGTGTTAAGATCATCTTACTCCAAAAGAGTGCTCAGTGTGATCTTATGGCCACGCTGTGTACAGGAGACTCAGTCCTCACCATGTGTTTATGTGGGGACTTTGCCCATGTTGGAGAGTCCAAACACTCCACTGCCCTACTTTTGAGACAGTTTTGAACGTTTTTTCCTCCAGGGCTTTTTCATTATTTACAATTCTGTGGAGATTAAAACGTTAAAAGAAACGTATCCACTACGCCGTTAATCCTGCACAGTGTGTGTTTTAGATCAATCTTGATTCACTAATGAGATTTTATTCTGCTGACTCTTTAATCCAAGAACTTCTGTCTTGTTAATGAAGTTTCATTGTTATCTGTATGTGAGAATAAACATGAAGCTTATCCAAAAAACTCTCGAACCATCAAACAGAGTAAACGATATTTACGGTTCACCTTTGACACTCAGTTTAGAAATATTTAAAATTGGAAGGGATTGTTTTATAGTTTTTATTTTTAAATTTAACCCTCCTGGAGGTTCCAGTGGTAGTGGTCCCATGTGCACTTCACCACCAAGGCTGAACCGCACTGACAGCAGCGGGTCACCATCAGGTCAGACAATTATCTGTATCTTTAATCAACGCAGAACAGACGCTTTAATTTTATCTCGGACGCCATCTTGACAGAGACAACAAATTATCTCAGACTAAAACGATCAGCGCGCGCTCAGAATCCCCGAGCAAACGCTGCAGAACAGTGTATTAAGTGGCGGTGATCTCTGGCTCGTGAGATCTGACGGGCTCTAAATCGTCCGACGTGTTTTACAGTATGCGGATTTGATTGCAAGATTTAACATGAAAACAGGAAAAAAATGCTGGCCTGTATGGCTGAGGGAGGAAAAGTCTAAGTTTGTTTTAAAATCCAGCTGTAATAGTAGCATGTTTAAATAATTTAAGAAAATTATTTTACGCTTTTTTCACGAAAAATGATAAACCGTTAGTTATGCAAATAAGCGCCTAGCATGTTTTTTTCCATTAATATAGTATATCTGAAATGTTTGTCCGCATATGTTTACATGCTTTTGTTGATCTGAATCGCCGTAATGCTTACTTGCTATATTTCATATTTTTTCCTATTATTCCTGGGAATTTAGCTCCCGTTGGGCGGTTTCAGCAACGTCTTTGATCGGCACCTTATCAATCATTGCACATCCGATAGCTCGAGCACAGTCTACCCTGCACTGACCCTCCTGAGGATTCTGCTCTTAATGTCAATCGTTTTCTCCCTCGGCTCCACTATGTCTGCCTCTCCAGCGATTTGGGTGAGAAAAGTGGACGGGCGAGCAACCCACCACTGGAATTTCACTCCTAGATTTTTTCCCTTTTTTCTTCTTTTTAAAAACATTTTGCCACGTTTCCTTCTTCTAGAGTGGCTTTTCTTTTTACCGTACTGTATCCCTCCCATACATCCAACAATTTCTAAAATATCAGTTTGGAAAATTGTTAAATATACATATAATTTAAATATAACATGGAATATAAATGTAATTGCTTATTCTTTTATTGCCAGTATAGATTGAGTTGATGGGGCTTATAATCGCTTTTAAGTGGGACCATTATATTCCCAAACACTTAAAATCTATTTAAAATGCGACAGTTTATGTTTAATATTCAGTTCTATTATTGTGTCCTATCACGTTTTGTTGCAAATGAAAAAATGAAAAAGGGAACTGTAGTAGCAAGAAGTATGTTTTTGGATTATTGGGTAGTGGGTTGGGTGGGGGCTTTGCGAGGTCACCGTAAACAGACGTATTCTACCACACCGTTGATGATGCATTTTAATATGACCATACATGATTGAGGTCATCGCTCTTTCTGTGCTGCAAGTTCAGCATCCATACATCACCCCGCTGTGTACCAAACCCACACCAGCTGACACTGATAGCAGCACTTTTTTTAATCTAATATAAACATACGCTGAAGGGCAAGGCTTCAGACTAATGTGAGCAGAGATCAGCATATTTAATGGCTACTATTGGTCCAAACTCATCTAATATTTATTCATTCTGTGCGCATAAAACCCGCGGGTTGTAAATTTTGTCACGAATCAAAATTTTTCTGAAGAAATTTTTATTGGTGTCTTTCCTCTCTCCGAAAAAAGTCATAAACCGATGAGGATTTATCAACGCGACAAAGAAAAATTAAGCTTGTTAAAACACAGTGGTTTATTGGAATTAATTACATGGTTTACATCTCCAATAGTATTTAAGTTTTTCGTGTCTGGACGGAAGTGCATTCGATTCTACACGACCAAAAAATCACAATATACTTCAACACTTCATCACATTTAGTTTTCAAATAAGAATTATTTTAACTGTATTAACTTCGTAACCTCTTTGTATTTCAATTCAGAGAGACGGAGGGAGGGAAGAGAGAGAGAGGGATAAGAGAGAAAGAGAGAGAGAGAGAGAGAGACCTAAAATTCACGTACACCTTAGTGGCACACATCTCAGTTTGGATTCAAGGGTGGGACATGGAAAATACAAATAAAAATAAAATAAAGTAAAACATTCAGCACATACTAGACAACAACAACAACAACAACAACAACAATAACAACAACAGAGTCCCTTACCAAGAGGGCATCCTCCTCTTAACGCTCTGCAAGGTTTTTTTTCTTCAGGGGTCCACTGTCCGGAGTGGGAAATTGCACATAAATATTCCATTAAATAAAGTAATAGTGTAAAAAATCAGAGGGACAGCAAGGCCTGCATTTCAATGTCTTTTATGTAATTTTTTGTTTGTTTTTGGGTTGTTTTTATGTGTAGGATTGAGTTCTTATTGTTTCAGTTCCAAAGCCCAGACGTGTTGAGGCCAACCAGTTCTTCCTTTGGGCTTCTTTTCATTGCTGCTCCCTGAACTTTTCAAAACTTCATTCTGTTTACAAATGCAAGAAGAGGAAAGAGTTTCAATGACAGAAAGAAATTACTAAAAAAGCGCAACCAAAAAACACATAAAACAGTGCAGTTTGAGGTTGTAGAGAGAAATTGCCGCCAACTTTCACGTTCACGGACATAACTGACATTCAGAATTTTCTTCTGTATACCAGCGTGATTTACTTTGTCACTGTCAGCAGCACAGTCGAAGAACAAACATTGCTGATCAAGTTCGCAAAAAAAGGAAACAATATTTTCGCAAGTTTTAGTTTTTTCCTCTTTTTACCGTCCAAACACCCAAGTTTCTCTCTTTTTATATATATTCAAAACTTAAACGCAAATAGTGCAAAGCAATGGAATGAAAATCCTGATCTGAAATAGTTTGGAAATTTGCGAGTGTGATGTTTACGATAATATCTTTTCTTTTCCCAGAAATGCGATTTAGGGGGGTTCAGGAACTACTTTAAAATTTTAATAGATATACTTGCGCAAAATTATGCACTGATTTTACGAGAGCTATTACAAACTCACGTACTGTTTTTTAAATTCATTTTGTTCATATAAAATTCAGGAAATAGTTTTGAAATATTTCAGCTTTTGAACGAACGCCCTAAAATTAAAATTGAGGCCTACAAACATTACAATCATTCCACGCTTCATGTTTAGGCATCACCTCAAGTACCTGCAGCAGATACCTGTGTGCATATTTCTACATGAATTCCATATTATATATATCAACCCACTCACGGTCGAATGAAAACGGACGTACCATTTCTTTCTTCCTCCTCTCCTCTTTGGCCTCTGCCTTCTTGAACTCCGCCTTAAAGGCCTCGGCCTCGCCGTGCTGCTCGTCTCGGTCCAGGATGTCGGTGAGGTAGGCGATGTAGCTAGTGGCCAGGCGCAGCGTTTTGATTTTGGACAGCTTGGTGTCCGCGGGCACGTTCGGGATGCACTCCCTGAGCTCGGCAAAGGCGCTGTTGATGCTCTGAGTCCTGCGCCTCTCTTTGCGGTTGGCTGTAGGCCTCCGCGGTTTGCCCGCCCTTGGTTCCGTCCCGGGAACCCCTCCGCCGTAGTGCTCGAGCCCCGGCGGCCCGGCGGCATACTCGGGGCTGTAGGATGGAGCCACAGCGTAGTCCGGAGGCGACATCTCCGGGTGGCCGATGAGCCATCCGTGGAAATAAGGGCTCTCTTCGTGACAGCGCGTTGCCGGTGCAAAAGAGTAGCCGTCATGGTGCATGACAGGATGGTGGGGGAAGCCTCCTACCAAACTCATCGCGACGGATAGGAATGATGTTCACACACACACACACACACACACACTCACCCGCACACTCAAAACAAAACAAAACACGGGAATGTTCTGATGTCTCTTCTCTCTTTCCCTCAACCTGAGCTTTTCTCTGACCTTCCAGGGAAAGGAACCCGTGCAGAACTTCTCTAGTTGGTCAAAGCGCCCAACGCCGTCTTATTTGTCCATCACCAAAGAGGAACTGTTTAAATAAACATGTTTGAAGCCCACAAAAATACCCCCAAAACGTGTTCTAGAACACTGGAAAGCATTTACTCACACGCATTGGCTCCATTGTCCATATCCACAATGAGAAAGCTCCATTACGCTATGACGCTTTATCTGAAATGACTCGAAGTTCTTGCAAATCCTTTCTTAACTTTGTTCTGTGGACGTGTTGGGAGGAAAAATACAGCAAGAAATTAAAAACCCAACGATCGTGCATGTAAACATGCAGTCGAGGGGGCTTTGCAGGACCACCTCAATTTCTTCTTCTGGCTTTCGGTATCACAGCTTCATCTTGAAGCTGCCCGACATTCATATATGTGCTCGAAACGTTTCTCAGCCAACCAGGATTCATAGAAGGAGGGGTCGGGAATGCCTCGGCCAATCGCCTCGAAGCGAAGGCGGCGCTTTTAGTGACTGAACCAATCGCATGCTCGGAGATGAGGGGCGAAGTGAGACGACAAACCCCGAAACTGCACGAGCTGTACTAAAGTTTGGCAACGTTTATGTTATTTATTGATATGGCTTGCATTCTAGTATATATAAATATATTCATTTATACATATATGATCTTATACGTGGTGTTCCTATAGATTGCGATTATTTTTTGGCTTTAAGTAGGTGACGAAAGATACCAGCGATTGCAGGATAAAGATAAAATTGTTTTTTATGGGTACTTGACAGTTAGGGATGCTCTTAAACCGCGAATTCCATTGTACATTTCTTAAAGTATAATGTTGGTTATATATTATCTACACCATATGCGACTTAAGTATAGTACAAAATGTTAGTATTGTGCATCAGATTGTGCTTATCCTATTACTTTGGTTTGGTTTAAAGTTTATTCCTAATAATGTATTGATTTTATTGGCTTATATAACATGACATTGTTAATGTTCTTGATATTTCATTACTGATCCAGTTTATTAGATAGATTAAATGCAGTATAGTTTGAAAACTTGTGACAAATGTTCTATGGTTATATGTTGAGTCATGTTAACCAAAAGCCAAAATTAACAGAGACAAATGCATTATTGTTAAGTTTTGGAGAGAAATCTTGAACCACATGCATCCTGTCATAAACATTATATCCCTTTTATATTTACCTGAAAGTCATATCCACTGTTTTTATCTAGACATACATTCTAAACCTTCTTAAAAATTTAACATTATTTAGCACCTAAAAACTTATCAGCGCAAGCTCTCTAACTGAGGATGTAGTGTGTGTCTGCGTGTGTGTAAAATGTGTGTGTGCATGCTGAAAGACTCTCCAGACTACATTGTTTGAATAAAATTTCCCGTTTAATAATGCACATCACAATTTACTATTTAAACAGCAATTTAATTTTAATATAAAATTTTAATTATAAAAAAAATTACAAACTGATTAATTTAAACAGGAAGCCATTGGGATGCGGCTGTTGGGCTGCGTGAGACCACCGCTGGTAATTCAACATTAAAATCCACTTAGTGGCTTCTAGCGTCGCCATGACAACTGCACAATAATAATAATATTATTATTCATAATAAAAAAATAATAAAAAACTAATAATAGTCAGGAAAAAAATATATAAATATATATTAATACATGGTGTAAATGTTTGGTTACATTTATAATTAGGTTTTGATATTAAAGACATTTGCGTTTACACGTTACACCATTTGCAACACTATAATGACTTTATTCGCTTTCGCGGAGGGGCGAAATTTGAATATTTGTGCATTGTTTCAAATTTGCCCTTTAAAATGAACATTTTAACAATAAAAAGCCAGGAGACTGTTAAACACACTAAATGTGATATAGAACACATCACAAACGTGCGTAACCTGGAGGTCCTGTGGAAGTCCTACGCGGAGACTGTTATTCTGAACGTGCAATTGGCTCATAGCATGTATCACCAGTGCAAATGTAATGACCCCCCACAAGTCAACTTCTAAAACCCGAACCGAATTTCAGGGGGACAAAAACGATGGTCCATCTGAGAGTCTATAGTAGACACACAGACACACACAAACCCATTCTCTGATTCTAGTTCTCTCGCTGCTTAAACCCAGTTCATTTCTATAGAGAAAACTACAGGTAGAGGCCTGATTGTTCGTTTCTGTGGTTGCGCGTGCGTGGCAGTGTGTTTATCGCCAGCTCTTTGGGAGGATTTTGAAACTGACACGTGAGTTATTTTATTTGGATAATGTGCAGTCTCCCCCTCTCCAGAGCCCACACACTACATACATGTTAAACAACGCATGTGTGTATGTGTGCGCGTAAAGGGAAAAGAAAGGGAGTGTGTGTATAAAAATTCACAAATTTCCCAGCGCAAGGCCCATGATTTATTCCTGTTTAAGTGTTGTGTGTGTGAGTGTGTGTGTGCGCCAGAGTGTAATTTATCTGTCTGATTGGAGGCTCTTGAGTAATTGAAACACACCGAGTCTCCAGTTAATGACCCGTAATCACGCGGCAGGTCAGTTGGTCAGACTCCTGCCTCCCTCCACCTCCTTTCACACCGAATTCAGCGCGAATAAATCACGCCGCGGTCCACGTATTCCTGCGTGACATGACTGTTTAATAAACGTGGGCAGCAGAGCAGTGCCCCACGAAACGGACCCTCACGAGGATGGCCAGGAGCTCACCCTTTTGGAAAATATGACCAATAATAATTCTCACGAATGAGGAGGATGGAACTGTGGCAGGTTTTCACAAATCCTCTGAAATAAAGTATTCCTGATGAACGTTGAAGATCAATATACATTCATTTGCACATTCTTAATTTTAGATTTTCCCCATTTTTTCACCTTCTAACAAGGGTTCTTGAGTAACAGTGGTGTTTCTGTCCAGAACCCTGAACTAATTTATAAGAATAACACGTGCTCCTCCTTGATAATTTTAACGGTTCATTAAAATGGTTTACATTTTATTAATTGTAATAACTACGTTGAATATATTCAAACTTTCAGATGGATTACATGCTATGTTTTAATGAGTATCCACATAATTGCACAACAGCAATCAATGTAATTACTTGTAATTACATGAGTGACAGGCATGTGTAATTACATAAAATACACTGCTGTAATTCTTAGTTGAAACAGTGATTAGATTAGCATTAGTTACATTTTTGTTAGATGCGTTATTAATAATTACCTAATGTAAAGTGGGAACAAATTCTCTCTACATTTTCATAAGAACACTACATCTTTACTATATTTTCATGCATTTACCTTAGGAACTTTAACACAATTATAAAGGTTTCCCTCCATTCCTTCAGTTCAGCTATTTAACTCAAATTGATCTTAAGGGCTATGTTGTACCTCTGAAGGTACATTTATCAAAATTGGCTTCCTTCTAACTCTGTATGAACCAAAAAGTTTAAAATGAAATAATGTATAAATAAAGAAACAGCTAAATTAAAGTAGTATAGAGTCTTTCACATTAGTACATTGCATGTATGAGTGTCTGTGCATACATTAGATATGTTTTGGAGTCTTTATTCTTTTCTTGCTCTAACTGAACATGATTTGATGCTGCTTAAAGGCCTGGAGACAGAATTCCATTCTTAACAGGACGGACACAAGAGAGCAAAGGTAGTGGTAAAGCTTTTTCCTCTGGAGGACTCATTAAAGTGGCCGACTCTGTGTGTTTCTGATCCGCCATCTAATCCGCGGCCACGGCTTCACACGGCTGACACACTCCCCCCACCTATGCACAGGTAAGCCTTAACAAGCAGGCCGGCTTAATTTATACCCACATTAAGCCCATCTGATATGGCAGCTGATAGGGAACAGGCAAAAAGCCAGATTTAAGGGACATTTACGAGAATTTAATCCAATTCATCTGCTTCCGTGAAATGCAGCCATTACACCAAGGATGCAACTCTGCAAAGAACAGTTTCCTTTTTGTTTAAAAAAAAATCTAATACCAGTCCAAATGTTAGTACAGATTTCTCTGTGATCAAATATGATCTTTATTTTTTATTTTGTGACTTTTCTGTTTTCAGCAAGCAATTTAATGTTTTATCAGTGTCCTGATGGGCCACTACTCACAAATGACTGTAACAAGATGTACAGTTCTTTCATTTTATTTCAAATTACCCAAATGTTTTCACCCAAACGAAATAAAGAGATAGTATAACCTTAATAAAGCAAACATTTACACAAGCATGGCTGTGCACACACATTTGATTACTTGATTTCATAATGTTAGCTTACAATAAATACTTACAATTAGATAACATTATTATTGCACATTGTTTTGATAAAAAGGTACTTTGTTACATAAACTTGGTTTGCACAATAATAAACAGAGCTAAATAAAATCTAATTTGAAAAACATCTTAACTAAACTACTCACTCAAACCCCCTCTTAATGTGCCCCATGTATTATACACATGAGTGACTATTTATAATAGTGTAACCCAAGAATATTAAACATAAGTACTAATAAAATATCCCAGCCAAGTTACACGAAATGTATTTAATATACCAATAAATTTTTATTAAATACATAATTACCAATGTGAAGGTTCCAATTTAATTATGAACCTACATGTAATAATATTATGTCTTTTATGTGTAATATATATGTTAGTATAATATGACCTAATGCCTTCGTTCACTTTGTTGCATTTTTTACACAAACTTACTAGCAGATTGTTGGTCCTTTAGGTTGAGTCTGTTTTTCTCTGACTTGTTGACCAAATTAACAACAAACAGAAATACACACCTATATACACACACATACTTCTCCAGTCTACATTCCACTACTTCTTTTGTTACAGTGAGAGTGTAATCTTGCCCCATTCATCTGTCTTATGCATTTAACACAAGGTCCTCAGAGGCCACACCCACTTCCACATTAACCCTGTGGGTTTCCCTTAGTGTTCTCTTTCTCTCTCTCTCTCTCTCTCTCTCTCTCTCTCTCTCTCTCTCCCCTCTCTCCCCTGTCACTCTTTTCTCTCTCTCTGTCTCATCAATAACTCTTATCACCAGTACTCGTCACGTCCTTGGCCTCATCCCACAGCACCTGTTCCCCCTTCCAGCACCTAACAGCTCATCCACCGACAGAAGGCACCCCAATAATCTCCCAAAATCCCATCCGTACTCCACAAGCCTGTCTCTCATTGGCCAGACGGCAGGTTCTGATGACTGCAGACTGGGCGACTCTAATGTGAACTAACTCTGCTAACGCTATCTCCTCTCCTGTCCTGCTTATCAGCCACCCTGGGCTGGGTGTGTTTCAGTCTTTCAGTCTTTTCCAGTGCTGCTCTGCCTCTGCTGCTTTTTCTCTTCCCTCTCTCCTCCTTTCTGCCTTTCCATCATCATCCACTTCTGCTTTCAGCTCCCTTTCTTTTCACACAGCTCAGATTCAGCACCTCACCTCTGCTCACTTCTCTAAACACACACAGCTGACACACACACACACACACAAACACACACTGTATGCTGCATGAAAAACTAGTATGTCTACATATTGCAATGTGCCTCAAAATCTATTACGAACACACTTGTGGATCAGTCATGTCACATCAAGTCACAATAGCCTGAATGGAGTCAGTGCTCCTTTAAAAATGTGTCTGAATGTGGTTTCCTTATGTTGCCTAAATATAGGTGAAGTTATACTATAGATGTTACAATTGTGGTGACCATCTAGTCCATTTTCTATTACAGTTAAAAGCATCTGGATTAGTTAAAGTGCTCATTTGTATATGCATATTTGAGTTGACTTATTATGATATAACTTACAGTTCGTGATATGAACATAATAAGGGTGTAACAATGCTTCAGAACATTCTTCTGCAATATTAAATTATAACTCAGTATTATGAACTGAGTGAAATTGTGGATAATCCAGTGCAAAGCCAATGCTGAGCTTGTTTCTTGTCAACACATCCCCAACTGAAAAGTCTTTTCATTTCAGTCATCTGTCAGGAGGGGTCAGTGCTCAACACTGAGATAATTCATTGATTCTCATTGTGATTTATCAGTTCACTCAGGCTCTATCAGTAACTTTAATTTTTATAAAAAAGCTGCTTCCTTTTTCATTCTTTAAAACTGGTGAGTTTGCAGCACACATACTGATTTTACAATAGTTCTTGAACCAGATGTGAAATTGTATATTCTCCTAAAAACATTTCAAATATGTTGTGACTGTTGCCTTATCATATCATTATTTGCTTAAACTGTTTAATTTAAACTGTTACATTTAAACTGTTACATAAAATGTTACTTTTTTCTACTACTAATTTATACTTACTGAGCTAAAATAATGGGAAAAAAAAACATTTTTTAGCTTCTATTTGTATGATATGTATGTTATTTACAATATGTTAAACTCAATTAGCAAATAGATTTGTTTTAAAAATATATTCTATATATACAGGGTTTGCATATATATTCATTTAGAAATAAAATAGCATATGATGTGCTCAATAATGGGTGCCTAAACTATTGCATACTACAAGTGAACTGACAAAAAATTAGTTGCATTTTAATAACTGGATTACTATCTGCTTAAAATGTAAGATGTTAATTCCAAACAGGGTATTATACATCCATTGCATGCAGGCACACACACACACACACACACACACACACACACACACACACACACACA
>JBBKCR010000141.1:1329330-1360670 GCA_037577295.1 Ladigesia roloffi
ATCTCCCCCCAAATAAAATGAAGCTGAAAAATCATTAGACAAATGAGGGTAGCTCAGTCTCAGGCCCTGCTGCTGGCTTCTAATCATCATCAATCCAGCCAGTGGGTTTCCGCCAAGTCGCTTTAATACAGCTACACCCTCTACAGCAATGCCACATCTCCTCCAGACACACACACACACACACACACACACACACACACACATAAACGTCTGCGGTTCTCCATTCAGCCTGTGTGCCTGTGAGCCCTCATTTTTTACCCGGCTCAGGGCCTTTCTGCAGACAAATGAGATTCATAACTCATGATCCTGGGTTCTAACACAATACAACTAACCAGTTTATGCATCACATCCAAAATCCAATGAAACAAGGGGAATCTGGCTCATAATGGGAACCATATGCCCCCATGCACACTGTACACACATACAGACTCACACACAACAACAACATGGCGGCTCGTCCCTGATAGCAGTGTGGCCGCTCGTTCACCTATAGGGGTCTGGGTACCTCAGACCTTCCGGAAACAGAGTCCCAGAGTGGCTATGATGTAAGGCAAGAAGAGAGCGCTGAAAATGTTATTGTCATTCCATGTACATGCAAGTATAAAATACAATAAAATATGATCACATAATGAATATTTATGGAACTGCACTTCATATACACTGTGTCTCAATTGTGTAAATGCTAATAATTATTTATTTATTTGTTGAAATCATAGCAAAGACTAAATTAAATGCTAGCTTGCTCAAATGTCCAAGTAAAACATGCATGGTTTCACTGGCTGAGAATAAATTCAGTTTTTTTTTTTAATCTAATTTTGAATCCTTTATCTGATCATTTTCCCCAAGGGATGCTTTATTATACTATTTTATTTTCCAGCAGTTTCTCTTTTAACTTTGTTATTACTGATATAAGGTCTTCATTTTGAGATTTTTTTCTACTACTACTAAGGATATACAGTACATACCTTTAGCCATTAATGAATATAAGACCTGTGAGATTCAGTGCTAAACAGGACAGTCATCCCTTTACATGTTCTGTTTGTGGGCTCCCACTGGAACTCCTCACTGAATCACAAGTTTTAAAAATAAAAACTGAACTATTAGCCTGTAGTTTAAGATTCTCAACAAGATGCAGAGAATGGACAGAAGAATGTAATACGATCATAACAGTGCAAAATTGAACACAAATAGGTTAAAAAGTCTTCTATGAAGACTGAAGTTCTTTAAATGGTTTTTTAAATGGTGCATTTATACAGCACAAAGAACCTTCACATAGTATTAAGGTTCTTTATCCTAGCATTCTTCCTAGGACCTCTATGCTCTATGGAGTTAAAGATAGCTCATTAAAAGGTTCTTTAGAGAACCAATAATAGTTTCTCAATGGCGTCATTGTCGTAATTGTAGTAACACTACAGTTATGGTCATACAAATAAATACATAAAAATAAGACAAAAATATATTTATATATAACAAAATATATATATAACAAACTATATTTATGTTACAGTTATAGTTACAGTTACCCCAGGAAACGTGTTTTCATCTGCTTCTACCCTATTTATCTTTTAAAGGAGAAGTGTAAGAGTCCAAAGAAAAACACACACACACACACACACACACGCGCACACACACACACACACACACACACACACACACACACATAGCTAAGTGTATTTGCTGGGTTGTGCACTGCGGTACCTCCCTGCACAATTTAACACAATATTAGTCCACTCTGTCGACAGTGTGCGGTTGCCTCTATCTCTCCCTCAATCAATCACACTCCTGCAGATTACTCAGCTTCTGCTCTAACCTGTCCTGCTCTCTGGGCCATAAAAAAGCCCTGACTTCTCCAACCACAGCACAGCTGTGTGTGGGGGAATTTATTTTTGTGTGAATTCAAGCCCCTTTTTTGGGCTGTTACTTCAGCTGGTTTTGTGCTCTTGTGGAATATGGATGGTTGCACATCTAATTATCTTCAAAACATTTGTAATGCGCTGCTGAGATGTGGAACATTCTGTGTCCTCCAGCTGGTCCGGACATTCAAATCATGCGTATTCATGGAGTTTTTAGAGTGTTGTAATGTTGAAATTAAATGCCAAAGCACCAGTTCTCCTGCGTCAGGCCCGTGATGGATGAGGAGCATCAAGCAGGAGTCTGACCTCTTCCCAATTAGCTCCACTCGTCAGGGCACTGAGCGCTAATATGAAAAAAGATGGAGCTGGGGCTGTCCAAATCCAAACAGCCACACACTGGCTGTCGGAGGACTAGCCCGGAATGGATTGTGTTTTCTCTCTGGCTTGGAATGGTGTCCACAATTTTCCGGGTGCGTGACCCTTACATTGGATTTCCGCAAGGATTTCCAGTGTGTTTTCTCTGGGCCCACAAGGCAATACTTAAGATAGCCAAGCAGAGGGAGATAGAGATGCTGTGCTAATTCAGAATGGAAAGAATTGCAGAGAGACTCCAGAAAGCCCCTGGAATGAGGGGTCAGTGCTAATAAGTTATTGTTTTCTTTTCAGATGTGTGAGGCCTCTCTGCTCTGGCTTTCTGCTATTGTATTGTATCGAATGTTATTCTCTCTCTGTATTGAATTTCTCTCTCTCTCTCTCTCTCTCTCTCTCTCTCTCTCTCTCTCTCTCTCTCTTTCTCTCTCTGTCTGATTTCCTCCCTCTCCCCTACAGAGGAGGAATGAAAACAGAGAGTCATTAGTGGGTTATTTTGTGCTTTCACAGCTCATTGATAGACATGTGTTTTTAATGCGCCTAATGCAGCCGCTTCTCCCAGCGTTACAGTAATATGAGCATGAACATTGGAGACTGGATAATGCTTCTGTTTTTATACTTACATCCTTTTGATGGACCTGTAGTTGTCTTTTTTTAATTCTAGGTCTGCAGATACCACACATAACCACAGGCATATTGCCACAACAGGAACATTTTCAGGAATCAGGAATCTTCTCAGAAAACTTATAGACTAACTTCCATCAAGTAATATTTTCAAGAACCTTAGTTCATACTGAAGAATTTGTGTATGTGGACCAGAGACTCTTGGAATAGAGGCTGCTCTGATGAACATTCCCATTTCGGTTATATATGTCACTTAACCTTTTTATTGTATTGGGACGGTCACTCAGAACAAGAGGAATCACACACAAAGTACTGGTCACTTCCATCAAACTGCAGTGTAATTATTTACTAGCTCTTGGAAAAAAAGTCCTTCTACAAGCACAAACATCTGCACTAACAAGAAAATCCAAAAGAAACCCCAGTAATTCTTTTCAATAATTGATTTAAAAATATATAGACAATTCCAGTAAATGTAACTTAAGTCCTGTCATTCTGCCTGTATTTAAACAATAACAGTCAGTTATGCTTTGTTCAAATTCTGACTGGCTTAAACTATCTGACAACCCATAAACCAGTCACACGAAATGATACAAAAACAGCCCTTCAAAATAAAGTATTAATGAATAAAAACGCAAAGATTGCAGATCACTTTCAGAGTGAAAATGGTGTCAGTAAAGTCAGGGCTCACTACTCACCATTAAATTGATGTTAGCAGAATGCGATGATCTGAGTGCCTTTTTCAGCCATTCACATTCATGTAGACAGATATACACAACTGATATACAAGCACAGGCATTTCTATATGCTTATAATATACATTTATATTTGAGCCCATTCATTCTATTTATGGTGGTTAGACACCAGTGTTGGAAGAGAAGACCTGGCTTGAAGCCTCTGATCCAGTTAATTCCAAGTCTATAACTTTAATAGCATAATTCTATTCACTGACTCACAATGGAGAACCAGCAATTGCAAATAATTCAAAGAAAAACAATATAGATGCATGGAACTTATTCATTTCCCCATCTACCATAAATTCGGGACTTAAAGACGCTACTTTTTTCCCAAATTATCCCAAATTTTGAAGCCTGCATCTAATAATACAGTGTGGCTAATATGTGTCTTTTTTTCATGACACAAAAAACATTTCACCTCGTAACCAGACCCGGCGCCAGACACAGATTTGTGGATGGACCTTTGGGGGGGCGACACATTTTATAGACTGGTTTTGGGTCGATATGTTTTATGCGCATCTCGGTGCATCTGTGACGAGTGTTTAGGCTCAAACTCCCGGACCAATCCCGGAGGCTCATATTCTCAGGTCGGCGCCAAGTGAGTCCAAGAGTGGACCATGACGAAGATAAGGAAGATAAGGAAGATGAAGAAGCCAATTAATTACTTTTACTGGTAGCTGCAGTATATATACCATGTATATTTTTACCATCCATTAGGAGATGGAATGTTGTTCCTGCACTGTTCAGTAAAAAAGCAGAAGCAACATAATGTGTGTTACTGATACGTACGTGTACTTAAAGGGAGCCACGTTACAGACACTGTTCCAAAAATAAAACCATGTGCAATATATATTTGTTTATGTTACTGTAACGTTTAAAATAAAAAAAAATATCTGTGTAGATATCTCATATTACAACATGAGACACATGCAGCTTATAATCAGGTGCGGCTTGTACAAGTGTAAAATTGATTTTCTTTCTAAAATTAGAGCATGTAGCTTTAATTCAGGTGCGCTCTATAGTCCAGAATTTACAGTAATTCCTATGGTGTAGCTGGAATGCATGGGTAGTTACAAACTAATGAAACCTTATCTGAATACCTTGTGTTCTGTTACATTTTGCACATTGTATAAATCTTCTGTTTTGTAATGTCGTAATATATGTTTAGTGGGAATGTACTTAAATTTTGAACACACTGGAATAGGGCTGAGTGGACAGTACAGTCGTCTCCAAGACTTTGCTGTGCTACCCTGGCTCTGATGGATGCCATGTTCAAGCAGAGTACAGTAATAGGCCTAATCTTATACTGGACCATCTTCTCCCACTGGAAAAGGGAGGAGCTTGTGCAGCCTGCAGAGGCTACAGTAGGATTCCAAGGAGATAAATACTGCGATACCAGTCAGACCTCAGGCACATGGCGACATCTTGGCCAGGCTATTTGGGAGTTATTGGGCTGCATATTGTGACTTTGGCCGATTTATTGCAGCGCCGGTCGCGTCAAAACCACCGTCCATCAAGCCCGCTCTCTCCTGCTGGCCATTATCCCCCCAGCGATGTAATCCACACACACACGAAAGTGCCTGGCGCTAATTTACAGCCCACTGATGGATTTACACCCTACTGCCCATTAGTGTGTACATTACCTTCGGCATGTTATGTAATGGTGTTAGGGAGATTTAAGAAAATGATAACAAGCCATAAATTTGAGCTCTTCTGTGGTGAGAAAGGAGCATCCAGGTGAAAAGTGCCCAAAGTGCAGGCCTCTCAGGGCTGGAGCTGGTCTGGAAAAGGAGCCAGGATTGTGTTTGAGCATTAAAGCTGCACAGTCGTTTATTTGTTAAGTGTGATTGAGGGGATACAGAGGCATTCAGGTCCGGGGAAGAAGGGCTGTGTTTGGAAGCCTGTGCTGAAGTCAAGAGTGGCAGTGCTGCCGACCTCACAGCTGATTTTGATGAATGGATGATAGGTGTTAATTGCTAATGGATGGAAAACCTGAGGTGCTTGAACAACAGTGTTTTGCTTGAAAAGTCACAAAGTGCATGGTTACTGTGTGGTTAATTTTCCAAAGGCGGTTATGAGATTTTCATTCCGTTGAGCAAACAAAGGTGCAGTTGTGTTTGAATGTGTTCCCATGCTTGTCCCATGCCCAACCCCCACTGCTACTACCAACCCACCCATTTCACTCTCCAACATATGTAAAACATGTGCCTTTACATGTGGTAATTTACCATTTCAAAACAAGTCCCATTGCCTGACTTAAAATGAAAAAAATAAATGTAAGGCATGAATCCCAGAGCAACAGCACATTGGGATAATTATGCAATCAGGTCAGATTTGGCCAGTCTTGTGTGGTGAAGTCAATTACACTGAGTGTGTTTGCTGCTGTTTTCAGTTCTCCTGTTGTGCCCTCTGATAGTCCCTGCACAGATTTACTCTAAAAATGGTTTTCTCATTATTATTGAACCCCAGCCATGGTTAAAGTTTGCTTTGTATTTTTAGCAGTTATTAATGAGCAACCCAGAATACAGGAAGTATCCCAGAAGACCAAATCCTGAGACCAGGACTGCACTCACTGGATTAATCTGCCTCACACTTAAAAACAAAATAACAGGTGCCACAACAGGTTCTTTGAGCAATGCTGTTGAGGAACCATTTTCAGGTTCCTAAAGACAAATGAAAGAACTATACAATAACTTTTACAAAACAACTGTCCACGAACCTTTATCTTATGTTGATGTCTGAACTATAGATAAAACTCACCATGCCCCTACAAATACATTAAATGACAGGTTTTTCAGCACAAGATTTCTCAAAGTGGTCCTCAGGGATTCCAGGTGGTGCACAGTTTTGGTCTGTCCCTTTGTGTTGCAGAACTGGCTTGGAAACCACTGCTTTAAGGAACCAAAATGCTTCTTCAGTAGGACAGAACCCCTAAAACTAGGAATTGGTACTGAAACCCGGTACTTAGTTGGACCCGGTGCCTAATTATAAAAGACTGATAAGCTTTAACAGTAATGGTTCTGCTGTTGGTATTAATAAAATAAAAAAGAGGACACGAGACAACTCGCACACAAGACGAGAGGGCTCCTGCTTATGGAGTTAAGATGGTGGAGAGAGCCAAACAATGGCTATATTTCACCGGTTTGGACACGAACAATGCTCGCTACAACAAGTGCAACAAGATTTTTGCAAGAAATGTATTTGAACATCTAGCCAAAGTTCATTATTTGCATATAAAGCTTATACTTCATTTTCCTCCTCCTCAGGTATGTATGCTACATAAAAATAAAGACGTAAACATCATATAATGGCTCTAAATCAGTGTTAATGATTTGATAAACACACATTCAGTTACATATAGGCTAAGTATTTTATGCAGTAGCCTAAATAAATATTAAACAATGAAATGACTTGTATTGCTATAGTGCAGCATTTACATAATAATAATAATAATAAAGATATGTAATAACAAACTAAGAAATTATAAAGCGGAACTTAACTAAAATTCATTTGTTGTGAGTCCTTCCTTTTTGATTCGAGTTAGAGTTAAGGTTAAAGTGTTGTTATTCTGTTCTTAATTAGTTTTTAATTAAAAAACACAATAAAAGTACCTATAAGAGTACCGATAAAGTACCGAATCGATAAGCTGTATTGGTAAAAGTAGTAATACCGTTAAAACCTTAATGATACACATCCCTAACTAAAACCCTTCAATTTAAGAGATGCAAGAACAAATGTTTTCATTGGTCATTTATAAGGTTCTTCTACCTCAGGTATACATTCTAAACAAATATTTACTGACTGTACACCATCGCTGACCAGGGCCTGGTTTCTCGATAACGAACCAAAGTTGTTCACATTTCTACCCGAAGTGTCCCTTAGGAGGCTTCTTAAGTCGCTGCCTCTTAAGTGCGACTTTACAGGAGGCATCGATTGCTCGGGAATCGATTTTTTAATTCATATACATGGCAGCGTTAATAAAGATAGCACATTCTATGCAAATTGGTCTAGTGGTTATAGCGATGGTTCTGCAGTAAGTGTTGGTTAGGGCATTGGGCCTGCAATTATAAGATTGGGGTTCGAATCCTGCCTGCAGTTGTACAGTTTTGTAATTGGATACAGAGGTATTCTGGAGTAAATATACTTGTAAATGCTAAGTATATTTTGTTACTGAGAAACAAAATAGGTGGTAAAATCTACTTGTGTATTGTTGACTTAACAGCCATGCGAAAACCAGAGCTGCTGCAGTCCGCAGAGACCGGGCCAGGACAGGTGCTGGTCCAGTTCGGTGATACCTGCAGCTAGTGGCACTTCTAGAACAAAATTACCAGGGGGGCCAAAGGGGGGGCCAGTGTGTTTTTAGAGGGGCACAAATAACCCGGGGGGGAGGGGTGCACGTGTAGTGCGTGTGTTCGGGGGTTGGGGGCGTGCATGTTGCGCATGTGTATAGGCTCGTGTTTGTGGCGCTTTAAGTAGTCCATCTAGAACACACCTGCAGTTAGCTCCATTCTTCAAGCCACACATGTCGCAATAAGAAATTTATACTAAATATTTGGCTGTCAGGGCAGGGGGGGCATAAGGGGGGCCAGGAGCAATTCTAGGGGTCCCTGGCCCCCACTGGCCCCACATGTAGAACCGCTTATGCCTGCAGCATCCCGCCTCTACAGGCAGCACCGAGCCTGAACACCTCCGCGTCCGGATCGCGCGTCCTTGCCAGCCCGACCATGTCGTTGTAGCGAGGATCTGGTATAATTCTTAAATATATTTGGACTATATTCCATCATTGATGCAACATTAATAACGTGCCATTATTTTACTTGCATACACTGCTGATTTCTAAAGACTGCTGCTCGGTGACGGTCACTAGCGTCTTGAGCTGAAACTAAGAGACAGCTAAAGAGTGGTCCAGACCAACCGTACAAACTTGGGACGTCCGTAAGATATACGTAGTGTACGAACGCTTTGGGAACCATCCCATTGCGTTAAGAGAGAGGTTAAGGTAAACTTAAGAACTACTTAGCGATAAGAAGCTTTCGAGAAACTAAGCCCAGAACTAAACTTTGCAGTGGCACCAGCACTGTAATGACACTGAAGTCAGGACAATGACAAATATTACTCGTTCCCTCCACCTATCCAATGACTATTTTCTGGCTCTCACATCCCTACATTTAAGGCAAACCCAGTTCATACTGGTTCTCCACTGGTAGAATGAGCTGCCAAAGGTGACCAGAGCAGCAGAACCGCCTTTCTATCTTTAAAAGCCTCATGAAGACTAATCTATAATAGAGAGCATCTATTCTCCAAATGCATCTATCTTCTTGCAATATCTTACATGGGTTTTTGTACTTAGAACTCTTCTCTGGTCCTGAAATTTAACTGTTTCCCCATTTTTTTCCTCCTCAAAGTTGCTTTGGATAAAAGTGCATGCCAAATTAATGTAACGTGAAGTGTGTGTGGGAGTGATAGACTTATTGCTTAAAAAAAACATGTTGAGCAAATTAGCTTTTGATGTTAATGCTTATTTTTCCCTCTGGTAGTGTGAACTATGAATGAAAAAATGAATGAAATGAAGACATGATGGAGAGTCATACAGGACACCTGCTGGGTAGGTTGGTAGGCAGACCTTCTTCAGTCATACACTTCTTGGCACTTTAGGAAATGTTCAATGACAAGCCTTTTTGCACAGCTCTCTTTCGCTCAGTTGCTTTCCCGTGGTCAATATGACTGAAAAAGGAAAGATAGGGGATGAGAATAGATGTCTGATTTCCCATCCATCAATCCCCGGCGCATATCCCGTCAAATAAACACTAAAACAATTTACAGCAAATGTACACAGTGGAAGTGCCAACGTTAACACTTCTTACGGCTGAACCGCCTCCAGGTCATTTTTCAGGGCAATATTTAATGTGAACTAAGATGTCCTTTCCATTTGAAGTCTCAGAGGAATAACTGGCTTTCCTATATTTGGCCAGAGGCTTCGGTTGGGAGGCACTGGAGCTCCGTGCCCATGATCCCCACTTTAAGGCGATCATGATGAATGGGGCTTCATTTGTTTAAGCCCAGATGGCAGTTTTAGTGTTTCTCTTATAAATTTAGCATAACCCTCACTGGCATCACCTGCGGGTAGAAACAAATCGCACTTTGCTGACTGATTCGTTCCCTTTTTAATTGGTTGAAACTGTCAGAAGCTTCGGCTTGAGTTAGCACCCAGGAAAGTGCGGTAATGGGAGTAATGGCAAAGCTCCAGGGCTCAAAGCCTCGGGCGCATCACTCCCAACTCTCTCCGGAGACCTGAAACACCCCTGTCGAGAGTGAAGAAACAACGTTCGAGTCCTTCCAACGGCAGCCCAAATCTCACACTGGCTGAGGCATTTCAAAACCACTGTAACAAATGACACTGGGCTTAGTGCTAATTTGGCAGGGAAAATCAAAGAGGGGGTCAGGGTGAGAGATAGAGAAAGGGAGAGAGAAAAGAAAAAATCTGATAGATGAACTTGTAGGAAACACTTTGGCCATGCATCAATAACACATACACACACACACACACACACACACAAAGGCCTTGTGGAAAGCTATGTTTAGCAATGGAAGGCACGGCTGTATTAGTTTCCATTGTTACGAGAGCGTGAATATCTCCGGCTCTGGAGGGTTGTGGCGAGGCGTTTAATTTGTCGAGATGAACAAGATGAAATAATTTATGTCTCAGTCCCACGCATTTTTAGAGAGCCCAAATCTGGCCTCTGTGAATTATAGCCGCTGACATAACTCGGGCTCGGGCTGTGGTGCTAAGAAATCTTTGGCGGCGAAGTGTGCATATTTATGTTGGTGTCTCCTCCCTGAAAGACATGGTGACAGAAAATAATCCGTTCCGGTTTCCCAAATCATATTTTCTCAGGATATGGAACTGAATTGGACGGGAGGAGGGGAGGAGTGGAGTCACGAGCACCAGCTAAAAAATGCTGTTAACAGGAACCCATGCATCAGCAGCGTTAAGCAACCATCCGAGAAAGAGCTTTGTTTTTTTCTGGGCATGCTAGGCATTCCTCCTCAGGCCTTTGAACCATGAGCTCTGAGGATGGTTTTAAAAGCTCTACTTTGAGGCAAGAGAGAATGCCAGGAAGTGAAGTCAAATATGTCAGAGACAAAGAAGGAGGGAGAGAGAAGACCCATGCAGATAGCTGTCAGTAGGGAGACGGAGCGGCCGTGGGAACAGGGAGAGTGAATTGTGTGGCTCTCATTTTGAAAAAAAAAAATATAGTGAAAGACCAGTTTTGATCCCAAAATGTGTGAGAGTGTGATATTTAGAAAGTGATGACAGTCAATGCTAATCTCTCCTACATCAAGAATCAGATCCAAGCCAAGTTTCAACACCTCCAGCTTAGACGTCATGTATTTTTGATACAAATATGTTGGTATGTGGAATTAAGGTATTAATCATGGGTAAGGAAATAGTACAAGAATCTTGTTTGTTGCTTTAAAAGTTCCAAAAGAGCTTTAAAGGTCAACAGCAGCCATATACTGGTTAAAACAAAAGAATTGTGAACTGGTTTGCCTATGCACACATTTACATTGTAGTTCTGCATCTAGTGTAATGCAGTGCCCTCCTAGAGGGTCTTCCAGCCTGCATGGTAAGACCTTTACAGATGGTTTGGCAAGTAGCAGCTCCGTTGGTCCTCAACCAACCCAAAAGTTTTCATGTCATCCTAATGCTGGTTGATCCACGCTGGCTACACATGGCTGACTTAGTTAAGTTCATGTCACTAACTCTTGCCTACAGAGTGACATCTGGGTCTGCACCCAGCTCGCTTAATCCCATTATTCAACCTTATTTTCCTACTTACTCTCTCTGCTCCTTCATGGAACAACGTCTGGTTCTGTCATCCCCACACACAATGCAAACCCAGTCCAGATTCTTCTCTTTTGTGGTTCCCCACTGGTGGAATGAGCTGCCAGAGCAGCAGAGCCCCTGCCTCCTTTCAAAAACCTCCAGAAGATTAATCTTTTCAGAGAGAATCTCATCTCCTAATTAATATTCTTGCATTATTCTTTTTCGAAAATTTAGTACTTAAAACTCCCCTCTGGTTCTCACACTGCCCTTGAGTGTTTCCTTTTATCATAAGTTGCTTTGTAAAACATCTTCTGTCAAATAAATGTAATGTAATGTTTGCACACATTGTTTATATTTTAAAAGCTAATCTTCAATACTTCTGAAACAACATCATTAATGCACGATGTATCAAACCCACCATTCATTTTTTTGCTTTCCATTCAAAATGGCCATTTTTCAGGAGATTTATCTTTCAGTAGATATTTTTGAGGAGATCAGATGTGATATCACACTTAATAAGAAATCAATTGACAAAAATAAAAAAATCCCAAACTGAATTTCAAAACATATTTAGAAAGAATGCAATGGCTAACTGTGACCAGTAAAGCAAGACCTTCAGTTCAGGACTAAAAATCTAAACATAATAACATTTATGAATTTCAAGCAGCATTTCATAACTAAGATAATAGTATTGTTCTAGTCCATTTTAGTCTAAATTACATTTAGATTAAGTCCATTTTAGATTAATGACATTAAAATATATTTTCATGTTGCTTTTGAAGCTTGTTATATATACATAAATATATATGTTTCTTAGCACATTACATTTCTTAAATGACTCATTTAGTATAGCGTCCTGGTGTAGAGCTGCTGCTGTTTACCCTTTAAAAACTACAGATTATGTTGCTGATTACATTTACAATTATAACATATTTGTTTTGACGAAATCAAAATGAAATAACATTAGTACTGCACCTGTCAAGTTAAAATAAAAAGATGTTTCGAATGAATAAAAATTAACTAAAAAAAAAACCTGGAAATCCTTCTGTCTTCAGGAAAGGTCGTGAAGAATTTTAATGACTGAGATCAACTCTCAAATAATTTCTTGAAAGAATGGACAAATAAATAAAGAACATATAAATAAAGCTAGAATTACCAAATACATTACATATTTAGTTTTTTAAATGTTTTCTTCTTGTTTTCTGACTTATTAACTTGTGTATAATGGCTGCTTTCATTAATTAAATGAAAGTTGATCTAGGACGTTTGTACACGCTGAACTTTTCCCAGTACCACATTAATGGGGTATCTGGGAAAGGGTGCTGTTTTGCACCCATAAATTGGAGCACACTGTGTTTTTACATGTTTGAGAGGAGATATTTTTCAAATGGTGCAGGAACATGCAATTAAGTACATGACTTTGAACAAGTTAACTGTGGTACTGGTATTAATCTGGATAATGAGAGTGTGCTGGGATAATAACTGTAGAATTCCACCTGGAAATCTTGTTTTTCCCTCCTTATGTTTCTTAATAGTGTATCCTGCTGAGAAAAAGTACTATATTTCAAATAAGACATGTATTTTCTGGTATTATTTACTTTGAAGGAGGTTTGACTGTGTTGACCTTAAGAAATGATGATAAGGCATAATAATCAAAAACCTGACCCCAAACCAAATGCCCTCATATTTCCAATCACAGTTCAGAGTGCAGCAATGCCTTTGTCTGGTTATTTTGGGCCTCATAGTTGGCGATGATATTCCGTCATTTTAGCCTGAATAACATTTCTCAAGATCATTCATGAACCCTTTTAACCATTACAACTCAGAGTATTATTGAAATCTAATTTCAACAAATATAAACGGTTTAAAACAGCTCAGAACCGATGTTTATTCTCCTACACGCTCGCTGCTTGCTGCTGTTTTTCTCAGCGCCCTGGCGCTCGACCACTTTCTGGACCCCCTCCACCCGCCAGTTTTCCCTACCCACTTTTTGGCAGAGATTGTCCTGAAAGTTCTCCTGGTTCCAAAGATTTTGTGTTTTTTCTGTATGCTTCTAAGATCTGAAATAAAATTAATGTATTTGCTTTTGTTCTTTACAGGGATTTGTGCATGAAACCATTTTCGAAAACTCCAGCTATGTTTATTATATTTGCATGTTTTTAAAGTTACAATAAGCATGACATAATGTCTGACTCCTCGAGCATCAACACAAACCAGGGAAAGTAGCTAAAATGCAGTATGACCACAAGTTACCATTTGCTGCCCTTCTCATTTTCGAAGGGTTAATCAGAGTGAAGTCCACAATGTGTGTCTGGAAAGTTTATCTAGGCAATTATCCTGAAAATCCTTTAGCTCCGTTGTTGGTACCGGACCTGAAAGATTGGAAAGAACTCAATAAAGGACTGTGACATTTCACGTATGGCTATTTGTCCATGTCCTCATGGACGAGATTAAAGAATTATTGGTAATAGCGAATCTCCTTAGAAGTAAAATGAGTTCATGCCTGTCTCTTTAGCAAAATGCCTTAACCTTTGCTGTCCCTAAATTATTCCAAATCTTTGCCTCTGAGACTCTGAATATGAATCAATTCCGTTTGATGTTTCTGTTTTATGACTCCCACTTATCTTCCAGACTATGCGCCCGTGTCCTTTAAGTCCAAACACTTGCAATGTTTACATCCAAATTCCTTTTTTCCGGGATTCGATCCAACTCCACGTACAGGGGAGTGCTGGCCAGAAGGAGGGGGTTGGGTTGGGGGGTAGAGAGGGGGAGAGATATATTTTGTTTTGCCACTCATCATAAAAGCCCCGAGAGAGATCAGGATGTGCAACTACAGATGATCTCCAGGCCTATTTCAGCTTTGTCACCACCGAGAGAAGAACACAACGCTTAAGTCTTAAAATAACTTCTCAATAAATAAATGTTTTTATGGGTGAGAATGAAGCATAGAATCGTATTTAACCATAATGGAGGTAAAGGATTTTTTTATTGCAATATTAAAGTAAAGCAGATCCTATTATGTCAGACTGATAAGTATCAGAGTTGCATATAAAGGCGGCATGTCAGGGTTTTGCATGTGACGATGGTTACCCACAGTCAGTAAAACAATGAGGACGGAGTGTACACCAGTGCTAATCTCCCTCTGAATGTTTCGTCACTGCGCACTGAAACAATCAGCGGCCTTCATGCAGAGATTAGTGGGCCCATAACATTCTTTGGCGGATTTTTACTCAACATCAGCAGATTTTCCATGTTTATTTTCCTATTATAAAGTGGCCTTTGATGTCCCTTCCAAGGTAATAATTATTCAATAATGTTTGGTCAGGTTGTCAGAAATAACAGATTCGAGTTTTATAAAAGTTTATTAGTCCGATGAACACACACACAGGCACCAGAAAGGACTAATGTACACCATGCAGACAACAGCACAATTAGAGTTTGTTCTCTTTAGAAGCACCTCTTTTTTCAATGCTGAAGGCAGTAGGAATGCATTATAAAATCATAGATCAGTTCCACACCACACCAGCTCCTGTTTTGCCAAATGTCTAAACACATTCTAATAGGAAAGTTCAACAAACATGGCCAAATGAAGTGCTCTTATGTATGCAGTATGGATATGTGAGGTGTTATAAAAGTGGCTACTGTTCAAATGGGCCTGGTGAAATGTGCAGAGAATAATTGGTGTTCGTAGTGCATCTTTTATATCATACAACATTTTTGTTCTGTTAACTTCTGAATGCAGATAACTCAGACTATTAAAAAATCCACAGTAAAGGGCAGAATTAAACAGTTTTGTTGCCCTAAGACAAAGACCCGTACAGTGATGTGCGATACCACTGATTTTCTTTCCGATCTGATACCAAGTAAAACTCAGGCCAGCATCGACAATATTGATGCTATGCCGATATTTTTGAACAAAAATGTAATGTGTTTGAAAAAACAAAACATAAAATAGTGTATTTCAGATTATAGCTTCATAATGAATACAAGACATCAGACTACTTGTTATTGTCATTTAATTATGAAGAATTACCATAACAAGAAATAAAATGAACCTGAAAATCATTAAACATTTACGCTTTTCCTCATTCATGACTCATGATACCGTTTACGCTCAGCTGTTGTGAGAGAGCACACCAACACACCGCGTTGCATTTATGCCATATTAGGCAAATGACTGTGGCAGGCAGAAATGAAGGCAGTTTAGTGAGAGGGATTAAGGAGGGAACTACCAAACTCTGCTGCACACCAGCGCCCCAGGATTATAGTTGGGATCATTAACCAAGGCAATACAATTTTGGGGCCTCCTTAGATATTGTTGCTGTCATAACAACCTTGCATCCATCTTTTGTCATTTAAATAAATATTTTGACAATGACTTAAAAACTCCAGCTGATTCTTTGCGTTGTTTGAATACCTTTTGATGAATGGGCCAAAAAAATGTTTTGTCTACAGATGTAAGATGTGAGGTTTGTTTCCAGTAAAATATTTTCTGTATCAAATTTTTAAAAGACTTACAATGTTGAAAATGATCAGCGCAGCCAACTTTGTTGAGGTGACCGAAGATAAATTCTACTTAAATAGAGTTGAGTTTGGAGAGAGATTTAAATTGATCCATTTAGATGGGATTCTCCCAAACCAGTTCAATCACTTTTTACACCTGAGAGAAATCTTATTCAGATTTTCCACTTTACTTTATATTTTTCTAAGTGTATAATGTTTTAAATTCTTGATCTCTAAGTGAGATCAAGAATTTAAAACATGCTACCCTCATAGGATGGAGCGATTTCAGTGTGATGTAGAATAAAAAGAGGAAAATCAACCTCCTTAAAACCATTCCTTGTCTTGGCTGTAACTGCCCACTATTTACTGCTCATATACGAGTGGCAGAGGGAGAGAAACACTGTCTTCAATAAAAACAATAACCTGCAGGTTGGTTCTGAGCATGTGGGAACTAGAGTGAAATATCTTTACACAGTGCGAGGGTTTTAGGAAAGAACCAAAAGCTCAAGATTTGGCTGCAGTGCATAATAGAAATATAGGCTAATCTAAAATCAACTCGATATAGCACGTCCTGTGTAAATGCACTATTACATGTCCATTTCAGGAAATGTATTAAATCCATGTGTAACAACTGCACAGCACAGATCCAGAATATGTACCTGTGAGGCCCCCTGCACTTATTAAGCCCTACAGTCTTTACAGATAATCCGGCCACTGTCAAGCCAGCCACTGACATACAGTTGCAGCCTTTAAAACCTGTAGAGTTAATCTAGCCACTGAAATTTTTATGTATTTGGTGTAAAATTCAACACAATAAAGCACAGATTAATGTAAAAAATATTAAAATTTTCATGTTTGACCCTTACTAAACCCAGCTGCACAGTTGTATGCTGACTAGTTGATATGGGGTGTCAAATTATTGCCTTGATTTTGAACAATTAATACATAAACAATGACATTGAGCACCTGGCCTGTTCTTGCCACATGTGCTCTGTAAAATGAAGACCAGAATGCATTGCTCTATCCTGTGATTACGTTTAAACCAACATTTTTATAGGAGCATCATTATCTGAAATTCATGCATGTTACTTTTACTGCAAAACATGTGTGCAATTAATTTAGATTACATAATCTTACAAGGGCCTAGATTTTGCACATAGGCAACACCCCATTTCTCCACCAGACAACAACCGAGACTTTGCATGAACAAAGAGATGTCACACAATTAAAAAATTATCTAATTAATTAGAAGTTCTTTGATGAGTTTATCGAGATGAATTGCACACTTTTTGCTGTAAATGTATTTTAACATTTAAATTAATCAAAAGTGCTTCATGAAGAATTAAGTCCCTCTATATGGTGCAATTTAAGGCAATGGTAATACATGCACAAGTGTCAGAAGTGTCATGTAGGGCTGTGCTGCAGTCGACATCTTGGGAATTTCACTGATACATCACACCTTAATATAATAGGTCCAGTGCTCTGATTAATTGCGCTACGGTATCCAAAAATACTCTTATTAAGTTTATAGAGTACATACATTTTATAGTCAGTTTATAACCATGATAATAATGAGACAAACAATATCCATAATCAGAGAAAATAAAATGAGTAGAGCCTGGGATTGGTAACAACAAGACCCATGTAACATGACAAATCTTTTTACATTGTTGCATTAATTTTTCTGAGAGGGAAAGGATGATAAGTGTATAAGAAATACAGCAGGGAAGTAGGCTGAACGCTCAGCTGCTGTTCGAAAAAGCTGGCCCATGCCGATGGCTTATGAAAGCATTCCTGTGGTCGTTTTTTATGTGTGTCATTGTGATTTTGCACAACCTCACTTATTTGTTATTGTTTTATGTCACTACCCGTGGCTTTGGATACCACAAGAAGACAGAAACAGCCGTGCATTTGTCATTTCACATCACCTCTGATGTCAGCAGCATTTGAGAGGGTTCCAGCATCACCGCCGTTTTGATTGAACACACTGCAATAGTTTCGGAAAGAACAATTCTTTGATACTGACTTCATAAGAAAAACCCAGTGACCCATCATAAAAGAGACCTCCCCCCCCACCTGGCCCACTGGGTCTAATCACATGGGTCCTATCACTGATGAGGCCTAGGGATGTCCACTGTCCAATTACCAGAGCCTCTCTCCCACATCATGTTTACGTTCACATGGAAGTCCAGGAAGCCATTTGAAGAAGGTTACACAGATAAATGGGTGCGCTGAATTCTGGCATGGTGCGATAGCCGCTTCATTTGCAGTAAACAACAAGGCCTGCCTGTGGGGGGGTGGGGGGTGGGGGTCTCTGTCTCTCTCTCTCTTATGCTTGTTCTATTGCCCCCCCCGCTTCCATGAACTTTGTTCTGTTCCCTGGAGTACTGGACCAAGGCCTGGTCCAACTCTGGATGAAGGATCCCTCTCAGTCCTGCTGATGCATGGTCACATTCTAATTTATGATAACTGATAAGCCTTCATGCTTAGGGAAAGTTTGGATCTGAAAGGGAGAAAAAAGCAAATTTGACCTTTGGGCTTCATCTCCAGGAAAAAAAATCCAGTGGCAGTGTCCAGTCAATAATATCCTTATCGTTGCTGTTGGGACAAAACCTTGTTTTTCATTTTCTTTTTGGCATTATTTGTAAATGCAGGCTTCCCTATATACTTTCATGTTGGATGGACCAATAGAAATTTTCCATTTGGAATCATTAGCTTTAACTTATATGACAAGTTTTCAATCTACTGTGAAGTTGCATTGAGATTAGGAGATTTTTGCAGATTAGATATCCTAATATGATCACAAACATAAAAAGGTGTTTTTGTATCACTAGAAGATTATATGGTACAAACATTTTATGAAACTTCACAAACGTCAAAACTTAATATTTCCAGTTTGGATTAAGTTGGAATGATTGGAAAAAGAGAGACAAGATAGAGGGAAGCAAAACTGACCTCTGTGTGTGATCTCCAGTGGAAGTGACTAGTTTAATGGGTGTTGGGTACACTGAGTAAATTGATTTATTTATGACTGCTGTTGAGACAAAACTTTATTTTTTATTTTGTTTCAGTATTTGAGAATACCTTTTGCATTTTAAACTTTCTTCATGAATTGACCAATAGAAAGGATCCAAAATGGCTTAGAAACATTTGTATTTAAATATTAAAAGTTAGGATGTTTTTCATTCTTGCTTGGAGATTCATTCTGAAAATGCTTTGTACTAAATACACTATTAATTTTATGAATTTATGCTGCTACTTTTCTTCGCTGCTTTTCAGTGATATGTGGTTCAGCATGTAGGTAAGAGTGTTGTTTTATTTGTTGAGAGTGGTCCACCATACATGAACATTAATGTGTGTTCAAAGACAACAACTGAGATATACCCAAATTAGCATAAATAAAAGTAGCAGTTAAATTCAAACTGGGGTGAGAGATCTGTAAGCTGATGGATTGTGTGAGTTTGTATCTGACCCTGTTTCCCACTCATTCTCTCGGTCGGACTGAGAAGGAGTGATGAGTCTGAAGCTTGTGACTCTCCTTTATTTTCCAGCCAGGAGTGGAGATGAAGGATTTGGCAGCTCTGATTCAGCCAGGGGATGAGCCTCATCTGTAGCTTGGGGGGAAAAGAATAGATCATGGGGCTTTCCAAAGTTCAGCCACCCTATGCTTGACCTGATTTATCTGACTCACTGTCCCCACCACGGCATCCGATACGAGCCAACAGATCCATATAGATATGTATGCGTGGGTGCAGAAGTTTTAGAGATGCATATGGGGGTCTTCTTTGGCTTTGTTAACATGAACATACTAATGATGTGCGATATTAGAATTAATGTTCTCTGCGATTTTGGATGCTTGTGGACGGCAAGGTCTCATCCCTGATTTCTCCACACTCTCCCTCTCTCACTGTCTCCCTCTGTCTCTCATCCAGGCTCAATGGGTGCAGCTGTCCCATGATACTGAAATACTGTGTGTGCTGAAGTTTGGACCGCTGTGTTGCTGAGTGGTTAAAGGGCTTTTATTGAAGATTTCGTTTCTAAAGGCTTGCTCGGTGGCCTTTATTGAGAAGTGGTTGGCGCAGAAGCAGAGAGAAAGGAAATGAATTAACCCATGCACAGATGGCTTTTAAGGGAAAAAGACTGCATGACAAATGTTCCCTGCCCCGTAGGCCCCAGGCATCAATATAACAAAATGGACTGGAAACCCGAAAAGCACACCAGGGCTTCGCCGCGCCACTGCATCTCCGGCCCAAACCAAACGATATAATAAATACATATTGTAAAAGAGGAGAGCTTTAATCTTTTAATCTTTTACTCTCTCACTCTGGGTCTGTTCTAACCCATGCTGAGTGAAATGATGGGGAAGATTGTTTGTCCGCAACCTCAGCAACCTCCCCAAGCCCATGCTGTTTGGAATGAGGGTCAGGCCTGGGCTTGATTTAAGCTAATTGCAAAGTTTTGCTGTGGTGCCCGGCCCTGTTTACAGCACACTGTGATGGGGTGGTCATATGACGGGCGCCTCGAAGCTGCTGCTGATGCTTCTGGGAGCCTGAGGCGAGGGGTTTGACCTTGACTTGTGTGTGCCAGTCACTCTTCATCCTCACTCATGGTTTCCATCAAGCTTGTTGACAAACCCAATACTGCAAAATGATGGCGAAACATTAGTAAAGGTTGTCATATTTTATAATTCCCTTCTTTGTTGTAAACACACAAGACAGGGTTTCTTTCTATGGCAGGCCTTTATTGTTTGATGCTTACATTCAAAACATTCTAGACAATGATGAAGGCTGCAAGGTCTAAATGAAAAGCCACAGGCAAGTAATAAGGAAATTCAAGATGTGAAGGTAAAACTTTTCTTGAACAAATATCACTCCAGGTTTCATTAAAAAAATATAGATCAGTTAATCACACTCACTAAAATGTGATGCCTCATCTGTCACTGCTAGGTTGTACTTGTTTGATCTCAATATACAGAATTCTTCTGGCCCAACGTTATATTAGTTGTAGGTTACACTAGTCACATATTGGCAATGCACATAAACAACAACGTACCAGTGATACATACATTGTTACAGCTTGTATACAGAACATCTTAATTAACTGTAGCAGCAGATACATATCCAGTAGTTACACTTGTAGTCTGCAAGTAAACTCATTATATAAGATAATTAATTCCTTCTTCTCTATTACCCAGGATGATAATTTATATTGTGCACAAAAAAACTCCTCTTACCTTTTAAACACCATTGCCTCCCAAGAATGTCTTGTCAGCAGTTGCAACAGAGAATACGAAGATGTCTCTGCAAGGATGTGTTCAGCCTCATAATCCCTGCCTAAACTAGCATTCGTTATTATTCATTATTTTTGGAAAAAAACAAACATTTTTACCACAATTATGGAAAAAAAAACTATCCTGAAAGTCTTTGGCAACTACTTGGACTTGGTGTTATTGTACTTGTGTTGTTTTTAAGAGTCCTGAATTATGGTGTCCCTCTGGGCTCAGTTCTAGATCCTCTCTTGTTTTCTTATATATGTTACACCGGAGCCATATTATCCAGTATCATGGTTTGCACTACACATTGTGATAAAGAGGAAGAAAAAACAAAAACAACTATATTGGATTTTGTTATAGACAAGACAGATAAAGGGGATAAGATGTGGATGCATGGCTCCATGTCCCCCACCCATTTACTGGATCTCCACAGCAGGTCTGATTTGGAGAGGCTCCTCAAGTTCCAGAACCCAGCAAGACTCGCTGATAATGGGCCTTGATCTAGGTGGCTGTCTCTGCCTCGTTATCTGGAGGAGGTACCAGCCAGAGGTCTTGGAGTTATCTTAACAACCCAGGTTCTACTCAGGGATCTTCTTCTCTCTCTATCTGTCTTTTGATTACTTTGCTTTTAATTGCCTTAAATTTAGTTCTACACTACATTTGGTTATTACATATTTGGACATTCTGTACAGTATTTTTCAGGAGCAGATCATGGTGGATTTGAAGTATTTTCCACTTTTAGACAAGACCATCAACTTTTGGGTTGATGGTGGTGTCACTGGGGTCCTGCAGGGGTGCTTGGGGAGCCTGGGGCAGGGAGGGCGTAGGGGCACTAGCTACCCTGCTGGGACTGTTAGCAATGTCCTGCTGCTCTATTGCATGACCGCCTCACATCATAAAGCTATAAATCATCCTTCAAAGGCATTGTTAGTGCCATCACACAGCCACATCCTCACAACAAGGATAAGATAGGGAGAAAGAGCCAGGGGAGTAAGGGAGGGCTGGTGGAGCTGCGCTTAAATGAAGTATCTGCTTTGACACATTACGACAGGTTAAATAGACAGCTTACTCTTGCTAACTACTTCACAAACACAAGGTGTAATTGTTCACACGGATCCCGCCAAAGCAGCCACCTCGTCCAAATGAATGCCCCGCACGAGCAAGGCTGATGGAGAGCATGATGATCCCTTCAGTTTTGTTTGTTTCCCTTGTTGTAGCACAGTCAGAGATGATGAATCAACTCCTCCATGTTTTACATGAAATCTGACGGTTTGTTTTCTTTAGAAAAAGCCATGATTTAAGGCTGTGGCTCACATCAGTTCTGATTCATTGTGGTGATCTGAAGATGACCCTGGAAGGAAACCTCCTTAGAATCCCAAAGGCATCCTCACACACACACACAGACACACACACACACACACACACACACACACACACACACACACTGCATGCTCTCATTGCCCATGTGGAGTCTGATTAACTCCTGAAACTGCAGGCTGACTCCTGTTGGACTGGACACTTACAGACAAATCAATGGGAAATTTTGACACACTTTATTAAAAAGTGGATATCTTGACTAAATCTGGTCTGTATAGTCTGCCAAATGTGGTGCATCAGTGGCTACACACTCAATCAAAATCAGTTTTTGCAATGACACTGAAAAGTTGGTACAGTGCTGGGAGAACTGCATCGCGAAGGAAGGAAAATAGTGTGGAAGCTTTCTGAATGTCCCTCGTACATGTAGGGTATTTGCAGTATTGCATAAACTCTATAATGCATAATGTACATAGTATAGCGTAGCTATACTATGAATATTAAATGACGTATAATGTATACCACAATATATCTGTAATCCAGCTTGCCCAATATCCGCACTTTCTGAGCCATTCTACCATTCACACTATATGTACATTCTCTTTTTTCGTATATTGTCATTTGTTTACCTTTCCATATGAGAAGGAGTTGTACATTGTATACTGTTATAGTGTATACAGTGAAAATAAAGTAATTAATTAAAAGTTTAATTCAGTTTATGATGGTGCTGTCAGAGACATGGGAAGATAGACTGTGTGACCCCTGATTGACTCCTGGAGTTCAGTCTTAGAGCTCATTGCTCACATTGTGTTGCAACTAACCACAGGCTAACATCATCAGGATTCTCACCCACTCCTTGTGGTTAGAAGACTATGTCTGGTAGTAAAGATTTATTTATGAAAGATAACAGCCTGAAATTTGGATATCTGAGCTCTGCTGTCGGACCGGTTAGATTTCAAATTGAATTTACAGCTTGTTTTACGTGCTGAAACAAAACGTTCATGAACCTGCTACTGCAAACCGACGCACAGCTGAGAGACTGATCTGGAGATCAGGAGCGGCCAAATCTTGGGGACCAAACATCTTCTAGTTTGAGCCAGTGGCTAAGAAATAACACAGCATATAACTAAAACCTTAAAACTTTGGGACTGTAATGTAGTTTTTAAATAAGAAGTTTAAAATGAATATGTTTTATACAACATGGAAATATAGGCTCTCATGTAGGGTGAGAGGGTGGGGTTAGGAACTCATGAGCTAATTTTGGCCCTAAGACCACATTTTGGGCAGCTCTGTGGTAGACGATATGTCCCTTCTCTCAAATAAGAGACACTTTCTTTCTCTCTATCATGCTTTTTAACCAGCATGGTTCGTCTGGCTCTTATTCGGCACAATTACATTTCCTTCGAACTGAACATCAAGAGTATGAACAATTGCAGCGTGTAACTTGTGAGAATCAGTGTCGGCTGATCACTGCACTAAGAAACCAAACCCCTAAAATTACCTTAATTTTTACCTTAATTTCCAGGAAATTAAGAAAATTAAAGGGCAAAAGTGCACAGATTAAGGCTGATTAAGGGGCAAAACTACTGATTTTTTCCCTTACCTTTTCAAATGTGCCCCTTAAATAACCAAACCCATTGAATAAATTGTCTTATGTTTAAGATTTAGGGATTTCTCTCATACCTTAAATGCATTTTTAAGGGACAATTAAGCAATCATTTTACAAATGAATGGCCACTTAATTCAAATTGAGGTGTTTGGCGAATTTCCGTGGGTAAACTAAGGTAAAGTTAAGTACATTTTAAGTACATTGCATCATAGTGCTGGTCTTTAAGTCCAGAACAAGGCATAGAAGATTAGAGCTTTGAATTTGGCCTAAAGTTAGTTTGCAATTTGACCTATTCAACTGCACTAAATGGACAGAACTCCATTGTATAAAATGGCATTGGTCAGGCCTGGGTTAAAACATCTTCTGTGAATGAAACATTGCTCAGATCAGCTCACTGGCTTTCTAAGTCATCTACTGAGTGTGAACTACACTGTGACCATAGCTCCAGGCTTTATGGTGAAACTGGCTTAGAGAAATTTATCATTGTTTACAGTTAGCAGGAGAAGTTAAGGCCAGCCTCCCAAACACCAAGGAACATTGCATTGCACGTTAATCTTAGAGCAGTGTTTACCAGTCTTGGTCTTGAAGTGCCTTTGCCGGTTTTATTGGCTTCCTGCTCTAACACACCTATTTTAAACTCTTGAAGTGCTCAGTATTTGGCAGACGAGTATGAGCGAAATGTGTTTGGAGCAAGGGAGGGATTTGAGAATAGGGAGTGCAAAACATTGTCTTAACTACACATTAGATGAAAATAATCTGAAATCATAGACTTAATTATTATAGAATAAAACGAGGGGGCTAAAAATGTTCATTCTGTACATTTTTTTACAGATACGCCACAGATCTGGTCTTTTTGAAATGGGATTTTCTCTTGAAACTAAGTCCATGACTAGGCTTGACTACTGTCCATTAAACCAGTTTTCTGAGATTTATCCTAGTCCAGGAGTACATTTTCATTTCCACTGAGAATCGCCATTCCCTGTGTTGTTTACACCAAAGGGCAGATTCACAGAAGCTTTTGTAAGAAACATTCATAGAATGTTTTTAAATCCAACTTTTGAAAACACAAATATTTCTCAAATATTCCGTAAAGACATTTCTCATTGCCAAAAATACTGTGTAGGATTTTATTTCCTATGCAGGCTATGGGTTATTTATTGTGTAGCCTGTTGGTGTCATGTAACATTTTGCAATTTATGTTTCTGCTTTAAATGTGATGTTAAAAAATATATATTATGATAGTTATGATGATTGTATTTTGTGATCCTTCAAGTGGCAGTGGTGGGCTTAAACAAGCAACAATAATTTTTTAAACATCACTGAAATATTTACAATTATTTTCTTTCACTGGCTCACAATATTTCTATACTTTGCAAAAAACTAGATGTCCCATAATATTCCAAATAATATGATGCAATTTTTTCAAATACATTGAACCAATCATAGACCACCTTTCACTAAATTCCTCTACTACATGCCTTTACTTTTTAAAGATGTGGGAAATTTGCATTGTCGTGGCAGATGGTGGACAGAGCAAGGCAGAAAAAAAGTAAAACAAAAACTATACCAACTATACCAACAGTACAGTATACAAACAAATGTACAAGTAATTAAATAAATAGTACTTTTTGATTCATCTAACTCAGATGCAACTATAAACACATAATGGTAGTATAAGTTCTACTAATTTATATACACCTGTAATTAATTTGCAATCAAGCATTATATTTTCCAAAGGTATGTCTACTCAGGGCTAGATTTGTGTACTTTGTCTCCTGCTGGAATTAGGCTTAATCCTTGTCTGGGAATAAAGCCCAAAAAGTCTGTCCTGCTTCCTTTGCATCTCTGTTTCAGGAGTAAATCAGCGATATTAATTATACGCACAGACGGTGTAATGAAGTGCTGTAATTGTTCAATATTAGTCACTGTGCTCTAACGAGAGGAGTTTGTCACATCCTTTTTCCACTTTGGAGTTAACTTTCAGCGCGGACTCTCGCCTGGACCAGCCTATGATGTGTGAAGTGTTTCCAGATGTTTACCTCTACCAACAACTCAAGACTCGGAGGGTCGTAAACTGTGTTATTGTAGCCATAGCACTTGTCTGAGGGCTAAATGTCCAGATATTTGCTTTCGACTCTTTGATTTAAGGAAACATGTTGTTGGTCTAATATTGTGGGTTTGGGTTGTTTTAAATTCTCTCAGTAGGGCAGTTTATATCTCCTCAAAACCACTTTTTAAATACTCTTTACCATCTACCCATATTCCAGCACATCGTTGCATGTTTCCAAGTGTTTAATATTCAGTATTTCCGCAGACTACACTGTAAAAGTTCAGGTCAACTTAAGGTAAATCACTTCAAGGTTTTACAAAAATTTGCCCCACCCCCAACAGAGAGGACCAGGTCCTATTGGGGTTGGGGTAGCAAAAAAATAAATAAATAAAAAGAGGCGGGGTTTGAAGTGTGTGTGTGTGATAATCCACTGCCATGATATTATTGGTGAAAACACACTCAGGGTGTATTCTTAAATGAACCACTCAAGGCGATTATATGTATTTACCCTTCCAAAAACTAATCATGTATTAGTTTTATTAGAAATATAAACAACAAATAAGCAAAGATGCACTTTGTCTTCTATTTTAAGGACAATTTTCTTAAAGTCGAACTCTAATTATCCACCTCTGTGCTCTGTGCTTTGTCTCTTTGAAAAATGGGACCATCCTTGTCTGTATCCCATTTCCATAGAGTCAATTCTGATTTTAAATAGTGGTCCTACCTCCTCTCATTAAAAAAGAACAATAACAGAAAACTGGATTGGGTTTTCACCGCCTGAGACCTCGACCAATAATGCTTTGGCCTTGATTTTTTTGTCCAGTTTGACCCCAGCGTATCTCCACAGCTCTTCATCGAAGTGCAGCATCAACAACATTCCTGTAGGACGGTCCATCTCCACATAGCTGCACAATAAATCATGCAAAAGTTAAACTGAGTCTAAAGGCAGAGATACATTATCCAAACTCTCCCTTTTTCTGTTTCTTCCCAAGGCTGGCGCGAACAGAGGATCGAGATTTAATGGGAGTTCCACTTAAACACCAATTTTTCACCGAATTGTTGATCTGTTTATCTGCCTGTCTCTCCCCATCCCGCAACGGCTGCCGTGTTTTGATCCCGGCTCGTTTTGTCTAAAGAGTGGCCCTCCGGCGGGGGGCCCAGAGGGTAAAACAGTGGTCGGCTCCTCGAATAGTTAGAGCTGCACTCGTTCGTGGCCTTGAATAAACACTACACCAATACCTGTCATGTGAGCCCATCATTTTTTTCCACTGTTTATACTGCACAATTCTTACATCTATTCAAACATTTGCTTTTCAATAAACACACAGGAATAGGCAGCGGCCTCGGCACATTCATTTATAATTTGTCACCTGATATTTATGAGTTCATTCAAGTTTTTCTTTTTTTCCCCTCCTGCTCCCCCCCCCCTTCACTCCATCCCCTCAGGCCAGAAGATGAATCACTCTCTTGGGCTTCAAATCATTGGTTGCTTTCTCTCAGGCGTCTCAGGCGTGTAATCAGCCCCTCGATTGCTGAACACATCGACGATCGCTGGGACACCACCCAAACCAAAATGAGCTTTAAAAGGCAATGCGGGAAGGAGCTGCACTTATCTGTGTTTAACATGCGTTCGGTCTAATCTATCAGGCCCATAAACATCCCATTGATAAAAAAGTGCTCGGTGGACAGATTGCAAAATAATTAAAGGCAGAGTTTGGTGGGGAATGTAAACTTTGCGAGGGTCCCTGTTTCTGTTTATTTTGAAACAGCTGGGAAGAGCCGGGTCAGCTGCCAAAACGTAAGCATCTGTTTGTCACTTTCATTTTAGCAAAGAGCCACTAGAAATGAAAAATCCACTTCAGAAGCGCTTCTCTCTCTTTCTCTCTGTTTTTCTATTCAGTCTTTCTTTTTCTCTCTGTCTATATTTCTTTTTGTGCTTCTTTGTCTCTCTATCCCTCTCTCACTCTTTCTTTCCCTCTCTAAATCTGTCCCCTCTCCGTATATTACATTTTCTGTCTCTCCCTCCCTCATTCTTCTTTTCTCTTCCATGGCTGTCCTTTTATGCTTTCTCTATGGCTTTTTCTCTTTCTTAGTCACCCTTCCTCTGTCTGTCTCTCCCCTCACTTGCTTTCTCTCCAGTGTCCCTCCCAGTGACCTTTTCCCCATTACTCTCTCTCTCTGTCTCTCAGTTTTTCTGTCTCTCTCTCTCTCTTTCTCTCTCTCTCTCTCACCCTCATGGTGCATCACCTGCATGGTACCAGTCTGGGATAATTAGATCTATTTCGCTCCACTCTTTTTTTCAGATGTAGTAAAAGATGCTACATTATCACATTCCATGAGCACACACTTATTGCCTTTAAACACACTCCTAACAATACACACTACAGCTACAACACAGCTACAGGGCTGAGGGTTGTAAGGGGATTTGTCAGCTTTGTGCTTGGCTTTGTCTTCCATCTGAGAGACGGAGAGAGAGAGAAAGGAGGAGAGAGTACCGCAGACCTGATTTAAGGGGCTTTTGCTTGTTTGCGACTTTGTTCGGAAAGCTGGTCTTCAGGGTGAACACAGGCCTAATCCCCACAAATATCGCCGCTGTGTTTGTGCTGTCAGCTTTTTCCCGAGAGCGTCTGACTACATGTGCGAGAGCCGTAAATCTACAGCGCAGAACCCGACAGCTAAGAGCCACAAGAGCCACGTTCTGGCACGGCAGGGTGTAACTGCAGTAAACTAGATCCATCTAGCAGGTGATACAATCTAATCTGTGAGCATGAGAGGAAGCAAAGCGGCTCGGAAGGGAAGTCACTGCGCTATCGGCAGCATGCCACGTGGAAAAATCGCACCCGCTCTGTTTACATACCTGCCGGGTGATTTATTCTTGTATATGATGAGCAGTCCAGTGACTATCACCCACACATTTTATTACGGCTTCGGAATGTTCATTCTGAGAGGGAACAAGGTTAGCGTTTTATCTGTCCATCTCCAAATATGGTGCTCGCCTTCTCTTGGCCCTGTCATTCATCATAACCCGGTTTTCATGGCTCTGGGGGCCTTCTTAGCCTTCGTGACTTTGGGATGGCCTTTCCTGGCCCTCTCAAACCCTCTCACTATGAAACAAAATGTACTTAAAATGTACTTAACTCTACCAAAATTTATCCCTGAAAATATGCCAAACACCTTAATTTGAATTAAGTGGCCATTAATTTGTAAACGTATTGCTCAATTTTACCTTAAAATGTATTTAAGGTATGAGTGGGAAACCCCTTAAACCTAAACATAAGACATTTTTTTCAATAAGCTTCAATAAGTTATTTAAGCGGCACATTTGAAAAATAAGGGAAAAATTCAGTAGGTTTGCCCATTAATCAGCCTTAATCTGTGCACTTTTCCCCTTAAATTTCCTTAATTTCCTTGAAATTAAGGTAAAATTAAGGTAACTTTAGGGGGTAAAATTAAGGGGTTTTGTTTTGTAGTGTCTCTAGAAGGTAGAGAACTCCAGAAAATAGACATGTTTGATCCATGGGATTAAATGAATGCCTCTTTTAAAATGCTCATTAGAAATACAGTTACAGTTATAGCAGTTCATGCTGCAGGGATTGTCAAAAAAAAGCCCATCTACATAGAACAAACTAAAACCAAAGTTATTCCACTGAGTTTGATTTATCATGCTTGCACTGATAACTGTGGTCATGTGGCCTGAATCTAAACAAGTAAAAAAGTATAACAAATAAAAAAAGTCATTCATCAGACCAGGCCACTGGTCCAAGTCTGATGCTCACATGCCCATGGTGTGAGCTTCCATTGCTGGACAGGGGTTAGCATGGGCACTCTGAATGGTCTGCAGCTCCATACACAGCAAACTGTGATGCACTGTTTGTTCTGACTGCATCCCAGTTTGTTTGTTCTTTCTATCACAGCCCAACTTTTCAGTAGTTTGTGCAACAGGAGCACTTCTAAAGGAACGCACCAAAATGGCTAGCCTTTTCTCCCCAGGTGCATCATGGAACCCAAGAACCCCCCACAAATCCTAGCCATCATATTTAGACACTTCTCACAGTGTTTTTTTATGTTTGCCAGTTTTTAACGCTTCCAGTATATCAAATTCAATAACTGGCCATCCACATGTTCCCTGATATTTCCCACCTCTTGACAGGTGCCATTGTAATGAGCTCACCAATGTTATTAACTTTACATGTTAGTGGATTTAACTTTGTGACTGACTGATATCTTTTTTCTGAGAAAATCCTAAAACGTATTATTTGCCTGAGGCCACACAAAGTTCTGCACATGGTTGCATCTGTAATGTTGCTATACAAGCTGCAGAGTACCCTGTGGTCACTTTCTTGCTTCTTGGCCCAGTCTAAGTGTATTTTCTGTCACATTTGCAGTTCTACCAGTCTGAAGGTGCAACCTGCCACTGTCAGCAGAACCTTATCTGATTTTAAAATGGAATTAAGTGGTTTTAAACCATTTGCTGTGACCTATGAATAGGTTTTGTAGACACCGAATGAACGTGAAAGCACTGAGAAATCCCAAATGAAGGCTTTGCTTAGTATCAGATTAGGCTATTCACTGCATTGTACATTGTAGATTATATCTCTAGTAGTAGCAAAACTTACTAGCAACTCCACCCCATGGAATTTGGTCTCATATACTGAATCTCCAGTTAAACTAACACAATAGACTTGAGTGCTCATGCTAATGCTAGCTGTTCACGCCTGAATGTGGCTACTGTATCTGCGGTATGCTGCAGGGGTCAATCTGTGGTTCCATACCATTCTGGAGCCTCCCAGTCCTCTGCCCTGTCTGAGCATGGAGCTCTCCGTGGGGCTGGGTCACGACGGAGCCAGTGTGCTTGCCATCGATCAGACCTTATCTGACCGGACCTGACAGTTCAGAAGCACAGCTGGGGGGCCAGGAGAGAGCGAGAGAGAGAGAGAGTGAGAGAGGAAGACAGAGAGAGAGAGAGAGAGAAAGAGAGAGACAGAGGGAAAGAAAATGTGCTATGTTGGCTATGCTTCTTTGCTGGCTGACTAAGCTGCAGTGTCAGAGCAGAGCGTAAGTTATGGGTGCCTCAGGGTTTTCTGATAAGACCACAGGGCCCTTGTACAGACATAGAGAGAGAGAGAGAGAGAGAGAGAGAGAGAGAGAGAGAGAGAGAGAGAGAGAGAGAGAGAGAGAGAGAGA
>JBBKCR010000141.1:1371951-1384825 GCA_037577295.1 Ladigesia roloffi
CTGTCTCTGTAACTAATGACTGTAAGACTGTCTCTGTAACTAATGACTGTAAGACTGTCCCTGTAACCAATGACTGTAAGACTGTCTCTGTAATTAATGACTGTAAAACCATAAGCTACTCTGTATAAGGATGTCTTTTACAGAGCAAGTCTGAGAAGGCTAAAAGAAGCATTCCAACATGTGAACAATGCACTTTGTCAACCAGCCATTCCAAGCACCCACCTTAACACACACTTTATTTACAATGAATACAGGCTGTGTGAGGAGTTCATTTTTCATTAAATCACATTATTTCCCATCCACAGCTTTCAAAACTAATGCAAGCCCCCCGTCTATAGACTATACATTAAAAAATGACCTAAATTTATGTACACAATATAAAATATAAAGTCTAATAGCAAACTAACAAAGACCCACCCATGCTGAAGGTTGAGAACGCCATTTGTTTTGATTAGGGCAGCTTTCAGACCTGGAAATGTGAAAAAGGTCCTTTTTACTACAACTGCTGGTGTACTCATGACTTATTTACCCCCATATTTTGTTGTTTGTGAAAGTCGCGAGAGCAACCAGTCACCAGTTCTTATGTAAAGCACCGTGTCTCCATCCTGAAGATGCTCCTCAGCAGCACTAAGGCACGTTTAGTGCTTTTGCCTCGCGTCCCTCGTCTCCACGCTCGCCGTGAAGGCGAAGCAGGCTGCTCTGAAATATGCAGAGACAGAGACAGACTCCCACTGACAGGGGGGCTCCCGTTAAAAGCCGGCATGGCGACAGTCCAGAGAAAGGCTGAATGAATTATTGCGCTGTGGGCGGCGCGTGGGAGCGAGCGCCTGCCACGGGTTAGCGAACACAGGGCTCGGTAAAGTCAGAGCGGAGAGAGGGAGCAGGAGATGTTCCAGCCTGAAATCTGCAGGGATTTGTACAAGGCAGCACTTTTAGCTGCCCACCCCAAGGCCCTGCAGTGGCTGCTCTCGAGGACGAGGCCTTCGCTTTAGTTCATTCTCTAGTCAAAGTTAATTACATGTCCCTGCGTGCAGTTACGAGTTTATGGCATGCCGCTGTGCACTTAAGACTCAAATACTCCGCCAGGATTAAAGTGATTCTCAGTATTAGTACGGATAAGTTGTAGCATGTGCAGTCAGGGGCATGAGTCTTTTAAGGAGCTGAAGAGAAGCGATCCCCAAATACGGAGCTAAAATATAAATAAGGAAACAAAACAGAAAACACCTGCATTCAGGGATCTCACGAAAACAAACAACACTGTAGGCAACTCTAAGTAAAGCCGCTTCGACTGTTGGTTTACTTGATTTCTTGCTTTCGTTTTTATACGAAATTCTGAATCCAAGGTCCAGAATTCACATTTAATGCAGTTAGTTTGTGTTTTGTGTTGCAGTTTCGTAAATTCAATAAAGGACTCTGCAGGCCACACCTGCGTTTTGTCCTCATAACAAACGTCCTGTCCGCATCACTTATCTCCTGTCATCATCAACCACATCCCATTATTATCACCTTCCTGTCATTATGGCCTGTTCTGTCAACACCACCTAAATCCTGTTATCATCAAGTCGCATCATCATCACATAATTCATACCTAAATCCCGTCAAAAGAATCCACATCACCTACACCCTGCTGTCATTGGTACTGTTGCCATGATTTACGCCCTGTCATCATCACCTATTGTCTGGATATTTTTTTTCTTATGTTGTTGAATGGGTGACTACAGTCTGCCTCGACCTCCTGTAATTGGTCACAAAATCTGAACCATCCAAAAAAAGAACTGCAGATGAACATGGTTGTTTGATTCAGACTGAAAACATCTCTTTTGCTTAAATTACAAATGGTTCAGACCAAACAATTCCGTCTCGCAGCGTTGCATCACATTTTAACTGTCTACTTCACTACCTGTCTCACAAAGCACCTTCATGGTCCTAAGTTAATGGGCGTCGTTGCCATTCAACCAACCTGCTCACATTTTATAATTATTAGTTTGGAAACTCTCCATCACAATTAACATAAATAATGAGTTCCTCCTGCGTTGTTGAATCCTGAATCTTTGGTGAAAGAATCCACTCCACTAAACCGATAGTAGAACACACACCACTGGAAATCCCAACAGCCTGTCTCTGCGCTGACCATTCTATTCACCTGCATGTGTGGAGTTGGATTTCCAGTGGTGTGTGTTCTTCTATCCATTAAGTGGAGTCGATTCTTTCACCAAAGTTTCAAAATTCAAGATTCAACAGGGGATTATAAACAATAATAAATATTCCCCCACCTCCTAAAATGACAACACTTTGCACACAGGCAGCAATAATTAGTTTTATGCAGTGGTTCATGTATTTTCATGCACATTAAGTGGTTTTATTGTGTTTTGAGTGAGTTTTTGCCTCTGCAGTGGTCAGGCACTGCTGAACTCAATACAAAAAGCTGCTAATGGCCGCTGAAAGGCATGAGAAGCAACAGGCTAGTGGGCGGGGTCTCTACAGATTAGGGGAGTTTCTATGCAGTTCTATGACAATTCTGAAACGGCTTGTTTTGAAAGGGCCTGAAAATGTTAAGAATAAAGTGGCTGATATCTTTTTATGCGAGAGTTATTTTGAGAAAAGAAATTAATGAACATTTTTTGTAGCCCATGGACCTATTATAACTAAAGTGAGTTTTGCATAATTGGTCCCATTTAAAGATAGCTTGCTATGCAATATCTCTGCTCAAGGGCTGGTTAAGGAGCTTGCATTATAAACAGCACCAAACCCAGCAAGTCCAATCAGGGCTGAGCTTCTTATTTATTAACATCATGGCTTTTTCTACACAAGCATTAATGAGTATCTGAACTTGCACTAATAGGGGAAATAACAATGAAATCACAACTGTGCTGTTTATGATAGTGATGCTACAGCGCTACATGGCTCAGGCTGTTCAAGGTAAACTTAATTTGTAGCATCAGCCTTCGGTCACAGAGCACAGGGAGGAGAATCAGAGGACGAAGTTTGGGCTACAGAGCCATGTGGTATTTAAAGGCGGGCTGAGATCTCCTGGTAGGGTCGGCAGATGGATCGTCTACGGGTACACAGAATGCCCACTGTGCCTTAATTGAACTCCAGCCAGGCCAGGTAGGCGAAGCCTAATGGCTTTGACGCGTCCCATCAAATCTGCAGGTGACCTCATCACTACTCATGGCTGTGGAGAAGCGATGACACAAGAGGGGAAAAAGAAAACAACTATAAAGAAAAACAAGTGTTAGACGATGAGTCTGCAGTGTTATGTAATGAGCTTGCCCTGAAGTGAGAGAGAGAGAAAGAGACAGTGAGAGAGAGAGAGAGAATGAAAGATAGAGAGAGTGAGTCAAATGCTGTTACTCACAGCTCTCCAGCTGCATAATGCACGTCTGAACGTCCATGGGGAAGTTCTTCAGATCCATTGGACATGAAAGCGTCAGGGTCAATCTGCGCACACAAAAATATGAAAATATAATAATGCAAACACAATAGCCTGACCATCATGCATATCCATGTTCCTTGCATTCTCAAGGTTTTCTGCTTGATGTATAAATGTATTTTTTGTGCCATCCCTCTGGTTCGCCACACACAGACGTGCTGTATCAGTGTCTGTCCACACTGTGAAGAGAAATGTATTTAAATCCAATGTACGTCCCGGGAATTCGTCACGCTTGCTTTAAAGGGCCGCTGTAAAGCCTGGTTTGCATCAAAGCGAGGTGCTGGGAGTGAGCCGCTCCGAGCTGCTCTGAGCTGCGCATTTCCTGAGCGAGGGCCAGTAATGTGGAGTCTGACAGCTGCAGATTGGCCATGTTTTAATTACACTTTCTCTCTCTTCCTCTCTCTTATACTCTCTCTCACTCTCTCACTTTCTCTCTCTCTCTCGCTCTCACCCCCTCCCCAAGGGCATCATGTGGACTCCAGCCGGAGTGAACATTCTGCTGTCCTGAAGCTCTGTCATCTCCGTGTATTAACTGAACATCCACACATTAACTCTCTGAACCCCCAGCCCCCTAAACCCCTCTACAACCAGCACCACATCTATATGATCGTACCCTCCCTCCACACTCTCTGGAGATGTGAGGATGGTGAGTGGTGATGAGCGCTGCTTCAGTACAGTTACAGACTCCAGAGCCGTGCTGCTACTTTGATGCACTATTGAACTGCAATTCTGATTTCACTTTAATAATTAAAATCGAAATAGTTTCATCTTTCCAAGGCTGTATAAAAGGGAAAAGAGAAACAACAGTGGCAGCTTTTACGATCGGAATGGGCTCTTCAAGCCACAGAAGAAACACTGTTATGTTCCCTAAAGCTGTAGGCCTTAATGAGGGGTTTGGGACTCCAAGAGATCCATGAGGTTTGGCTACATGACCCCAGATTCTATTTTATTTTTCAAATAATATGACATGGGTAGATGCTTGGGTGGCACTATATTGTTTTATAGAATTGAAAATGTTCTTATATTATACACAAGAACTTTAAAAACAAAATGGGGCTTTTCCTTCTTCCTTGTTAAAAAAATCACATGCTGTTTTTAAGGGGACCTATTATGCAAAATTCGTTTCAGTTAAAACAGGTCTATAGGCTATAAATATGTTAATGGAGTTCTTTTTTTTAAGTGAGTTTTGCATAATAGATCCCCTTTAATAACAATCTAATAATAAGAACACAAAACCAACAGGCAGCAATATAACCTTAACTGTAAGGCAATGCTAATTAGAAGACTGAAATAAGTTATCATGGGTTCTGGTGGGTTAAATACACCTCATCTGTTGACGGAGGGGTATGTGGCTGTGAAAAGTTGAATAAAACGTCTAGAGGATCCACATCCTATTCAGCTCCACTGATTTATAAATTTAGAGAACCAATTTTCTTAATGAGGTAAATAAATATAAAGAGCTGAAGAATACTTAAGGCCATCGCTTCACACTGGGCAGGTCCATCACTGGCTGCTCTTCATAGATAAAATAAAAGCTACTATTTTTGGACGTAATGCCTTTGCACCTCATGACTGGAACACATTACAAAAAACTCTAAAACTTAAGTTCCCGATCCCAATCTCCACCTTTAAACAGAAACTCCAAAATAGTTGACACATGTTCCCGTTGAACACAAATACTTGAGCATTTTATTCATCTTTCTCTCCTTTTATTTGCTTTTAATATAATTGTTGCTGATGTTGCTGTGTTTTTACGGCTGTATTGTATGTTTAAATTTGTTTCTGCTGCCTCTTGGCCAGGTTGTGTTTGTGAATGAGGATTAGTTTTCAAACCTTTCACCTGAATAAATAAAGGTTAAATAAAAAAAAAAAAGAATACATCATGTAAAATTACTTAAAAGTCTCTGGGTTTTAAAAGTCCTTTACAGTCACAGACATCTTTTTTTTTATCAAAAGTGGTTTGATTGAACCACTTTTGGGCTCCAACTGTTCTCACCTTATGGAATACAGGACGTTTCCATTCTTGAATATTCTCAGCAGCTTGTTGTCGGTGGTGACTTCGTGGAAGTGCGCCCCCTTCTCATTGGCGAAGAACAGATCAGGCTTCCAGATGGAGTCTAACATGGAGGGGTCGAGGTCCAGAGAATCATCCGGATACTCGCTGTAGGCTAATCGTGGGTCATTCCACTGCTGCCGGAGGAAGATGTTCACCCTGTAATCCTGCGAGGGAGAACATGGCTTAACGTCAGACAGCTACAGAACACAGCACGGAGGGGGTGCCTACTAAATCAGGCTTAATGACTGTTTATGGACCTGCACACAGAGGGCTACAGGCTCAATAGACTCGACTAGCTCTACTTAGCTTCATGCTATTATAGCCCTGATGCTGAATGTTCATGGCAATATTTCTCCTCTCAGGATACATAGTACCGAACCCTGAGTCAGATTCTAATTGTTCTATATATGGTTACACAGCAAACATGTTCAATTCGCAGGTTTTATTTTTATATGTAGAAGCATTAAACTGAACAGCTTTGCCTTAATTTTTAAAAGCTGCTGACAATAATTCTGCTGATTAAGAAAATTATGAATTGCTGTTTAAAGCATAATTTTAAAGGAAATTACAAAACATCAGAATAAGAGAAATGATGCACTGTTTACGGAGCCGGCATCATTCAAAGAAAACAAATCTCTCCTTCTCTCTTAAACTAAACAGCAATAATGAGCTCTGAGGAACTTCTAGTAGAGTTTTAGCATCCAGCTGGTCTCACTGTGAGAGGAGAGTGTGGATTACAGCAGTGTTTTATACTTTTCCTCAGTAAATAAGATGTGATTCAGGTGATCACTGATCAGTCCCTCATAAAGCAGAATGATGAGCTTGTGGAGGAGTTTAACACACACTGGCAGAGAGATCCACTTACAATGGATTTTATGATAGCGTCAATTTTTTTACTTTGAATTAAACTGAGTGTGTTTAATTAAATGTTATTTTAGTACTGTACCTTTATATGATAAATGAGCTCTGTTCTGATTGGCTGCCATGTATTGTGCTTCATTCAAAAGCACTCCAGACAGAAACACCCTTTAAAACTTCAGTATGAATTTAAAACATCATAAATGCAGTGAATTCTTCCTAAATGCAGGGAATCCAGACCAGCTTGTTTTCAAAGCAAAGCTGTAGCCACATCCTCTGTTCTGTCAGTTTGGATGAGACACAAACTGATATTATTTCTAATCTATTCACCAACTTAGAATCAAATCCACTGATTTTACTACCAGCCTAATCTTATCACACACAGTCTGATCTCACCAGGAAACAATTCTGTCTGGACGATGTACAGAGGCAAGGTTACAACACATGACGAGCGGTGTCATGTCGTATATGTGGGTTTCAGATGTATGCCTGTACGTGGCGGCCCAGCGGTCAGAAAACTGGGCTGTGAATCAGGAGGTCATGGGGTTGATCCCACCTTTCGGCTACTGCCATCGTGTTCTGGAGCGAGGCATTTAACCCCTCGTTGTCCGATGTGGACTGACCCTGTGGCTGGTAAAGCTAAGTTGCTTGGGGAGCCAAAGTGTCTGCTGAATGTAAATGTGTAGAGAGGAGACAGGCAACATGGTCCTAAAAATGCTTTGCCTTTGTGTCAAAACACATCATATTCATTACTGTATGTTTAATGTTTCACGAGGCATTGCTATTATTATCTAGGTTATATAGCATAGCTATAAATGAGCCAGGCTTAACCATTGTTTGTTTCTTCTGTGGTGGAAAGAAGAATCAAACAATGGTTCAGTCTGGTTCTTCTTTTTTATGCTTCTGACTCTCAGGCAATTTGCAGGAAGATGACGCAGAGGCTACAGTCAGCCATTAAACAAGAGAAAATATATGACTATGACTGGAATAAAAGTAAAAATGGCACAAATGTAGAGGAGCTGATTAACGGTAATTAATCTACTCGTTTAAGTCTAATTTGGTGAGGTGAAGAAATCAACATGACAAAAGTTTTTGCAAAAAATGCAAAACATTCCAACTTATTAAACTGTACTATTAATAATAGTATAGTGGCAAGAAAACATGTTATTATTTTTCATTATTTTTTTTTCAAATGGAAAAGGAAGATTGAAACACACACACACCCCTGTGAAACAGACAAATCAGTGTTGGTACAAGTAGACAGAGTACATGTAGCTTATGACAAAATGATACAAGTGATAAGCCACTAAACCAGTGGACTCTAGTCACTTACAAATAAGAACCTAAGCAGTTGCTTTGAATCAGGGCCCTTTCCAAAAGACTCACAATAAAACTGATATATACAAGCTCAAATACACACTCGTGTCTGTTAAAGTATGCTTTAAAAACAACTTAAGCTTCAAAACATTGCTGCTTAATCTAAATCTGCCACATATATTCACATTCATCTGCATTATTTTGTGTGTTGAATATTATTATGAATCTTTATAGAAATTATTTATAAGCGTGAAATGACAGCCTGTCTGTAATAATGGAGATTTTCCACTGGAATCAAGGAGCAGGAGTGGTTTGTTTATGAAACTGATAATACAATTCATTGACTGATTGTGCAATTAATTATTAAACCATTATATCAAATTCAGTCACAGCATTTGGTTTTGCAGCGCCCACATAATTTTACAAAAGTGCACCCAAACTGAAGGGGACATGTTCTATGATGATGAATTAAGTGCCAAGGAAGTGGGAGCAAGTCAGAGAAGAAATTCCAGCAGTTTTCAGATCCTATCCGTCTTCATGTCCTCAAAAGACTGTCCCAGGACTGCGCACGGCAGAGAGTATGTGTGAGGCAGAAAGAGAGAAAAAGTGTGATGCAGAGCAATGCGTTGTAGGCAAGGGTGGCAGTTCCTCTCCTCGTTTGTTCGATGTTTGTTTTTGAGCACGCCATCCTCAGTCGGTCCCACGGGGTGAAAGCAGAAGAGCTCAGGAGCTTGTCTGTCTGATTTCTGGCTCATCAACAGCTGAGCTCACGTCCCTCATGATCAGATGGAAGCGTGCGATGATGACGATGGCAAAAAGTGCAGAGATGATGTCAAATATGTTTCACGCTCGTATCAAAAGAGACCAAAGTGTGAAATAACCAAATAAAGGTACCACACTAAAGCTCACACCAACAGCACTACATGTAGCGACACTATGCTTGCACATAACAAAACAACACTCACATGTAGCAAAACTACAATCACACGTAGCAAAACTACCCTCACACGTAGCAAAACTACCCTCACATGTACTACACTCACATGTAGAAAGCTACACACTCATGTAGCAAAACTACACCCACACTTAATAAAACTACACTCACATGTAGCAAAACTACCCACACATGCAACGAAGCTACACACTCATGTAGCAAAACTACACCCACGCATAGCAAAACTACACTCACATGTAGCAAAACTACAGACACACCTAGCAAAACTACACTCACATATAGTAAAACTACACTAACACTTAGCAAAACTACACTCATGCGTAGCAAAACTACACTCACATGTAGCACAACTACACTCACATAAGCATAACTACACTCACATGTAGCAAAACTACACACACATGCAGCAAAACTACACTCGTATGTAGCAAAACTACACTCACACTTAGCAAAACTAAACTCACATGTAGCAAAACTACATTCACATGTAGCTAGTGTTAATTTTGTCACCTATTTTTAATTTCGTCTTAGTCTTGTGACGAAATGTGCTTATTAGTCTTATTTAGTCATATTTATTTATTGAAATATCATACTTGTCATTCCAGTTTTAGTCGACGAAATGTCTCAACTGGTTTATTTAATGTTACAGTGTAGATTCCTAAAACCAGCAGACGTTCATTCAAGTTAACTTACCTTAACGTGTGGGTGGTTAGCCTTTAGCTGATGCTTCAGGTTTGTGGTGATATTTTATGTCCGCAGTGCTTCCCGTCAGTTATAATGACACATTCTGACTTTTTCTCAATGTCATTGTAAGTCAAATGCGAACAAATATCGAGCCTCTTCCTTCTACCTAGCATTTTGTCGTTGCGCGCTAAAGTCTGGCAGAAATCTTTGGTGTTTGACAGTTTTGTGGCTCCACATGCAGGCAGCAGCAGCACGAACTCATTCGCAATATTTTGAAGGCGTAAAAGTTTCATATTCTATCTCAGGATGGAAAAAGTAAAGACGATTGTAGACGAAATTGAGGAGAGATTTTATCTTAGATTTTATTTAAAAAAAAACATTTTTGTCTCGTCTTTTGTTGTCAACAATAATGCATGTTAATTTAGTCTTAGTCAGCATTTTTGGACACTGTTGCCTTCTCAACATCGTCTCGTCTTAATCATGGAAAAAAAGGTCATTTACAAACATATTTTATCTCGTCTCGTCTGACAAATTAACACTACATGTAGCAAAACTACACTAACGTAGCAAAACTACACTCACGCTTAGCAAAACCACTCGCATGTAGCAAAACTACACTCACATATAGAGGCACTGTTCTTACACTATCCTCACAGACACTGTGATATGGTTGTGCTATATTTTTCACAAAATATTCACACAGTATGATACAGCACTACAATTTAGGAGCCATGACCAAAAAACTCAACACGACAAACTTTTTTGACAAATTTACAATTTAAAAATTTTATCTACTATGGTAGTCACACTGCCCAGGGTTGCACCTATTGACCATGAGATCTTTCTTCTAGGAACAGACTAAAATTTTACAGTGTAAAGTCTTTTGTATAATATTTGTCTGCTAGGAATTCTTAGTTTAAAATTTTAATTTACTAATATGAGGGGTGTGATTTCTTATGCACTATAAAGCAAACATGTACATCACTCTGGATAAGAACATCTGTCAAATGCTGTAAATGCAAATGTGTACTGGTCTCTGCAGGCCAGTGTTATTAACAGACTGGTAGGGGACTACATTTTTAAACTAGCAGGTTAAACATTCCTATTTTTATGGTGCTTCAGTTGTTCAGCAGGCTGTTTTATAGTGTTCAATGTTGCCATCAACACTCTGTGATCTTATGAGAGCGGCCCAGATTTAATTTCTGCTTTCGGATTTCCAGCACTTTATCCGCGGAATGCCAGCAGATGTTTGGTACGTTCAGGGAGGGCGAAGGGTAATCGTTGGTAGGACACATTTATCCACAGCAGCTTGGATGTTGTTTTTGCTATGATGTGCCGGGAGCTCCTCCAAAGCAGACCTTTAGAAGATCCAGTACATCTTTCATAAATGTGAGCTTGAGGAGGATAAAGAGCAGCACAGTGGTGGGGGTGATATCCCGTCATCAAAATAAGCATTCAAAGACAAAACAATAGCTGATCCCCTGATATTTATGCCATAATTTAGGACTACAATTACGACCAAGCTTGTCATCAGGAAACCATTGAAACATATCTTACACATTTCTTTACCATATCCACTCGACCATTCGTGGTCCATTGTGACGCAGTGATTTCCAGTAATAAAAATACGATTTGCAAGGGTAAGTCGTGACAGGGGTGATATGCTATTTATATTTACTTATCTTCCTTCCTTCCCACTAGATGAGCACTGAAGAACGAGGTTACATAATCATAGTGCACTGCTTTGGTTTATTCCAGCTTGCTGGCCAGCCATGGCCTGTGGGGAGACCTCAGTAATGCAGCGAATGACACAAAGCTCTGGTCCACCTCAGGATTACATCACTGAAGGCAGCTCTGAGTGAAGGCAATGGCTAGAGCCAGATGGTCATGCAGGGTCTTTAAGAAGACCCAGTAATCCAGATGCGGCATATGGGCTGTCATGTGAGACGGCTGCAGACCCTCTATTCTCTTTACCTTGGTGCAGCACGTGGCTGGCCTGAGGCACGTATGATACAGGGATACGTATGGCTCAGAAAACTACAGAGTGCTGCCACAGACGAAGAATACTTTTAGACTATATATTTTCATATGTTTGGCTCCTGAGCATTTAGTTTAGGCCTTGTGTCATAATGCAGGGTCACCCTATGAAAGTGAAAGTAACCATTCTGTAATACGCGAACACAACACGTCTGGTCTGTCTTCTCTGTTAGTATCTGCAAATGGACAGACAGACTCTCCACCTGACTGTCGTGTCTGATGTCCTTTCTGTTTTCATATAATGGCATGATCCTATATCCTCAAATGTCATTGCTGCCAAAAAAAACTAAGTTCTGCCATGAACAGAGCTGCCACTGAGAGTAAGAGCTGAGCAGCAAAAGGAAATAAAGTGGGGAGAGGCTCGCACTCGATTGGAGTCGGCTTTTCTGATTCACTTTCAAAACATCGGCCGATGCTTTTGCGCATGACACATTATAAGCTAGCTAGCACAAGAGCATTATGCAAGTTGCCCACCCCCGCACAGCTCCATGGATATATTCAAATAATTACTGAAACGGTGTAAAATTAATAAGCAAACACACACACACACACAAACTTTTACAAACACATTTTTAGTTGATCTATTTCGAAATGCGCATGACAAACTGCTCATCAAAAGTGAAATCATTCACCAGTGTTGACAAACTTATAAAATGTAAGACTGTATTAAATTATTCTAATTATCTGAGTCTCGAAGAAGCTGTTATAAAAAAAAAATGAAATGTGTCCAGAATGATAAACAAAGTTCTTTGCTCTGGTACAAAACTTAAAAATTGATCCCCCTATGTCAGCGTTTTTGGATTATGTAATAATTTCTTGTTAACAGAATTACTGAAATCGATATTAAATGATGCAGTTTTACAGTCTCAGATTAAAGAATGTTTTAAGGATGAAATGACAAGAAGGCTTCAGGAGACAAGTTAATCATGGACTCATTTTTTGCTTCATGCATTATTAACAGTGTTGGTATTCTGGGACAACAGCAGTTCCTCGCACTGTGGGGCCATTAAACCTTCTCCCCTGTGCAAATATGAAACACAAACACAAACATACAAAATACTGTCATACACACACACTACTGTGTCACCACAGAGCTCCATACTTAACACAGTGAACACAGACAGAGCTCCATATAGGAAAGTCAGTATAAACAAGTCTTAAGTCAAATACTGAGAGCACACAGACAAATCTTAATTGAAGTCTCCTGAGATGAGTCCTGAGCCAATACAGGCAAGTCTCATCAGTACTAAAACCACACAAACCACACACACTGTATTTTTGTTAGAAATTAAATAAAATTTTGTCAATAGTTGTACATCACAAAAGCCAGGTAAACGTTAGGGGTCTGGTGTGAGTTCAGGGCCGTGTGTAGGTTAGGGGTCTGGTGTGAGTTCGGGGCCGTGTGTAAGTAAGCGGCCTGGTGCGAGTTCGGGGCTGTGTGTAAGTTAGGGGCCTGTTGTGAGTTCGGGGCTGTGTGTAAGTTAGGGGCCTGGTGTGAGTTCGGGGCTGTGTGTAAGTTAGGGGCCTGGTGTGA
>JBBKCR010000141.1:1426946-1438154 GCA_037577295.1 Ladigesia roloffi
TTTGTCTGTGTAATGTGGCGGTCACCACAAACAATTTCCTTCGGGATAAATAAAGTTTTCTGATTCTGATTCTGATTAACCAAGCAAAAACAATTTTATTTTTTCAAGAAAGTCGTAGCTATGTCATCTTTGTGGTGAGTCTATGAGAAACTATTTTATTTGATTTTATTAAAATAGTTCAACCAGCAGAATGGCCTCTAGGGGAGGTCTTGAGCTAAATCTAATTAAACTTCAAAGTGACTTGGACAGATTTCTGTGAATATTCAGCATTGGACTTGTAAGACTCCCAAATATACCATATGACCATATTGTAGTGACTACATGCTGTTCCATCCATGAAAAAGAAATAAATATAATTTGTAACCAACAAAACGCTCTGTAATTAACAATAAGGTAACAGTGTGCTACAGTTTCTCTTAAGTTTCAATGAGATGTATCAGTGCTCTGTAAAGTTGGCCAAACTTGGCAACTTTCTAAAGAACACATTTTGTGCAGAGCATGGACAGGTCAATAACTTAACAATACCAGCAAACAAAGTAACATTTACAACAAACAGACGAAGTAACAGACACTTACTTTTCACAATGTCCAAGTTTAAGTATGCGGCAGCGAAGGCCACCTCCTCCGTACGCGTATCTGCTGAAGCCTGCTCCCCATGTTCTCTAGAAGCGAAACGGGGCACGGCCGCAAGTTTGGAGCGGCACTTAACCATGTTCCAGTAGCTTGGGTACAGTAGCTTCATCAGCTCATCCACGCTGCCAGCAGAACGAAGCTGCTCCTCCAGGTCAGGCTCCGAGGGCTCCTGACAGCATTGCAGAATAAGAGGGAGAGAGACAGAAATGATACTGCATACAGATCTGCAACAAGGAGGACAATAAAGCAAGTACAAGGAGTTTTAGTATTTACTTCAACAGTAAGAATTTCTATTTGAGGAACTGGCTGTTTACTAATGTTTAGCTAATTATGTCCAGTCATTACGATTACAAGAACATCATCATTGTTAAAGGATTTACTTGAATTATATGAATGCTATTAAATATTAATATTGTTGTTCTGTCCTTCCTGGTAGCTCGAAGGAAATTATGACTCATCCAGATTATATTATTGAATAAGATAAGATTGACTTTATTAATCCCACAATGGGGAAATTTCTTTGAAACAGCAGCAGTAGTGAGAATGACAGTTTAACAGGGTCCGTAGGGACAAAAGTTAAATTATAAGAACAAAATAAAGATCAGTGTATCGGAGGCATTTTGGAGAATCCATGTTACCCGGCACCACTGAGACATACAGCTGTGTGTCGTCTAAGTGGGACCAGAGCCTGAATCTGTAGAAATCTGAGACTGTCCATCACACTCTCCTTTCATTTTCTCCATGTCTCATGTTTCTCTCTCTGTCTCTCCCTGTTCTTTCACTTGCTCACTCACACTTTTGCCTGGTAAAGTTGTTCTATTACATCATTTACTTCTCCTTTTTGAGAGAAAATTATTCACTCTAAATAACCTCGGTTCATGAAATATGGGTACATGAATCATCATTACATCATTCTACATTGCGCTGGTATTACCATTTAACAAATACCTATAATATAAGCATTATATAAATCTTACCATATTTCATTATAGTTTTTTTCTAAGGGCTGCAAATTATTCTGCATCTGTTTGTAATACATTCCCTTCAGAATATTCCTGCAGTCAGAGTTCCAGTTTGTCTGTGACTGCTGCTTGCTTTTAAATTTTGATTTCAACCACAATTCAATATGAAGTTGGTATGAAGTCCATATCAAGAGGACTTGAATGTCATGCACAGATGAGGTACTTCCAGTTAGCATATTAGCTAGTTAGCTAAGGTTTGATAGCATGATTTTAGCTGCATTATCATGAAATATGTTGGTCTTGGAGAAGCGCTGAGAACAGAAACTTGACATATAATCAAAGTGACTCTATGGCTTTGATTTGGAGGCTATGTGAAGCCACATGCTAAACCACTTTTCAGAAAGGCCATGAGGTGCCTTTTCCTGTCATTCAGTCACAAAATAATGACAAGCAGGTCACACTATGTATACAAAAAGGACATAAATCCTATTGAACTGACTAGGGTCTTTGCTCAAAACACTTCGGGTTTAAAATACCAAATGCTAACAATCACAATAAGTTGTTTATTACATGTTATACCAGAGGTGCGGAGTCAGATAATGTTGCACAAATGTGTTGAAATAAATTGTATTACCAATACTATGGTAGTTGGCTTGAGACTGGAGTGTTATTTTGGAAAACTATAAAACACAATTTTTTTTGGTACTTTTGAAATGTTAAACGATCCACTGAACTGCAAATGAAAAGATTAACTAGAATGTAAGGCACATTTTTTACAGCTCCTTATTTCTGCTGTAAAATTCTGCTACCATATTCAGCTCACATAATTCTGAATGGACTATACACTTTCCAGTTGTAAACATCAAAATGCATTCATATTTTGGGCAAACACACCTGAGGATGTTCCAAATGTTGCCCCAAGTGTTCCCCAACTAAATGCCTCACTTTCAATGCAAACAGTATCTCTTCATACAAGCAAAATCCAGTAACCAATTATAACCTTTCATTTTAAATAATAACTTTTACACTCTTCAAGAATAAACTGCATAGTAACAGCCCTTGTTTTTTCTAAAGGTGCTTACACTGAGGCCTAGTGTCGTTTAGGTGTTCTGCTCCACAACTTGAGTGCTTTTAAGAGCTCTGAAATATTTTAGATTTACTTTGTGAACATTAAGTCCAGGCAGTTTGTGTCTAGATGGCCATAGTGAGCAAGTGGCAAAACCACAACCATCATGGAAAGTGCCTGAATTATGAGGCTTACAATCAAAACAAGGGTGGCCATAATGTCTCAACTAACCAGTAAACACACACTCATACTGTCCAAAACACAAGGGAAACACTCCAGTGTCAGGACACACAGTGGAGTGGGCTAGTACTAAACCGGTATAAACCAGAAGGAAAATAAAAGGCCTCTGAAATAATTAATCCAAGTAAATCTGTCCTGATAACATATAATTGTAGACTGTTATTTCAGCTTAAGACAACAGAAACAGAGAGCAGACCCTGTGCTTAGCACACAGGTCATAGATGTTGCTCTGATTCATATTCTGCACATGTAAAAAATTGTTAATGAGTGTATTTATTGTGTATAGCTTTTGACTTGCTCCTATAGTCTTAAACATAGTCCAAAGTTTGCAGATTTTTATCAAAGGTGTTGGACTGCTTCCTACTCTTGTCTTGCACATTTGTGCATCCACCTCAGTCACTTCTAGGCTTGTTAGATAAATAATATTTGGATCATGGAAAAGGGGATTAGGGTTGAGAAACACTGGTGCAGGAACTGTCGATTATGACTGAGGATTTTGAGGGAGTTTGAGTGTGTACACCTTGTCTTGTTCTCTCTGCATGTATTTAAAGATTTAAAGAACTAAAGCTTTTCAAGGTTCTGCCCAGGTCACCTTTCTTGCAGATACACAATGTGAAATACTCCTTCAGCTAAGAGTAAGTAAATTACAGGTTCTTTTCCATCTGCTGGAGCTTATTTACCCTTCATAATTAATGTACAGTGTAAAATATGCAGTAATTAGTCATGAGAGAATATTTAAGTACATATGTACAGATTATTGGAAATGTTGTTATATAAATGTTGGTGACAAGCAATGTAATGATATATTCAGCAAATAATTTTTAATCTGAGAATTTTTATGCCCCTATTGATGACCTCATATTGTAAGCTAACACACATAATTCCTGTCAAATCAAGAACTGCACAGCGAAATGCAACCTAATTGAAGAGATAACAAATAGTTTACAATCCCACAGACTGTACAAATGACTAATTAGTTCAAATATGAATCTAAAATTGCCTGGGCTCTGATATAATACAAGCCTCAGAACAATTCAATACAGGATGCACACAAACAACAACTGTATGATTTGGAAAGGCTTCCCTGTCCCAAATAAAGCTGAAATGGTGTAAATCACTCCATAATAGACTGAATTGTCATCGCTCGCAGGTCCCTGGACTCCTAGCTACTGACAGTGATGCTTATTTAGTAAGCTGAAGCAGGAGTTACAGGTCCATCTGGGGAGATGAAACCGTGTCTGTCTGCGGTCAGAATGCCCGGCGCACTCTTCTAAACCCCACAGAACCCTGACCTCAGGTCCTCTGGGGAGCTGGAGTTTGGCAGAGCGTGAAAACACGAGCAGCGTCTGCAGGCGGCCAGCAGTCCGTGATGGAAAATGATACCGCTGTCTGGGACATTCCAGGAAGCGTGCCCAGCTCACCGCCATGACGGATCACCCTCAGTGATAAAAAATGAACTCCCACCCCGTCGTATCCGAGGTGTCAGAAAGGGTGAAAAATACAATCAAAATACGGCACCAAAGAATACGGCACCTATATCCAAAGAACAGAGCAAATACCAGGCAACTGTAGTAATATTAATTGTTTTCATACTTACAGAGTCTCATTTAGCACATGCACCTTTCAGTGAATAGCAGTGGCTAAGACCTTACTGTTGAATAATCTATATAGAGAAGCTATATAGAGAATGAAAGGAAAAGGACTGAGAACAACTACTTGAGAGACCATTAGTTATCACATGTGGAATCTCTTCTTCAGGTTAGTCCAAGTTTTCAGCGTTTTCAGAGTTTTGGCATTGGAACTGGGATGACCATTGCAAAAGCTTGATCCTCTGGTTAGTGGATCAGTTTTGGTCTGGATTTGTAGGTGGATTTGCATTGGATTACTCTGTAGCTTGACGACTGAGGACTGAACCCTGACCTAGTTCTATTTGACGCATAACATGCGCCACATAATGCATGTCCAAACAACCAAACTGTCTGCAGCTTAGTGACCAAAACTTGTTTGAAGTGACGAACAGACTGGTAAGTATTCACTGATGTATTTTATTTAATACTTTGTTTTATAATCAAAATGAAAGAAAACTCAACTGTAAGGGATAGGCAGCCAGGCTCCTTTTAATCTGGTTCCAGAATTGAATAAAACCCAAAAATAAAACAAAGTGTTGTGTTTACTTACATTGACACCATGTGAACACATTTTTCAATTAATTATTCAGTCAAAATCAAATCATCTACATATCAGAAAGTGTTTCTGCTACCTAAGAGAGATAATGCTATCTGTAGGCTAAATGTCTAGCTTAGCTTAAAGGTTAGCTTAGTAAGCAGGTTAATAAAGAAACGAGTGTAGAATAAAAAAGCTTACATATGAGAGATCATAGTCAAGTGAATGGTGTTTAAGGGACCAAACGCCAAAATCAAACCCCTTGGCTAAGCTAACAATAGTTCAGTTATGAGGTCAAAAGAGCCACACAATACAGAACAGACTCATTTCCATTCAAAGTATAGCTCATGTGAAACAGAGAAAAGATTATTTGCTTATGCCTCATACTAAGGACAATGTACTTTTTCTCTGTGACCTTGACTCTATCATACCCCAATATTTGTCTCATCTGACTGTAGGACATGATTAAAGTTAAAGCCCATCCCAGTCTTGTTTAGCAAACTGCTAAATTTGTGATTTGACAACAACAGAGGCTTTCTTTTAGGAAGGCTTAGTTCTTTGGAATGAAAGTGGTGTCAAATTGTAGTTTTGGAGTGTTAGTGACGCCAAACTACAACCAACTCCCGCAGCTCTCCAAATGTGAGTTGTTTTGCCAAAACATTCTCCTCACTAAGAATTGAGGCAAAGTACATTTATATCCCCTTTCACGTGGTTTGAATACTGCTTGAATTGTATAAAACAAGGGCGTCAAACTCCAGTCCTGGAGGGTCAGTGTCCAGCACAGTTTGATGTTTCCCCTCCTCAAATGCATTCACTAAACTTGAAAATTAACTGGCAAGTGGAACCAGGAGTTTCTGGGCAGGAAAATCACTAAAAGGTGCTGGACCACGGACTGCAGTTCAACACCCCAGGGCTAAAACATCTAGAAGAATGTCTCAATAATATAGACGGGTAGTTCTAAAGCACTGACACAATTAACAAGAATGGCAAACATTTCTAGGAATAACATTTTTTTCAATTCATCAACTAAAAGGTTAGACTTTTTAGTTTATTAATTAAAAATAATATATATTTTGTGCTGATACAAACAAATATGCATGTGAAAAAATATATACATATCCCTTTTATTTACTAAGTGTGATTACAAGAAGTTTTGGGATAATTCCATAGATCAGTATGCACCTCCAATAAAACAAAAGCAAAGAAATACCATAGGAGTCAAGTTATTTAAAAAATACAAATAATGATGTGCACCATAAACCCTTGCAATAATAATGTAAATTACCAGCAAATTTAAAGATGCTTAAATCAGTGTTATTTAAATGCAATGCAATAATATCTTCAAAAGGTAAGGAGGACACATTTTAGAAAAATTACCTATTTTTGTTGATTTTATAAAACACATTGTATTTATTTATTTATAGCTGTCTAGTAATAATACCTTTGCAGACAGAAAAAACAACTACACACTTTTAAAATACACAACAAAAGCTCGTATCTCTCCTCTCTGAGGTCACTGTGAGTTATTCCCCACAGTTATTCCCCAAAGAATCAGGTCCAGCGGAAAAGTTCAATCTGTGTAGGAACTGGCCAGTTCTTCCCACATTGACTCCTTCGTATTTACGCCAGGAACTTAAATACCACCAAAAGAGTCTGAACAAGCCCATTGTACTTGGCCTCTTCCATGCGTTTGTTTACAGTGATCTCTGAGATAACGTGCCAGTCTGTTTCCTATGCAAAACAATGGGGACTGTGTGAAATGTTTGTGTGTGTGTGCCAAACATACCAGCGCATTCACACGTTACTGTGTCTCAAACCTCAGGATTAGAAACTATAAAAACTCCAAAATACAATGCACTATTTTTGCAAGCCCATGATGTCATAAATAGAGCAGGAATTGGACTCTGGACTGGGAGGCATGAAGTCTGCGGCCAGCTGAAACTCAGACAGATCTCATTGTTGCTTTATTAGTACCAAGAGGGCACAAATTCCTCCATAGCCATACAATCCATTTAAAGGATTCATGTTCAGGTGCAGATTACTCACTAAATGAGTAACGATATAAACCCTGTTCATGTCATTCAAGTATACTGAAATGAAGCTCTTTACTGAGTTCAGAACCACATTATGGTGTCCATTCTGTCTACCTTGTTAACTCTCTTTGCTCTTTGCTGGCCTGTCTAATTGCTGTTTTCCTTTTCCTTGTTCATTATTCCTTGTTTCCTTGATAACCCATTATCAACCATTTAAATCTGTGAAACCAAGCCTCGAAGATTCAGTGTCTTACACAGTTATTTATAATGAAGGCTTAAGAGAAGGTCAAATCAATCTCTGGGACGGTACTGACAGCCAGAGCTCCGTCAGTGAAAAACCCAGTAGCCACCCACCATGCTCTTCATGCATCTTCTCCAAGTCCTCCTGTCTCTCTCAGCTCATTTCAGTTACCAAACCCAAGAGACCCAATCGGTCTCTGGTAAACTCAGGCCTGTCACTAAACCAGATGAAATACAATCCAAACACAGTCAACAACATGCAAATGCACATTTTTATTGCAATACAAATTAAAGCCATTGTACCACATATTGAAAACAACCAAAAATGTATCGAATTGCCAGTGTTTTAGGTATATTTTTTGCATAAAAATGTTATATGTCCCTTAAATAGTGGCAAATATATAAAAACTTGACAAGCTTTCAATGATAGGGAGTGATAAAATTATGAAATTATACATTATTTGCTTTCCTTCATGCATCTATAGATTAATTTTAGAGTTCCTGTAGTGACAAAAAACATTTTTCTACATCAAAATCTCACTCAATCACTCACACTTGTTTAACACTCTGTCTGAGTCATTTAAAGCAAAGGCACATTCATAAATTCACTCCAACAGGACTGTACAGATGCATGTGTTTTTGACTTCAGATGTGGTAAAGTTTGTGACCAACAGCTGAAGACAGAATAGAGTAGAGTAGGCTAAAGTTTATGTGGGTGTCTAGGCTGTTTTCATCAGTTTCCATTAACAAGAACATATTGTTCTATTTTTTTAGGTATCACCCAGGGCTAGTCTAGCTATTTCCATTGAGGTGCTCTGGTGCTTCAGTCCTTTTACTAAATGAATTTCCATTGCCACTAATCACCAAACACTTCATTGTTGTTTAGATATCATCCTGATTTGGTCTATTGGAAGCCTTATATGAGTTTTTAATGAGACATATTCAAATCTGGACCAGAAATTCATGGAAAATTATCTTTTTTTGAATTACGTGTTTACAGTCTCTTGAGTGTTTTTCTGAGTGTTCAAGTGTTTTTGTTTTGTTCTTCTTAAAGCTCTGTATTTTTATCACTGTAAATATAATTAATTTATGACTATTTTACCCATCTTATACCAAAGAAAAAAACAGCGCATACCAAAATAAATGCACATGCATGAGTTACAGTACAGTCTGTACAAGGGTAACGTTGGTGTTTTATATTTTAGCACTGTACAGTACAGATATGTGTTGACCTTTGCATTCTTTAATTGTAATGAATTATGCTGTGTTTAAAATGAAATTAAATAGTTTTGTGGGCATATTTAGGGTTTACAATATAAATATAGACATTTGAAGCCATTTTTTTGCCCCATCAAATATTTGTGGTTTTTCACTATACGTGGGTGGTCTAGAAATGATAAGCAGGTTTTACTGTACTTTGCTGCGTAAAGTTGTAAAGTGAATGACGATGCTCTGGAGGATGTGAGTGGCATCAGGAAGAAGATGAGACACAGGAAGGCCTGAATTAATAATCACGAGTGGACCGCAATATCCTGCCGATGATCTGTATTCCGACAACATCGTACCTCTCAGGCAAAAGGGTGCATCTATTTGGGTGAGTCATCATGGAAAGAGTTGCAGAGACAGAATTGAAGAATACCAACAAAGCCAATCTCTCACCAGATTAATGCCACCGTGGCTTAAGCAGCCAAATACCTCAAAAACAATGTGATGTCACCCTGGGATGAAATTCTGACTCACGGATGAGGAGATTTTGCAAGCGGATAGCAAGAGGATGTTTCGGATTTCCCGGACTTGAAAATGCATTCCAGTTCTGTGGCTCAGGATCTCTTTCCTCTGGCAGGGATTCACTGCAGCATAAGCCGAATCCAGAGGCGATGCCAAGATGCTGATTTGGAGAGAGTCGTTTGCGTATATTCTCTAGACCACTGAGCCGTTCTGGATCGCGCAGCTGGAACCCCTCGTCCAAAAAGGGAATTCCTTATGACCTTCATCACAAAGACTTGTGCCAGGTTCATTGTGCTGCAATTTTCACACTATTTCTACACATTCCTCCCTAATTACTCAATCAAACCTTAAACTTTGACTGCTTGCTAAAATAAAAAACCCACATTTGTTTTTGATTTCTGAAGAAAAAGCCTCAAGACTTTTCCACAGATAAAACTGCACTAAAATGTCTAATGGAAGGTGACATGTACCTCTCAGAACTATTCAAAATATCCTGAAGTTCAAGAGGTGGCCAAAACATGTCAGGCAATATATCTGACAAACAATGTCGTCATCGGCATGCTGTAACCTTCAGTGATATCACCGAAAAGTATCGGCAAGCAATTTGGTGGTGGAAAAAGTACTCACTCCCAGTATAAACTATTAATTCTTACGAATGACTGGCACGGTCTTATAGAAGTACAAAGCAGCCAGGCAATCACTTTCCCTCATGACAAACTGGTCTTTGATGCTATAAAAAGTGGGACTGTTTCAGCAATTAGGGCAAACAGTCAAGTGTAGTTTATATCAAGAACGACACACACACTGATCAGCCACTTAACTACAAGTGAAGTGAATAACACAAGGAGTGGATATATCAGGCAGCTAAAAAAGGTTATTTTTTTAAGTTGGAGTGTTACATCTAGAAAGATGGGAGTATTTAATTTGAAAAGAGTCCAACTTGATGGCTAGATTACTGGGTCAGGGCATCTCCAACACTGGATAGTACACACCAGTTAGTATATACCAAATGTGGCTCAAGAAAAAACAACCGGTGAACAGTGACAGGGTGATGAGTGCCCAAGACCCCACAGAAGAGATACTGTAAGAGAAATTGATGAAAAGCTTAATGTCTTCTCTGATATAAAGGAGTCAGACCACAAAATACATCACAGCTATCTGCGTATAAGGCTGCATAGTTGCAAACCAGTCGAAGTGCCCTTGCTGGCCCCGACGGCCCCAAAAGTGTTTATAATTGCCACATCAGAACTGATCAATGGAGCAGTGGAGGAAGGTGGCCAGGTCTGATGAATCATGTCTTATTTTCCATCATGTGGATGGCCGTATGTGTGTGCCTGGCTTAGCCAGAGCACCTGGATGCACTTTGGTAAAAGACAAGCTAGAGGACGAAGTGTGATGTCTGGATGATGTTCTGCTGAGAAAACAAATGTTTCCTGTATTTATGTGAATGTTACATTGACATTGATGCAAATCAAGTCCACCTTTTCATGGTTTCAGTATTTCCTAATCCTTCAACGGGATAATGTGCTCTGCTGCTCTGCAAACATTATTCAGGAACAGTTTAAGGAGCATGACAATGAATTCAGGGTGATGCTTTGGCATTTGTGGGATGTGCTAGTGAAACTCGTCTGATTAAGTCCTATAAGTTACCAGTTTACAAATTACTGTACTAAAGGATTAGCTGGTAATGTCTAGGAGTCTCATTCCAACACAACATATCAATTAAAAGATTATTTCAGACTTATATGCCATGACATTTCTAGGTGTATCAGTATGGGAATTTTGGACTAGTGAAACCTTCTATTTTATTTTTCAGGTATTACAAATGCAGAAAAATAAATAAAGTGTCAGCATATGACACAGTTGTTCTCCTCTTCTGGAGTACCATAAAAATGATAATAAACATTATATTGAAAGGTAAATCTAAACATTCATCCAAAGTTGATTATTCTTTAAACAATTACTCACTGATATTAAAGCGATAGTACCCCCAGGACATCCAAGTCGAAGATGACCATCTCGAGCTAGGATACGCAAACGCTGGAATCGCTGTGCTCTGTGTAAACAACGAGTGACGTATTCACGCAGCAGATCACTTACGGCGTTTGCGTAACCTACGCCAAAGAGCATACACAGGGGGCTC
>JBBKCR010000141.1:1443915-1453158 GCA_037577295.1 Ladigesia roloffi
TCTCTTCGGAAAACGCAGTTAATTTAATCAGTTTGTCGTGAGGTTCCATGACTTTGTTTACGCTGTAATGCATAAAAATACTTATTTTTTTTACATTTTGAGAGGTGTATTGAACTTTTGTCATGTTCCCAGTCAAAAATGACTGTCATTAGAAATTAATTAGTAAGACTAAGATTACTGTATAAAGCAGAGTTTAAGAAAATTCACACACATACACACACACACACACACACACACACACACACACACACACACACACACACCCACACACTGTTCCCCAAAGAAACCTACTGTATCTCCAATAAAAAAATTAATACAAGAGAACCTGATGAGAATTTATTCAAATAAAAATGCAAAACATCTCCATAGCAACCACTTCCTTCACCTGAGCAACCATCCTGTATACTTTTGCAACCACATAGAAACTCCCCAGCCAGTCTTACACCCTAGCAACTATCTGAAAGTGACATAGCAACAACCTCTTACACCAGAGCAACCATTTGTAAACTCTGTAGCGACCACCTCCTACACCGCATCAAGCATCTAGCAACACGCTAGCAACCACTTTCTATATCAGAATCAGAATCAAAAAACACTATTGATCACGGAGCAAACTGCTTTGACTCAGATAACATAGCAACCACCTAAAAACTCCCAATTAATCTCCTCATCCACAACAGCAACCATTTGGAAACTCCTGAGCCAGTAAATATCTTATAACTAATTAGCAACCCACCCAACACCATAGCAACCACCTCTTATACCTTAGTAACCACAAAAAAGTAGCCTTTTGTCTTTTCTAAAAACAACAAAAACCGTAACCTCTGACCAGGAGCATGACAGGTGGGATTTTGTGCTACATTTAGAAGAAAATTTAAATGGTTTAAAACAGTGTTTTTGATTAACACTGAAATTAAGTTCTCTGAGATGAACGTCATCAACATCAAGATGAGTTCTGAGGGTAAACACCGGTTCTAGACTGTTGTACATCTGTTATATTTACTGAAATCAGAGTTTACTGATACCCTCTGAGTTCTGAGGGTAAACACCATTTCTAGACTATTTTACATCTGTTATATTTACCTAAATCAGAGTTTACTGATACACTCTGAGCTCTGTTGGTAAACACCAGTTCTAGAATGTTTTACACCGGTTATATTTATAGAAACCAGAGTTTACTGATACACTCTGAGTTCTGAGGGTATACACCGGTTCTAGACTGTTTTACATTGTTTATATTTACTGAAATCAGAGTTTACTGATACACTCTGAGTTTTGAGGGGCCGGGGATGTCTTCTTACTTGGGTTGTTGACTGTGCCAGTCTCAGTCTGGTAGATGGAGTGAAGACGCCCACAGATTATAAGGGAAGCCCAGCTGGCGCTGCCCGGCACGCTCGAGAGCCGGAGGAACAGCCGGAAAGCTCAGGCCCCTTCTGCTGGCCGCTGGGACGAGGCTTTGGCATGGCGTGGGCGGGAAGCTGCCTGGCCTGGCCGACTCGCCACTTGAGAGTTTGGGACTTGTCTGCTAACTCCTTGGCAGGTGCTCGGTGTTATTAACATGCAAAGCGTCTCCGCTTTTGCTGCTTTTTGTTGTTGCCTGTTTGTTTGTTTGTTTGTTTGCTGGCTGAATCTGCATACAGGCTGGCGGCGCTGCGAGCCAGTGATATTCCAGCTCTGTCAGAGCATCTCACCCTGTAATGACATGCCTGGGCTGGAGCTGTTAATCAACCATGATAGTTTTGACATTTGACATTAAACGGCACAATAATAAAGTGTCACTGGCTGTTTTGCCTTCGGTGGGCTTCTCCTTCTGTTGCCCCTCATTTGTAAACACTCCTCACACTAATGAAATCCAGGGAAGAGGAAGGAAATCTAATGAAACAAAGAGATACATGAACCCAAACATGAAATTGTGGGAATAAATGGTTAGGTTGACTGAATAATTTAAAAAAGTCTTTCAGCTGTCAATTGGAACTGTTCAGTTATCTCACCTGTATTTTAAGAGCTGAAGTGTCATTTTGGATGAGTTTAAAAGTCAAAATGTTATCCTGTCTGGCTTCTAGAGGCCCTGCAGCATCTGCATTGATACTGCAGTTTTTTTTTATTGCAGATTGAAACATCATAGGATATTAACATTTTTCAGGTGTGGTGGTCCTACATATACTCAAATATCCACACTGATTTGTTAACAGATGTAGGAGAGAGCTGATTGTTTAACACAGACAGTTTTAAAAGCACCATGTCATGGAAATCTGACATTGAAAATGAAAGAATTTTGGTTTAGTTCACACACTTTTGTGAGTATGGCATTTATCCGGAGCCTATCCCAGGGTCTACGGACACGAGGCAGGGACTCACGCTGGGTGGGGCACCAGCCTACCACAGGACACACACACATATATAATTATATATAATTCAATCACACGGTCAATTTAGAATCACCATTTCACCTGACAGTATCTCTTTGGACTGTGGGAGAAACCCGGAGACCCAGGAGAAAACCTACGCTACTATGAAGACGAGGAAGACATTCAAACTTCACTCACACACATACACACAAACATGACCAGGACCCAGATTCGAACCCCCAACTCCAGAGGAGTGAGTTAACAGTGCCATCTTCAGGCCCTAATAGAAACAGTGGGCAGTAAAATTATTACTTCACCTCTAGGAATATTAGATTTTTCATTATATTGTCCTTTAAATTATTTTTGACTGGACGAAAATTTCCATCTAAACGATGCTAAACTTTAGATCCATTCCACATTGTGCCATGTATAAGGAGAAATTAAATTCCAAGACTGGTAGAAATGTTTTGAGGGAACCGATCCTTCTCAATGTTTGCATTGTTTTAATATTGAAAGGTGAAAAAACCTTGAACCTGAAATATTGGTAAAATCTGGGACCTGCCTGTTTAAAATGTGAATGTAATTAAATATGTAATGATGCAATTACGTAAGGAAAAATGATCTAATGCACACTCACAGCAATACCTGGACCTGCGAGAGTTCCCTCTGCTGGCGAGGCGGCGTTTTGTTCGCAGCTCGTCTCTCCAACGGTGCGGGAGCTTCACTCCGAGCCGTCCTCCACTGTTGCTCTCTTAATTTTTTCCCCTCCCCTGCTGTGATTGATCTGGCTCTCTGCATCTCGTCGTGGCTTTGCATGTGTGACGGATCAATCTGGTCATGGTTGTCAGTTCGCGGCTTAGAGAAATCATGAAACTTTTCACTGGAGATGAAGGGGGGATTGAATATTCAGTCGCGTCTCCCCTTCCTCTTATTGCCAGGGAATACCCGTGTAAAAACGGGGACGGCTTGACAAGAACACGCGTTCTAGTCTTTGAGCAGCCTCCTCCCGTGTAGTGCCAGTCAAGCCGAGAGAATTTAGCAGGGGGAGAGAGGCCTGATCAGACCTGTTTTACAAGTCTTATGGTGCTGCTGATGGATCCGCACCACAGCACCCCACCATCACTCCGCACCTCCTTCCGAGGCTTCTGGAACAGAGGCCCCGTCCCTCCCCAGCACGGCCGGCCCACAAACAAGCTCCAGACTTCAAACTGACTGCTTCTTGGTGTGTTATAGTCGGTAGAAACACATTATTTAGCCACAAAGGCTCAAACTCTTGGTTTTGAAGAAGAAATATCAAGTCAGTCCTTCGCACACTTCCAATCATGTGTTGGACTGTTCCAAAAGCAGGGAAGCGAAAAAGACGAGACACGCTTTACAGCATCAGTGTAAATGGGTGCGGCTAACCTGGCGGAAGAGAAATTCTTAGACGTATAAAAACCTACCAAAACCTTTTATTACAACTGACATAGGCTGATTTCAACATTATTGGAACCACCGTACAATAAGACCGCTCTTTAAGAAATTATTAATAACCATGTTGTTAAATAGGTTGTAGACTGTTTATATATTATTAATAAGCGGTTATGAACAAGTTATAACAGTTGTCAGACGTTGATGCAGGCTCTGCTATCTATTTTTGGGGCAAAATGTTAAATTGTCAGCTTTATTAAAATTAAAATTAAATTAAAACAGCAAAACAGTGAGCCTGCATTAATGTAAATTGTATAACTTGTTTATAACTGCTTATTAATGATCAGTACAACATAATAACCTGATAATACATAATTCAGAAAAGGTAGTCATACTGTAAAGTGATACCATTTTTGTGACATCACAAAATCACTAAATTCCAAATGGGCTGGTGTTAATTGACTCGGTCCTGTTTAACAAGTCTTATGTGCTGATGGGTCCACAGCATAACCCACCAACCCTCCCACCCCTCACCCCACTGTACCCCCTCTGGAGGCTTCCCCAGCACAGCCAGCCCACAAACCAGGTCCAGAAAGACCCAAACCACAACCCCTATGTGTCTGCTTCTCAATGCCAGCAAACTCACCATATTTTCCTCTCTATTTTTGTGCTTTCTTGTCTTTTTCTTCAAAGTGTATGCCCCTGAGTAGCTCCTGAGTAGTTTGTCTGTGTCTGCTGAAGGGTACCGGAGTGACGCATTTCATCCACTCAGGACTGGAGAGGATCAGTCGCTCCTACGAGTCCAGCTGCCAGAACTTATCAACCAGTTCACAGCGCTGCAGAAATCACACTAAAGCCCAACCTAAAGGGGGTCAGCAGTTCACCCTCCCTGTTTCAGCACACCTGATTCAGCTCAGAATGTAGGCAGTGGTGCAGGGGTGTTTGGACATGAAAAAGTACACAGCAGCACAAACATCATTTCCTCACCCTTTTGTTTGAGGACTGTGAGCTGAGTAAAAGATTCTATTATGGTAGGTACTTTGGAATAATTGAGTAAGATTCCTGGCAAGGGGAGTCACTGTTCTGTTTGTGTGGAGTTTTCACATTCTCTCTTTATCTATGTGGGTTTCCCCCGGGATCTCTGGTTTCCTCCCACAGTCCAAAGAGATACAGGTGGACTGGAGATGCTGAATTACCCCTCAATGTGACAGTGTTTGTCTGTGTTTCTGCCCTGTGATAAGATATAAGATAAACCTTTATTATATTTATCTTATATCTTATATTAGATTAGGATAAAAATAGAATAAACGAAAATATAGAAACTAGAAATTCTCAATACACATTCTAAGATGTACAGTCTTAAAATTTAGTATGAATATTAGTATAGAAGTATATCGTTTATATCTGTACCATGCAAATATACATATAAGTATGTAAAATATAAAATATAAGCATACTAAATTGCATTGTAAACATTGCACATATTGTAGACAGAACAAATTCCATTAAAGATTGCAATTGAGACAAATTAGCCACAGCTAACCTGTGTGTTGGTGTGTACTGCATGAGTGTGTGTGTGATGATTCTGTCCAGGGTGTTTCTCCATTTTTCTCCTATATTTAGGATTAGTGGCTAATGTGATGGAGGGGTGCTATGCTAGTGTCAAACAATTGGATTGTTAGCTATTTGATGTGGGCTCTAGTTCAAAGATAGACTTTGTAATAGATCTTATAATTGACTGCAGGTGATATTCTGCACTTTATATATTTTAATGTTGATTTTCTTCGATAATTTAAGTATTAGCCTGTTAGCTAACCTAACTTTCTGCTAATCTGCCAAGCCTGGTTTAGTGTTTTGAGTTACAGAGAATATATGAGTCTGAACCAAGTATCTGTCAGGGGCAACCAGTGAAATTTTTATGGATATTTTCAATCTGGCAGCTTTTTTTGATATGGATTTCTATATAGCACAGCTTATAAAGCTGTATACATTAGAACAGCAGAAACCAACCCAACTCTTTTAGATCTACTCTCTAGCTCCAACCAGCATCTATCATGGCTCACCAAATAAATGGTCCAGCCAATTAGCATCTAAAGAGGTTTATTGTCCAGAGCAGGTGTTGCAGATTATAGATAGAACTCAAAGACTTCTCAAAAATTTGGATATCCAGGACCAAATTTGGAGACCATTGATCTAGATGTTTTTTTCATTTTGTAATGTACAGTTCAGGCCAAAAGTTTGGACACACCACCTTCTCATTCAATGTGTTTTCTTTATTTTCATGACCATTTTTATTTGTAGATTCTCACTGAAAGCATCAAAACTATGAATGTACACATGTGGAGATATATACTTAACAAAAAAAAGGTGAAATAACTGAAAACAGGTTTTATATTCTAGTTTCTTCACCCTTTGCTCTGATTAGTGCTTTACACACTCTGGACATTCTCTGGATGACCTTCAAGAGGTGGTCACCTGAAATGGTTTTCCAACAGTCTTGAAGGAGTTCCCAGAGGAGTTTAGCAGTAACACCTGTGTGCAGAGCAGCAATCAGAGCAAAAGGGGAAGAAACTAGAATATAAAACATGTTTTCAGTTAATTCACTTTTTTTTGTTAAGTACAGAACTCCACATGTGTTCATTCATAGTGTTGATGCCTTCAGTGAGAATCGACCAAATGGTCCTGAAAATAAAGAAAACGTTGAATGAGAAGGTGTATCCAAACTTTTGGCCTGTACTTTATTGTAAACCTTCAGCTTCACTTTGCAGTGACTGTTACAATCTGTACATCATCTCATAGACATTTAATGATACAAGAAACTATCATTTAAAGCACACTCCAAAGTGTAATACATGTTTGGATCCTGACTGGATATTTCATCCATAATCTTGACATATAGAGGTCATGTGAAAAATAAGGTGGACCAAGAATGAGAAAATAAAGTAATTTCTCATAGAGAATGAAATGCAAAGAGACAGCGAGCAGCCCGAAATGCCAGAGTGTAAATCACATGTCCCCAAAAAGGCAACTTTATAGGTGAAGGAAAAGGTTCTTTGCTTCTTTTTCATTCCGAATGTGTTTTATTGATCCCTTCAATTAAATGTTCACACAATATGAAGGACAGCTGGTGATTTTAAATGGTACAAAATGTTTAAATATTACACTGGCAGACTATATGCTGGTTTGTGAGTTACTCAAAATGTATCATTAGGTTAGGAAAGAAAATGTCAAACCAAGTGGAAAGTATTTCAAACAATATTTCGCAAGGCTTTCTGAAGATGGGCAGTGTTTTGCTTCAAAAGTAGGCTGGTGTGTGTTTCAAAGGATGGCTGGTGTGTGTTTCAAAAGAAGATTGGTGTGTGTTTCAGAATGTTATTTCTTTGCAGACTTCTGCAGGTTTGCATCATGATCTCATCAATGAGCTCACCGAGACCACGGTAAGTAAAACAAGACCGGGCTGACTTTTCCACCTGTGTGCTTTTCAGGAAACTTTCTCATGGAAAAACCTTCAGACTGATGTACAGAACAAAGATCTACATGCTGAAGAAACACAGATTACCTTTCTTTAATGGTCCCATTTCATAGAACAAATGTATCTTACCTTTTTGAGATAAAGGAGGTTTGATGTAGTTTGTACATATTTGAAGACCCCACCTCCCCATTCCGTCTTGTCCACACAGCTTTGTTTTTATGATGCCACAAAACTACAAAACATTTACAAACATCCACCTACTCAGTCTACAGTAGTTTAACTTCACCTGTTCACACTTTAGTGATGAGGGGAGCCTGGGCTGCTTTTTGTATGAGGTAATGTTCAGGGCAGCCAGTCAGAGGTCATTAAATTTACAGCTTCCCAAATACCCAATTCCTTCTGAAAGACAGGTTTGGAAATGGCCATAATAGAATGAAATAAGATGTAAGAATTGTTCACTAACTAGAACACTTACTTTAAAATCCAATGATTAGACAGTCATTTGACTTCATTTAAACTGGCTTTTACGTTTAATTTCCTGCAGACTGATGATTTTTATAGTATGAATGTCTCTTAATCTGAGGCCTGATTGGTGTTTTGTTGGGGTATATTTTAAATTTTGTAATAAAAAGTCAAAAACTTTCTATACTAAAGGCATATAAAACAGACTACCAACAGTGTGGCAACGTGCTAAAACAGTTTTGCTCTGAAACAAATGTAATTTACGAGTGGTTAAAAGGTTCAAGTCTCCCAATGTTTTCTTCTAAGTAAGAAAAACTTCTACTTAGAAAACATTGCCTACATCTGCCAGGTCACTTGCGGTCAGCTTTAAAAGTTGCCCAACATCCTTAGCCTCCTTCAAATTGTTCCTTTAGTGCCATGGGTCAGTGGCCATGGACCAGGCCAGGCGAGCAGAACGGGCCACCGCGAGGAGCTGTTGACATTAAGTGCGGCCGGACGCTGCCTTCAGACATCCCACAGATTCCACCGCAGGCTCCCTCCACGCCGGCTGAGCAGGTGGGAGATGCATTATTCATGAAAATGTCCCATCATTTTCACACCAGAAAGTTTTTTATGAGCCTCATGCAGGTTGTTGAGGACTGGGTGTTGCTGACCAGCTGGAACTGTAAATCTGTTCTTCAACTCATGCTCTTGTGAGCCCACTCGTAGGAGCAAGGACTGAAATGAGATAAGAAAAGATAACACCTTTTTGGCCCCACAGGTGGGAAATGTGTTTTTTACAATAGGTAAGTGGATGGAGGACGAAAAGAAAGTAAAAGCAGCATAACCAGTAGAATACAAACAATACAAGTTGACAGTTTAACATAAAAACACACACAACCACACATATATTTATATGACATGGCTGCAGTCTCATGAGGAAATGCAGCTTTTTGATATTAAGTTTTTCTTGTTCCCGAATGCAAATATTATTTTAAGTATTTGTTTAAGTAAGTATTCATAAAAAACACATTATTTGTGCCTTTCCAAATACTGTATTCTGGTTTATATATACACACAGTGAATATCTTCATATGCAATTGAATGATACATTGACAGAATAATTATAATATAATTATAAAATTTTGGGACAAAAGTATTGCGCCGCTGAGGAGGCAAACAGTTTTTGGGGAATAGGAGACAGCCGCCGTGCATTGGACTGCTGTTCTTTTTCAGATGCACAGATTGCCAGTTGCCCCTTTGTCCTTCTTAAAGCCTAGTAGTTTTTTACTGTAAATTCAATTAATAGAGGTTGTATCTTACTGTATTTACCTGTGTATACCAAAGAAAATGAGAGTGCATACCAAATTCCCTTGCATGAATTACAGTACAGTTTGGATGGGCTTAAATATATATTTTCATTAAGGGCAATGTATACTATTACATTACCTTTATAATGAAGTGTTTTGGGGGGCCATTTGTGGCATATGTTTCATCAAAAGACAACAACGTGTTTTTTATATGCGGGTGCTCTTATAATGTAACACCCAAGAAAAGTGAGGAATTACGTAT
>JBBKCR010000141.1:1462256-1472817 GCA_037577295.1 Ladigesia roloffi
TTAACCCGGGCCTCGACCGATCCGGTATGAAATTTCTCTTTGTGATTCGCATGTTTGATTTGGCTTAGGTTTTACGTTGGATGCCCTTCCTGACATGACCCTCTGCATTTATCCAGACTTGGGACCGGCACAAGGAATCACTGGCTTGTGACCTCTTATGATTGCATTAAATTTGTGTATAAGATGTTAAGTAAAAATCTTGGTAGGCATAGGTGACTGAGGGTCTCTGTGTTCTATGTTTTCCTTTCTGTTCTCCTTCTGCAGATGCAATTAAATCTCTGTTTGATTATTTTGAGCAAAAAAAAAAAAAAAAAGATTCTGTTCATTCCGTGAATCTCTGACACCTTGGCGATTTTCTCTGGCACCCATCAGCCCCAGTGCGATCTTAAAATTAAATTAAGATGTTTCAAACTCGCAAATCAATTAAAAAAAAATAAAATCTTGGCAAGGCGAAGAAGAACAAGAGAACAAAAGTTGAGGGCAAAGAGGGTGTGCAGAACTGTGAAAAAAATGGCGGAAGCCAAGCAAGGACATGTGATCTGTGAAATAAGACAAGCAGGCCAGTACACTTTCAATTTACACACACAAAGGGAGGTTTCTGATTTTAACTCTGAAAACTACACTGCATAGATCAGGAAGTAGGTTCAGGAACATTTCTATACAAACTGTTTTGAATGTCAGTTTAATGCTGACAAACACTCTCACCTATAGGCAAAATTATTCAATTAGTTGTTGATAGTGGTGGCTGAATGGAAAATCAGAGGGGTTAACTATTTCAACCGAGGGGGATTTGGGAGCACCAAAAACTCGCCGTTAATTGTGTATAAATGGGAATTTTATGGGGGAGATCCAGACTGGTGTAATGAACTTGTGAAAATAGCGATGTGTCTGGCACCGGAGAAATGTGTTGTTAGACAAACTTGTAATTTACAGTTGCTCCAGAAATTGATAAGGACTATGAATCTGTATGTTTGTGCGTTAAGCACAGAGTTGGGTATGTTTAGTCCATTTGTTTGGTTATCCATGTGTGTGCCTTAAGCTCAGCCAAGTTTTGTTTTGGTTATCTATGTGTGTGCGTTAATAGCAGCCAAGTTTTGTTTTGGTTATTTTGGAATTTGTTTGTACGTGTTGGTATTCTAGTCATGTGCAACATTGTGGGTGCACGTGGAGGTCTGCAACCTGGTTTCGCTCGTGGAGGGTTTAGTGTGGTCTATGGTTAAGAGATTATTTACAGAACGGTGGGTTACCTTCTGTAAACAAAGAGGGAATTTTGTGAATCTGTTGTAATCACACCAAAAAAGATCTTTTCTGCCTTTCCGAAAACAGTACCCATTGAGACCTGAAGCAGTTGAGGAAATAACTCCTGTGTTTGAGGCTCTTTTGAGGGCTGGAGTTATTATTCCTTGTCCAAATTCACCTGTTAGGAGTCCTATTTGGAGCGTAAAAAAGGCTACTCAGCCTGGGAAGCCTGAATCTTGGCGTTTTGGGCAAGATTTACAGGAAGAAAACAAAGCTGTAAACAAAGCTCCACGGGTTCTAACTCCTTATACTATTTGGAGTCAGATTCCACCTGATGCAGCATGGTTCTGTGTTACTGATCTGGCAAATGCATTTTCAGTGTACCAATACATCCAGACAGCCAGTTTTGGTTTGCATTTGAGTTTAAAGGCAGAGCTTACACATTCACAAGTTTGTGTCAAGGCTTTTGGGAGACACCGATTTATAATATGGCTCTAAAAAATTCTCTTGAATTATGCATTTGTGCTTTGTTGCAGTACATGGATGACCTATTAATCTGTGCTCCCACAGCTGAATTGTGTGAAGAGGCAACAATTATTGTCCTGGGGTTCTTCGCAGAACAGGGACACAATTTACACAATTGTAAATTGTAGACAAATTACAATTTGTGAAGGAGATCAAAATAGCTCTACAAATCGCACCTGTACCCAGAATCCCAGATCCTGATAAAACTTTTGTACAGTTTATGGGGGAAAGAAATAGATTTATGCATTTTTTTCGTGAAATTAGAGTTGGCCTCCCTCCCTGTGTATGAGGGCTGTTGTGGCTGAAAGGGGAGTTTTAGTCAGCAGAGAGATAGTGGGCAACTCAGATTTAATTCTGCAGGTGCCACATGTGGCGGCTACATTGTTAAATGAGCACAAAACTTCTCATCTATCTGCAGCAAGATGGTTAAGATTCCATCACACTTTGCTTGAAATGCCTAATGTCACCTTTGTTAGGTGTACACAGCTGACCCAGCCACTCTCCTTCCACTTCAGGAAGGGGGACGGGGAGCCTTATGTATGCACTGATGTAGTGCAACGCGTGTGCACACCCCGCCCAGACTTATTTGACACTCCATTACAAAATAATGATTTGATATTATTTACAAATGGATCTGCTTACAGGGACAATCAAGGGACACCTTGAGCTGGATTTGCTGTCATGTTGGAAACACAAATTTTGATTCAAAAACCAATTAAACATGCACAGTTAATTAATTAAGTTACTGTCTTGTCAAATTGCAGTTTGCAAATGTGCAGCCCACACTTCAGCAATGGATCCAGTCTCTGTGGGGAATCGTCTTGTTGATTCTGCTGCAAAGCAAGCTGCATTAATGCCTTTAACTACTGGTCATACATGTTTGTCTGCACCAAATGTCTTACTGCTCGATGTGCAAAAATTGGCTAATGCAGGGGAAAAAGCTGCATGGAAAAAGTTGGGGTGCACGTGTACTAATGAGGGTTTGTGGACTTCTCCCCAGCAATTACCATGTTTACCTATAGTGTGTTTCCCTATGTGGGTGAGGCTCGCACATGGAAACACTCACTTGTCAAAGGGACCAATGTGCAATATGATACAAAAATTATGGTTTGCTCCAGGTTTCACTTCCTGTGCAACAAAGGTTTGCTCAAAGTGTTTGGTGTGCATTTGTAACAACCCTACATGAGGCCAAGGGGTCTCTGTAGGAGCACACCCATCTTCAAATTGATTTCATTGAGCTAACACCAGTTGAAGGTAACATTTACTGCTTAGTACTAGTTGGCATGTTCAGTAAGTGGGTCAAAGCTTTCAAGGTGTCAAAATACTAGTATGGGAAGTGATTCCTAGGTGGAGCATCCCCACTAAATTTTCTTGTGACAATGGCACTCATTTCAGAAATCAAATTGTTCAAGCACTTACAAAGTTCTACAATTTTGATTTGAAATTTCACTGTGTGTAGCACCCTCAGAGTGCGGGGGCTGTGGAACGCATAAATGGCATTTTAAAGAAGAAACTTGCCAAGTGTTGTGAAAGCACGGGCCTAAATTGGGTTCAGGCTCTGCCACACACTCTGTTTGAGATGAGAAATACACCAAGGGGGGACAGTGGGCTCACCCCATTTGAAATAATCCATGGGAGAAGTGGACAAACAGCACTAAATAAAATTGTGGTTCCTGTAGTGTTGAGGTTTGATTTGTCTGAATACTGTCAGTATTTGCATACTGCTCTCAGTTTCTCTGTCCACAGGGATGGTGAATGAAGACATGCCATGCAGGGAGATGAGAGGGTTCAAAACAAAGGAGGCAAGGTCCATTCCAGGTCCTTCTGACGTCTCCAATTGCCATGAACGTAACAAACATTCAACCAAGTGTCATAACAATGTGGCTTGAACTCTAGGGATGACAGTCCAGGGGCAACTGATGAATGTAAAAGCATGTTTAGTTTGTCAATCTTTTTCACAGGCATTCATCTCTATTCCTGTGATAGCGAATCATGCTCAAGTTCTACACGAGAGGTGTAGCTTGCATCCAGAAGCTGAATACTTTTTGGGAAAACTACAGGTTATTTCCTGGAAGAAGAAAAGTGTAAACACAGGTTTTTTGGTAGATACAGGGTTAATTTCTAATGACACACACTCGTTTAAGTTAGACATTCCAGAACAATACACATTTCCAAGTCATGGGATGATGTACAGTTGTGGACAGCATGCTTATTCCCATTTGCCTTCCCGGTGGTGGGGCTGCTGTTCTCCAGCAATTGGAATGCCACATATTTCAGCTATAATTCCAATAGGTTCTGAACACCCTTCAAAGTTCCTTCCAAGTCAATGGGGTAAGAGGGATTTAGATTCATTACCACATAAGTATACGGGTTATGTTTTAGCTGATTCATGGACATCCATAGGGGCTAATATAGGATGGTCTCTATTGGTGGGGGGAGGTACTGCTGTTGCTATCAATAAGATTAATGGGCTTGCATGGGAAGATTTACACTTAGCTAATGAAACAGAGGAAGCAGTATCTTTGTTAAATGTAGAGGTTTTAGCAATTAGAGAAACAGTTTTACAAAATAGGTTAGCTCTGGACCTAATCCAAAATTAGGGGGATGGTGTATAGTTTTAAACTCTTCATATTGTTTTAATGTTCCTGACTGCAAGTGTAACATCACTGATGTCATTCTGCACATGAAGAATGCATTTATTCCACCTGTTAGAGCACCAGCGACATTTATTGATAATTTAGGAGAATGGTTTTCAGGTTACACTTGTATTTTTCATTCTGTTTTGACTATGGATATTATATTACTGGTGATTTTGTTGTTTTCCATTACTGATTTCATGCATCAGTAGGGCTATCACCGCCATGGCAGAGGCTATGATCAACAGACACCATACTTATGTTCAGATGAAATTACCTGACATGTGTATTGATCCTTCTTTTAGTGAAGATAGTGTTTGAAACTCTCATGTGGTTCATGATGTCTATGCCGAAAGGGGTTTCCAGGGCATAGATAGAAAACAATATCCATATTTCTGTTTCAAAAAGGGTGGAATGTCGTGGAAAAATCAGCATTCATTCTTTTGTGATTCATTCATTCTTTTGTGATTCATTTATTCTTTTGTGATTCATTTATTCTTTTATGTAATTCATTCCTTTATATGATTAAGTATTCATTTGATTCATTGTTTGATTCACTGTGATTTATGTAGTTACACTGGGATTTCTTAATTATAAATCCTTAGGTAAAATCAAATAATATGCTGCTGGCACGTAGGTTTAAATAAGTAGAAAATAGTTAGAAACAGCACATATGGTGATACGATTTGACTCAGAGACACTTAGCTTGGTTGTCTAGCAACGAGGGGTCGAAGTGACTTCTTATTTGTTCATTACAATGTATGTTTTGACTACAGTAACTCCTGAAAGTTGGTAAGCAAGGGCAATGCTTACATACATTTGTTTATAAGATGTTAAGTGAATATCTTAGTCACTCAGAACAGACTTTGATAGGCATAGGTGACTGAGGGTCTCTGTGTTCTATGTTTTCCTTTCTGTTCTCCTTCTGCAGATGCAATTAAATCTCTGTTTGATTATTTCGATCTAAGAAAAAATACTCTATTTGTTCATTCCGTGAATCTCTGACACCTGGCCGATTTTCTCTGGCTTACTGGCGAATTGCCATAACACACCCCTTATAACTTCATGATAGAGTGCTGGAGAACAGATATTTACTCTGACATCACAAAAATAATTCAGAGCAATAACTAAAGGTTATATGGGCCATTTAGTAAATGGTGCATCTTAAATATTTAGTAGAGTTTGAAACTATATTATCAACCTCAAAAAATGACATTTTCCCATCGTATAGACACTTTACTATCATATAAAAATGTTGAGAGATACTTGGTTTCATTTTAATGTAGATGGTTTATGGTGTATTTTTGACTGCCTAGTCCATCTTTGATAAACTGCTGCCACTTATGTACAATTTCTTCATACTTTTTTCACCTCTGGAGAAACAGCAAGCTGTCACATAGACCTTTAAGGCTTTTTCCCTTTTCTCCTGGCCCACAGTAAAAAGGTCTGCGGCTCCATCTCTGTAATTGAAAGTGCGCTGTTATGGCAGCTCTGCCGCTCAGCGGAGGAAACGGCCAAGAGAATTGTGTGATTAGCCTCAAAAATCACTGACTCTTAGCTGACCAGTGTTTTTTTCTTTGCTTATTTCAGTACCATTCAGCTGCTGAACACTTTCACTGCCACTGCAACAATACATTCTATTCTAAACTACAATACATTCTATTCTAAACTATTTAGAATATTATATTATTATATGCTGTCTTTTTCTGTTTTGTGTTTGTAATTTTCCTAAGATTCTTGTAACTTTTATTCTTTATTTTTAAACATATTTTTTACACATGATATCAATTGTATTTAATGGGGTGTTCAGTGTCTCCTTGGTCATGATCAGACTGAAACAAGGTAATATAGCATTAAATGTCAATATTAATTATTGAGATGCTTTATTACTGAATATGCAGTGATTGTACAGTATCTCAGCAAAATGTATCAGCAATTTATTTACCTCCAAAATTTTTAGGACCCAAACCTGCAGAATTAATCAGGAACGAAACCTCCAAAAATTAATCAGGAACCAAACCTCCAAAATTAATCAGGAACCAAACCTCCAAAATTAATCAGGAATCAAATCTCCAGATCTAAATATTGGAGCCTTTAAAGGGGAATTCCATTTTTCAAGAACACCATCATAAAAATGTAAAAAAAGTGGTTCAGAATGGTCAGGTGTAAAACATTTTTAATAAATATCTTGTCAACTCTGATCTCCTTGAAGTGGTGAATTGAACCACGGGCCACAATGTCAGCAATCCATGAATCTTCATTTTATTTAACATTCATTTTAAGTTCAGAGTGTTTTAAATAATGCTAATGATGGTAAAAAAAAATCAAAATCAAAGCTTTCTTCACCATACTGTGCATGCACTTAAAAATATGAAAAGGTTTAATTTACCTGCTTTAAATTTATTTTTTAATTATTTTATTATAATTTTACCATTAACAGAATTTAAATGTTAAGGTTCAAAGTGAGAAGTTGCCACACTGATTATGGATCTGTTTACTAACTGCTGAAAGCAACACCATGTTACACATTTTAAAAGTACATTTTAGCTTAAAATAATGAATTCCACCGTGTGTCGAAGTGATCTGAATGTGTATAAACTGTCTATTAATGACATCCCGTTGCTGGAGTGTGGTTTTTACCTCGGTCACCATAAAATGCTCGCAGAAATAAGTGATGACAGACAGGAATCACACCAGAACTGCTTTCCCGGACGCTCTGCGGTCCGCCACGCTCACTAAACCGGACAGTAAATGACACACTCTACCCTACAACTCCGGCAGAGTGCTTTGACAGAATAAAACTGGAGCCTGTGTGCGATTTGTCGATTACAGCTCAGCACTCAAGGCTATGATAATCCCCAGAAAAGTTGTCATGCTCAGAAATAGGGCTCCAAAACCGAACCTGAACCTGAAACCAGCTCCAGGGTCTGTTTATGGGAGTTTTTGACAGGTCGCCCAGAAAGCGAAGTTCTGGTCTTGGATTTTAGCACCACTTATTTTGAACTCCCCGATCACACAAACATGCTGCCAGAATTGTTCGGCCTTTTTGAATTGATTTTCCAACTAAAAAGGTCACGAGGTTCAATTTTCAAAAAATATTAGAAAAGTAACACATGAAGGGTTTGGAACAAACCCGAAAAAAAAAGTTTGTGTGGAATTTTAACAACTTGGATTTGAATGTCAATAAGTTCACAATGGTGGGCAAACATTCAGCTTTGGGTGCGGGGAGAGTTGTGAAAGCATCAGCTATATATAATTACTTATCTGTGATCTTAAAAGGAGAAATATAACGAATATTATTAACACCAGAAAAGGCCAGTTGAAAGAAAGTTTCATTTGGTAATAATATCTTTTTTTGAAAAACAACAGAAAAAATCTTGATACTTTCCTATGTTGAATCTACAGCTATTAGTCATTAATTTGTACATGTGTGGACGTGTATGCTTTCTGTGTTGACATCCTTAGGCTTCTATATTATAAATTATGTTATATTTGAACACTCATTTTTTGTCAGGACAAGTTAAGTAAAGAAAACAGAAATGCCAAAAAAGGCGAAGATGTTCCAAAGCGTTGTTAGCCTATTCTTGCCTTTTCCCACTGTCATGTTTTGTTAAAAGTTTCTTAATTGTTCAAGGAGTGTCATAGATGTTTCTTTATTTGCAGGCCGGCCTCTGAGGCACCCCTGTCCTCATACAGGGCGCCGGCTTTCACGAGTAATGGGGATCTTCTAGTCAGTTGAAATAGAAACTCTACCCGCAAACTCAGATCACAGTGAGAACAGTAAACAAATAAAAAGAGAATAAACAAGCACACAAGATCAGTACATACCACAGGAAGACCTGGAGCTCATTAACGTACGAAGGAAGGTTCTGTCGGTGGTTCGGTGTTACAGAAAACCATGAAACTGGCGCAACATTCTTTATTAAACTGCGGGGACGAGGCCAGAACGATCATAACGTTGTTACTCAGCCCAGTGACAAACTGCTCATCCCTCTATGGCCGGCTGGGCACACAAGCCTTCCCACCCTAACCATCCGATTCCACACACAGTTTTATCCACACTGTGGTTTTTCATTATTAACAAGTCATGAGCCGTCTTCATCCTGCGAGACCTGGCTGTCACCACGGCTGCATCTAACTAACTCTCATTAATATCACACCAAAACAAAACATCATACTTTTTTATTTACACTCATTACCGCCTGCATTGCTGTTCTATTGCACTGGGTTTGCACAATCCGGGAAAAGTTTTGTTACCTAACAGAGTGGTTCAGGCTTCTGTCATATTTGTATGTAAGAATGCAGAAGCCCATTAGACGCTGCTGATGTCTACTTTGGCAAATTTTGTAAAAAATAAGTCAGATTTGATGAAAAATGTGGTTTTACAACATGAATTGTGTATTTTCTGTGGTGAAATTTGATTTGTGATTTGTTGAAAGCGTGATTGAAATAATATTTCACTTTTATACGATACAAATATCAAAAAAGCGCTCATGTGTGGGGTGGTATTTTTAAATACCTCCGTCATCTTTCACATTAAATTCTGTCTGCTATGAAAATATATTCCTTTACTGTTTATTTATGAAAAGAAGCATTATCTAAAAATACAAATGAAACACCACAGCCTTCTTACCTCATCCAACCCACACAGACAGGCTGTTGTTATACTGAAACTCAGAAATTGAAAATTGTCATTTAATCTGTATTATGGTATGTATAACGGCATTTAGAAAAATACATGCTTGAAAACAGGTGCTGAAGTTTACACGATTCAAACCTGTAAAACAGGTGCCCAATAAAAAATGTGCAACATGAATAAAATCCCTCTTTTGTTTCCTTTATTTGGTCTGCCTGTGCATCCAACTGACAAGTTTTAATCATGCAAATTAAAAATGTCACTTTTGCAGTGCATGAAAAACCCCATACACTCTACAGCGAATACACTCAAATATCGGCGAAAACTATGTTTTCTTCCAGAAAATGCTCCACCACACACACACACACCCACACTCGAGAAAAACTCTGAAGATTAATACATTAATACATTCCACATACGTTCTTGTCTAACAGGACGGGGGTGCGTAGGGGCCCGAGCGTCCACGCTGCCTCTCTCTGCCCTCTTAAAGTCATCCGTCTCATTCAGACCCCTGAAAGCGTCTCTGAAACTCATTTCTCCGTAGACAACAGGAGCTGGAGCTGCCTGCCCTGACAGCTCTCTCATTTTGTCTCTCCTTAAAGAGCACAGGGGGGCTCTTGTGTGAAACAAAAAATGCCAAATTACAGCGTGTCATCACCTCTCTGTCCACGGAGCCTCGGACTCCCTCGATATTAATGCGAAGAAAAGGCGCTTCCTCCGGCCACGGCACGGCTGCTCTCTGAGAAAAGGTCTTTATTGGGATAAAAGGCAATTCAGGCCAATAAAAAGTGATTGCCTGCATGATAATGACATGTGCCAGGATTGTTCTGGTTGACAGTGCAGTCGGAGGCTCATTGAGGTCACCAATTAAGCTCATCAATCAGGCAAATTAGTTTCTCCCTCTCCTCTCCCAGAACCACCCAGTAATTGAAAAGTTTTGTTTGCAGAGGTCTCTTTTTATTTTTTAACAGCTCGTTATAATTCTCAGTCGTGACCACCACTGCCAAGGGTTTGGCCTGAAAATTCCGGAGGTAAGCCTAGTTTTAAAAGCTAAAAATAAAAAACATATTTGGTCCTCTAAAAAAAGATTTTTAATATTACTGCCAGATAAACAGTGGCGCGCCAAAACAGTGACAACAAATCAGACCATCCAAATGCGCATCTTAACTGATCCGTAAACATGCACTGCTTTTATTTACTCAGGGGAAAAAGGCTTTTTTGTCTCTTTTCATTATTTCATTATTTTTGTAAACAGGAAATAAATTAATCCAGTATGTTACAATTTAAGACTGTAGTCATATTATACACTCTCAGGAACTGTGAAAAGAATATTTAAAATGAAAAACAGTGAGTTTTTTCAACAAAAAAAAATCATCCTAGAGTAAACAGTGATTATGTGTTCAGTATATCAGTGAGTTCTTGGTGAAGTTCAGTTACTTCATATGATATGATACTGTTACACACAGAACTGATCTGATACTGTTACACACAGAACTGATCTGATACTGTTACACACAGAACTAAT
>JBBKCR010000141.1:1680749-1701275 GCA_037577295.1 Ladigesia roloffi
TTGACTATATATATATATATATATATATATACATATATATATATATATATATATATAATATTAAAAAACAGACCAAAAGTAAAGTCATGAGGTTTTCACCAGACAGCGACAATATATACCCTTTGAGAAAATAAGGTTAATAATTATTAGCATGATTAACGATCACAACTGTGTTTAACATTTGTGTCACACTCGGGGACGTAGCACACGGAGGGGATGGGGGGCATCCAACAATGCCACTTTTGTTAAAATGTGATTCCTTCCCCTCCCCTTTTGTCAGGTTATATTGTATTAAATTGATTAAATTGTATTTATAACTTCGCATCCCCATCTCAGAACACCCCCACTTTTGGAAAGCTTGATACGTCCCTGGTCACACTTCATTTTTGTTGTTTATATCCTGACATTGTTTTGTTTTTTTTAACTCGCATTTTATCTCCCCTTACAGACCAATTGAGGAACAGTTACCAGGTTGGCTACGATAATTCTCTGAGGGTCATCTACGCTAACGGAATGGACTCCCACTACCAGACCGAGCCTCATATACTGGCAGGGGCGGCCAATCCCACGGTGGCCCGCAGGAATATGAGCCTGCCTGGGGAAAATGGGCAGAACCTGGTTGAGTGGCGCTTCAGAAAGGAGCAGACCAGAGGAAAGGTCATAGTGTTCGGCCGCAAGCTAAGGGTGAGTAAAACACCTTTAAATGCTCTAAATTTTTATGTTTATTCAGAGCCAGACCCGAACATGGTCTGTCTGAAGGTCCTGAGGGTTTGGTTTGAGAAATACTGGTCTAGACTGAAGATATGTGTTACTGACATTGTTACAGGTGGCCTAGTAACAGTCTACATAAATATAACACAATTAGGGATTTATTTTTATATTTTAAAAATAACCACCTTAAATGATGAACCAAACATCACTGACAATTAATGATATTTCTTTATTTTGAACCATGATTATTTTTAGTAGCATTTAATATATCTAGGACAGTTTATATTTGGACAAAAAGGGGAAACAAAGCCTTGAATGAAAAAAAAATGTGTTACATATGTTTTAGCAGATTAGCAGTTTATCAGCACTTTTTTATCAGTTTCATAATAATGTAATAATGAAAATAAAATTTTATAGCAGTTTAGGGCACGATCCTTTGCTTAATAAGTTGTTTGTTCCCCAAATCACTGCAGCAATTATAATGCTAATTCTACTAGAAAATCACAATCAAACCGACATTTGAAGCAAGTAACACATTCCTGTAACATATTCTTTAATATTTTGCAGTGCAGATCTCAAGGTTAGGCACAGAGTAGCGGTTTGCCTGTTTAGCCTGCTATATTTTTAGCCTAGTTGCTAAGAAAGCACTTCCTCAGCCCCTCAGTTTATACAGAACCGAGATCTTCCTTCATCCATCAGTTGGTCCATGGAGAAGCATGTACATTCTGTTCACTGCACAGTGGAATTCTGGAAGTTTGTGCATTAACTCTGGCTGTTCTGTCTTGTATATGTCGTACAGTACTGTGCAGTACTTGATCTTCACATTTCTCTGTATTTTGCTTTAAATAACCTCACTGGTGCAAACATACTATTTATACCCATTTCACCTTTGGCATACTGAGATTAATGAATAAATAATTTTACTGAGACAGGCTGCAAAGTGTGTAAAGACACAAGGAGTTCTAGATAAAGGAGTTCCAGCCACTCAGCATTCAGCACCACCAGTATACTGATCACCGCCCCATCATCTGGAACCATCTGCTCCTGGTTCTTCACTGGTTCAGGACTTCAGTTAGATGCTCTTTGTTCTGCGTGAATGATTCATATGTAGGTCACGCAACATGTTGCCAAGCATGTTGCCAAGGCCCATTTGGCCACATTAGATAAACCTTAAATAACCATTTGTGGACTGGACTGGAAATAAGAGCCTCTGAAAGTCCTTCAGGAAGCCTGGAGAACTGTTCCGCAAGAACACATTAGAGAAGTATGAATGTCAAAAGTCAAACAATAGCACAAGACAAACTGTGCCTCTGTGCTTCACCTGCTGAGCGTAATTACTCAGCACTTTCCATCCCTCTCTAACTTTCTCTTAATAAATAATAGCATTAATGTGACAGCTGCATTTTATTTTACAATGAGATACATTTTCTCCTGATGGAGAAGCGAGGGGAAGATTATTTACCCGGAGAACTTCAGAAAGCCTTTGAAGGCTGCATGAAGACGCGGGTTCGGCCCTATATTAGTCCTGATTTTCCATTGTTATTGGTGGTGCAGGCGGGAAGCTGGACTCGCTACATCTCTCAGGCGTTTCAAAGCTTCCACTACTCGCTTCTTCCCAGCTCCACCTCCGCAGCGCTCTCTCATTAAATCGGAGCCTCTGGAAAGTAGGGATGTCATTATTTAGAGCGGTTTGGCTTTTTTTGTATCTACGAACATTGAGGAGCAGGTAGTCTTCAGGCAATAACGGGTCCTGAAGCCTGAGGAAGGTAGAAACACTGATCGAGGTCAACATCTGATCCCACTGCCACCAAGAACTCAGAACTAGGTTCCACACAGAACAGACCATACAAACACATGGACGATTAAAGGAACAGAACACAGGGAGAGGCTGACGAATTTTGAAATAAAGGGTAAAAAGTTTTGAGAGATGAAATGTAACTTTAAATGTCATAACCCAGTTTGTCATAAAGTGTTATATTCCAGATGCATACCATGTCAGAGATGATTTTAAAAGATGTTTATTTTTTATGTTATAATAGTGATCATTTATAAGACTATTATTTATAATACTTATTATTTGTATTTTATTTATATGAATGTATTTATGTATCTATCTATCGGTCTGTCTGTCTGTTATGTATTTATGTATCTATCTATCGGTCTGTCTGTCTGTTTGTCTGTCTGTCTATCGATCTATCTGGGTAGATATCCATCTTTCTATCTATCTGAAAACTTCTCGGTAAAGTGTCTGATGATTTGTCTTCTTTCTCTTTAAGGTGAATGGAAGAAACCTGCTGTCGGTGGATTATGACCGAACGCTGCGTACGGAGAGGATCTATGACGACCATCGGAAGTTCCTGCTGAAGATCGTGTACGATGCGGCGGGACACCCCACGCTCTGGGACCCCAGCAGCAAGCTAATGTCCGTGAACTTGACATATGCCAGCAATGGTCAGGTGACCAGCATCCAGCGCGGCCCAACGGTGGAGCGTGTGGAGTACGACAGCCAGGGCCGCATCGTCTCCAGGACATTCGCTGATGGCAAAACCTGGAGCTACACCTACCTGGACAAGGTGAGGGGTGTGTGGTGAGGGGGCGGTTTGGAGGGATTAGCAGGACCCTGTACGACCCTGTGGCACAGGGAGGCAATTCGACCAAAAGGCTCTCATGTGCATTAATACATACTAACACAGACAGACAGAAAGCAGTGAACTTTAAAAAGGAAACTTCCACACTCCTCGGTTCCTCCAGCCATTGTTTGGACTGAGAAACTCCATCAGCAGCTCCTGATTTAATTTAATGAAAGACTGATCCAGTCAAACCAGGTTTCTGATTGAGCTACAAGTAACATACACAAAGTATAAAGTACACAGTCTTTACTTTATTAATTTTATTGATGGATTTAACCTATTGAATGGATTTAATTTTTTTAATTTTCTAAAAAGGAGTTATTATTTTGTGAGCTGGTTAGAAAAACCAGGTTCCACCTCATTTAATCTAATGAAGTAAAACCATCTAGACCAGGGATTTGATTGTAGCTGAAATGAATATCGGACTTCCATGAGGAAAGAGGTCTGGTCAGGAGACACTTCACCACACATGAAACCACTCTTTCCTGTAATAATGTCAATTTTATTTATTGTAATATTAATGTTTTAACACTAACTTAACACCATTGTCTAGTAGTAAAGAGGGGAAGTATAATTTTCCCAGATGCCGAAGATTTTTGCATAATATTGTGTGTCTGTGTGTGTGTGTGTGTGTGTGTGTATGTGTGTGTGTGTGTTTAAAAAAGAAAAAATAATTGAATGTTTACAGTATCTGTGCAAGAAAGATCTGAAATGTGCAAGTAAGAGAATAGAGAATTTCTCCTCATTCTGCAAAACTTCTTGCCGAGGTTCCGGCCGGGTTGGCTGGGTCCGAGGAACCGCCATCATTTGTAGTCAGCAGGGCTCATCTAAGCTTTGGCTTAAGCTTTAGGTGAGCATTGTGCCCAGGAGCCTGCTGGAGATTTAGCAGATGTGCCGACTTTTCAGTGTGCCTTAGTGTAATTGGAGGACACACTATTATTATTGTGTCAGCATTAAAAACAACACTTTTCTTCTCTCAAGAATGAAAAAAAAAATGTATAGCAAACACAGAGAATACATTTTACAGGGCAAAGGCCTAGAAGAACCAGGGGGGGTGTGAATTTTCCTTTGAATTATTGAGGATTTGTGGATGTGGTGTTTGCTGAGGAGAGCAGAGAGGAGGAATAAAAGGCTGTTTTTGTGTTTGAGGTACATGGTGGAGTGAAGTAAAGAAAGACTTATGGAGCCAGAAATGAGTCACAGGGGAAAAGTCCGGGTTTGAGCACTGGAAAGCCAATGAAGGCCAGAGAAGAGGTTGATGTGGGGGCGGGGGACGTTTACATTTGTGATTTCATACTATATAGACACAATATAGACACACATGCAGATTTTGACGACCTGCACATGATGGTTATTTTACCCTTATTTTTTAAACCTGTAATGTCTGCTTTATTATAAGTACGCTTTAAATCCCAGAATGTCCTGAGAGCTCATATGTTGGATCCATGTCCACAGAATTGATTGTTTGAAGGTGTGAGCCACTGGTGACATGCCGTTGCAATTTTTACGTGACCAGTGCTGATTGTGAAGCAACTTCAGTCGGCCTAATCGATAAATAGAGAGGTCAGGCAAAAAATTCAGAGCTAAAGTCTGGTCACTCCTAAAGTTGGGGGAAGAAAGCATTCCTTCCTCCGCTTTCAGCTCAGGTAGGGTTCCTCCGAGACAGTTCCGAGACACATTCAAGATGAAAAGTTTTTGAGGGAAGTCTAACAGAGCTGCTACGTGTGCGCATAAATTAAATATGCATGTCTCGCCTGCCTCCCCGTCGTCTGCCATGCGAGCAGGTAGCATGTCCAGAGAGGCACATATCAATGTAGGGAACATATGCCACCCACTGTGCCTGGGGAGTCTGAGTAATGTCTGTCCAAGGATGGATGACAAGTCTCTTCTCAGAGACGCTTCAGAGACTAGCCTTCTCCGCCTTCGCGTCACTCCCAGCGGGCTTCAGCTGTTTCCTTTTTCACTGAGTGAGGATGAGAAAGAAGAGGCAGAATGAGTGGAAGGAGGGGATGATATACGAGAAAAAGGGAAGATGAATGATGTAGCTGGTTCCTCTGCAGCTTTCCTGTGGCCCAGCTTTAGATGGTGTGCTCACAGGGCACCGGGCCTCTGTAGTCAGGCCCTACAGCTAGACTCACTTATTTATCAGGCCGGTTTATGCCGCCCATCAAAATTCCAACAAACAGGCCCGGAATAAACATGAGACCTCTCTCGGTCGCAGAGCGCAGCCGACTTGCTGAGTAGGTGTTTTTCCTGCTATGGCGGAGCATACATTAGGAGAGTATTAAAGATGTGGCTGTGGTAGTGAACAAACAGGAAAGCGTGACTTTATTTATTAATTTTTTTCGCCCATTTATTTATCAACTGCAGGAGCAATGAGTTCATCCGCTCCGGGATGTTGAGAGCGTTATTACCTGCCGGATCGCTAAGTGATCGTGACTTCCACTGAACCCTGCCTTATGAGATAAATACAGGGGCTTCACAAGGTGAAAGGCTAGTAATTTCTGAACACTTTAGAATTATGCATCCAAGCATATCAAACAGGGCTGCATTTAGAAAACGGGAGGTCGAGGAGAACTCAAATTAGTAAATCTGAGCCAAAATCGAATGTTAATACCAGCTTTTGCACACCATTTGCATTTAAAAAACACTCATTATGCTTAAGAGTACTTAATTGTTTGCCTCCCCTTCCCCAACCCCCCCCACCACCCTTTTCTCTCAATTTCCAGTCCATGGTGCTCCTGCTCCACAGTCAACGGCAGTACATTTTTGACTACGACTTGCAAGACCGTCTTTCCGCCATTACCATGCCTAGCGTGGCACGCCACACCATGGAGACCATCCGTTCTATTGGCTATTACAGAAACATCTACCATCCACCAGAGAGCAATGCCTCAGTCACTGTGGACTACAGTGAGGATGGGCAACTACTGCGGGTGGCGCACTTGGGCACAGGCCGACGCGTCCTCTACAAGTACAGGAGGCAGAACAAGTTGTCAGAAATCCTCTATGACAGTACTCGCGTCAGCTTCACTTATGATGAGACAGCCGGTGTCCTGAAGACGGTGAACCTGCAGAGTGAGGGATTCATCTGCTCTATCCGCTACCGGCAGATCGGCCCTCTAGTGGACAGACAGATATTCCGCTTCAGTGAGGATGGCATGGTCAATGCCCGCTTCGACTACTCGTATGACAACAGTTTCCGTGTAACCAGCATGCAAGGGGTCATTAATGAGACCCCACTACCTATTGACTTGTACCAGTTTGATGACATTTCTGGCAAGGTGGAGCAGTTTGGCAAGTTTGGGGTCATCTATTATGACATCAATCAGATCATATCCACAGCGGTCATGACTTACACCAAGCATTTCGACATCCACGGAAGGATCAAAGAGATACAGTACGAGATCTTTCGATCCCTCATGTACTGGATCACCATCCAGTATGACAACATGGGCCGAGTCACCAAACGAGAGATCAAGATTGGGCCTTTCGCTAACACCACCAAGTATGGGTATGAATATGATGTGGATGGCCAGTTACAAACCGTCTACCTGAATGAAAAGATGATGTGGCGCTACAGCTATGATTTGAATGGCAACCTGCACTTGCTGAACCCTGGCAACAGCGCTCGGTTAACTCCACTACGTTATGACCTGAGGGACCGCATCACTCGGCTCGGGGACGTCCAGTATCGAATGGATGAGGATGGGTTTCTGCGGCAGAGAGGTGCTGAAATCTTCGAGTACAATTCCAAAGGTCTGTTGGTGCGAGTCCACAGCAAGGCTAGTGGATGGACCATCCAGTACCGCTACGATGGGTTGGGTAGACGTCTGGCCTCTAGAAACAGCCTAGGCCAGCACTTACAATTCTTTTATGCCGATTTGAACTACCCCACCCGTATCACTCATGTCTACAACCATTCCAGCTCCGAGATCACCTCGCTCTACTATGATCTCCAAGGCCACCTGTTTGCAATGGAAATCAGCAGTGGGGAAGAGTTCTACATTGCCTGTGACAATACTGGAACTCCACTGGCCGTCTTCAGCAGTAACGGGCTACTCCTGAAGCAAGTGCAGTACACAGCCTACGGGGAGATATACTTCGACTCAAATCCTGACTTCCAGTTGGTAATTGGTTTCCATGGGGGATTGTATGACCCGCTGACCAGGCTGCTGCACTTTGGAGAAAGAGATTATGACATCCCGGCTGGGCGTTGGACCACACCAGACATCAGCACATGGACCAGAGTGGGAAAGGACCCTGCTCCCTTCAACCTATACATGTTCCGCAACAATAATCCTGTCAGCAAGGTGCATGATGTCAAAGAGTATGTCACAGGTAAGGGCAAATATGAAACTCTTACGTATTGTCCCTCTGACAGAATGCATTTGCTCTGACAGGGATAGTATATGGATGGTAGAATACAATGGTATATGGATGGTCATGTAAAACAAATTAAATCTATTACTCAAAACAACACTGCGTGGTACTTAATATGCATCAAATGTCTGTCCTTAGATGTAAACATCTGGCTGGTAACATTTGGTTTCCACCTCCACAACGCCATCCCAGGATTTCCCATTCCCAAGTTCGACCTGACCCAACCCTCACTGGAGATGAGGAAGAGCCAGCTTTGGGATGACCTTCCGGTACGTGTAACCCGACACAAGCCCTTGAAAAGTCATGACACTACAGTGTTTTTGCCTTTTTGTCAACTAATCCTCTCGATTCCATTCATTAGATCATTATCAAGCCCTTCAGGAGCTGAAAATGCTGTTAGAGCAGAGAAAATATGGCATCCTAGCACTTGAATGATACCCCTGATTTATGTATTTCCTCCTTCCTACAAAGCTGTCTCTCCGAAAAATTGCAACATTGTGTATTTTATATTTTATTAATACTTTGTTTATCCAGAAGAATCACATTGATTTTAAAATGTCTGTTTTGCAAGCAGTGACAGTGGTAATTATCTCAGGCTGAATCATCTCACTTTCCCTGAAATAGGGTCACCATCCATAAACATTTGATGTGCAAATGAGTTCCTTTTTTGAGTTAATTATGCCACAACGACGGTCAAATCCCCCTGTGAAATTAACCAGCCTGGCCTCAGTCAGGAATTCTAAACAGCCTAATTGTAAATAAGCATTTTGTTTTGATACCTTTTGTTGTTGTTTTCTTTGTTGTGTTGGAACATTTGTCGGATCACCCACAGTCCCTGTGATCTTCTTTTCTTGTTATAAATGTGTGATCAAAAATGGCCTTGCCTAAGCCACAGTTTTTGCTTTCATATAATGTGCTTCGAAAGTAGGACACTGCTGTAGGGGGAAATAATGACAAAACAGCCTGCTGCCACACTTTGTCAGATTCCTCTTATAATATTTCCTCTTTGTGTTTCCCCGCAGTCCATCTCAGGTGTCCAACAAGAAGTGACCCGTCAATCCAAGGCATTCCTGTCCTTCGAAAGGATGCCAGAGATCCAACTGAGTCGGCGGCGCTCCACACGGGACAAGCCCTGGCTGTGGTTTGCCACGGTCAAGTCCTTGATTGGCAAAGGTGTGATGCTTGCCATCACCAGCAAGGGTCAGGTGGCCACCAACGCTCTGAACATTGCTAATGAGGACTGCATCAAGGTTGCGGCGGTGCTCAACAATGCCTTCTACCTAGAGGACCTGCACTTCACCATCGAGGGCCGCGATACACACTACTTCATTAAAACCAGCCTGCCCGAGAGCGACCTGGGGGCTCTTCGGCTCACTAGTGGCCGCAAGAGCCTGGAGAACGGTGTCAATGTGACTGTCTCCCAGTCCACCACGGTGGTGAACGGACGCACGAGGCGCTTTGCAGATGTGGAACTGCAGTACGGGTCGCTAGCGCTCCACGTGCGTTACGGTATGACGCTAGACGAGGAAAAGGCGCGTGTTCTCGAGCAAGCCAGGCAGAGGGCGCTAGCGAGCGCTTGGGCTCGGGAACAGCAGAGGGTGCGGGACGGGGAGGAAGGCGTTCGGCTCTGGACTGAAGGAGAGAAACGGCAGCTCCTGAGCTCCGGGAAAGTCCTGGGCTACGACGGCTACTACGTACTTTCTGTGGAGCAATACCCAGAGCTAGCCGACAGCGCTAACAACATCCAATTCCTGAGGCAGAGCGAGATTGGGAAAAGGTAACAGATTGCACTGTCCCAGCGGCCTCACCACACACTACTGCCCCACTTCGTACCCCCCTATATACTTGCTAAAAGCCCCCCGCACACCCCAATCCGCAATCCGCGAGGGGTAGAGCTGGGGAAACTGTGCCTAGTTGCCTCTTTCTCAGTTACCATTTAGAAAAGAACTGCGACAACCCCCTCCTTTGTCACGGGCTACACCAGACACGCCCCCTAACGTTTTCTTCACAATGCTACGTCCTAGAGACGAATTTCCAAACAGAGCGAGGACTCTTAAATTTGGACAGAAATGAATAGAAACTGTTCTGGATCTTTTTTGTGCTTTTTTTGTATGGAAAACCTCAAAGGTGATATACTTAATGGATTTTAAAAAGGAAAAAAATAGGAAAAAAGGAAGAAAAATGTGTTTACATGCGCAAAAACCACTGCACTCGGGTGGACTGCCGTACGGAGCCTCCGGGTCCTCCCTGTTCGGGACACTGGCCGCAGGCCCCCGCAGTGGACCGTGCTGAGCTTCACTAATGCCGAAAAGCTCTTCGTGCTACCAGTAAACCGTTTTTTTTGACTGTTTTGGACAGAGATGTACAGCCGTGAGTGAACTGACCACGACCCTTTTCCTGCTTCGCTTTCTTAAGGACACAGTAACGATTCAAATATCCAAGTCAAGTCTGAGTGTTCAGTGTCATTGCGGAACCAGCTAAAGTGGCGGCGGACGTAGAGTAGAGAGCAAAACAAACAAAAACTAAACATATATATCATATCTGACCAGTCTTTTGATGAGAGATGTGAGAGTATCTTTACAGATTTTTTTTTAACTAAAAAGAAAAAAAAAATCACACTTATCCGTACATCAATATTAGTCTCAGAGAAAGTAATTTATGTACAATGTTTATACATAAAAATAAAACCTTAAAAATATTGAGACTTTTTTTTCGTCTTGTCATGCATTACTGTTTACACCATGAATTTTAATATTTGATCTTATCAGAATTTATGGTAATGCTAATGGAAATAAAATCAGCTGTACTGTCTCATTAACCTCATTGCATTGAAACATGTTGGGTTTTTTTGGTACAATTTTGCACTGTCTGTTTCTTTTTTCAGCCATGACTGTTGGTTGGTTTCTGCTTGTTCACTGTAATCAATATTACATTTGAGGAGAAGGCTCTCCAGTTCAACATGGGCTTTAAGCGTTAGAAATACAGCAAAGTAAAGCAAGGATGTGATTTTGTTCCACAGTTACTTAGTTTAACTCGAGTTGTAGGTTGTTTTATTATCTAATCCGCCTCAGCGTGGGCAACATACGCGCTCGGATTTCCCTTTCCGTTCCAAATGCAGGCACGGTAAAACACGTCCTTGCGAAAAAAACAAACGATCTCCTGCAACGAAAGGGTTGTTATGTACTGCAGCGTGGGTTGCCATGCAAATATGTGAAGACTTTACATTTAGCCGAACTAACATTGCAGGAAACGTTTTTTTTTTTCTTTTCAATAATTGGTTGTATACTCTAACTTGGAGGAGATCTGGCAAAGGAAAGTGTTTTGCGACCTACTTATTTATTTATTTTTTATTTCTGGCAACCCATTATCAGTTATGAGCGTTATTCCACTTTTCAGTAAAAAAACAGAACCTTTGCACACGTTTGTCAGGTCGTACGCCCGGATGGACCGCCACATTGCCTACTGTGGATTATTTTTTGTACAGGCCTTTTAAAATTTGAGCACATACAAAACAAACTTTTATTTTTTTGCATTTTTTTGTTTGTTTGTTTTTGTTTTTTTTTTGTTTTCTCTACCATTTTGTTACTCAGCCACCTGACTGTATGATGATGGAGCCTATTTTTGTATCCGTATGTGAAAGAGGATGGTGGTTAAATAGTGTGCTGTTGGGTTTTGGATCTAGTGGATTTTTAATTTTTTTGTGTGCAGTGTGTCATAGCTGTTGTTGCCACTTGCGTTGGGTCGAGCGTGGTGCACGTTCACCTCTCCCTGCCCCACACAACACACTCCTCAAAACAAAGCTGCCAAAAATGGTACAAACCACTGTGTGTCGTCTTGAGAGCCTTTATAGGACTTAAAAGATGAGCTAAGGTCAGGATAAAGCCTTATCAGTCCCACCCAGGGGAAATTTGCATTACTCAATACAAAATTACAAGGGCCTTGGGTATTTTTTATTTATTTTTTTATTATTATAATGCTTGCATTGCCACTTGCTGAATAAATAGCTTGATGAAATAATGAAATGAAGAAAAATATGAAGCAAATTCAATGAGGAAGTGTATCTACATCTAGTCGCTGGAAATGTGAACTACACTGGGATTCTTAAGGATCAGGATACACATTTATATTTGTGTCAGTGTGGTAGTAGTTTACATTATATAACCGAAAAACGAAAAATCAAAGGTCGGCGAGACTTCTGGAACGAGAATAGCCCTCTTTTCTCTAGTGTCTCTTTTTAGCTTTGGGAGCACCACCTGTTGGCAGTCATAAGAACTTTATATAAATCTACTGTTCATTTAAATTTCAGTTTATTTATTTGAACACTGAACAGTTAACACTTTGTATTCGTCCTGGTTCTGCGGCCACCAACGCCTTTTTGGCACCTTTATTTTGAGAAGTGTGTTCCAAACCGCCACCCTGGATCAGGTAAAATATTTGTGTATTATGAGCTTTACTAACAGTCCAGGCCATAACAGACCATGGAAATGGGTACAGTGAAACATTACCAGATAATTAAAGGGGCCAAATGGGGTCTATGGTGCCATAAAAGACACTTTTTTGTAAACGTGATATGTGGGGGTGAAGGAAAATGTCTTATGCAAGAGTCTGGGCCTGTGGTCAAATGTTTTGTTGACTGTAAGTTAGGGCACCCTCTACAGGGGACAAATACCGCAGTTGGCGCGCCCACCATTAAGTTCTTACATAATAAAAAAGAAAGAAAGAAAATTATGTTTTGTTCAGACAAATCAGGTGAAATATTTTCACATATTTTAGTGCACAAATGCCATTTACACAGCAGAGTTTTTCAGTGAAATTTACTGTTGGGAGTAATTAAAAATGTATTTCATTCTTTGTTAATATTTTTTACCATTTATATGCTATACCAGATGCACTTGGAACAAAATTGGTTTGCTGAATGTAAAAAAATTATGTCTTTTGAACGTCCTCATGTGGTGATTTACTCATGTATTAAGTTCTAAATTTAGCACATAAACATAAATGTAAATATAAAGTAGACCCAATAATCCTGGTCCTGAATCATTAAGGCACTGACTACAGATCAGTGGAGGATGATTTTTCTTCAACAAATTTGGCCAAAGATACCATAGACTTTTGCATAAGACGGTTAAAAAGATTTTGGAAGATTTAGGCTCTGTTTTTGAGAGTGTAAGGCTTCGAGGTCGTGTCTCGGAGAGGTTGTGAGGGTTTTGTTTTTCCACTGTTTGCATGATGTCGCTGTAAACTGCCCATCTGAGAGCAGTCCAGATGTCAGTAAACCTCTCTACATCTGTCCCTTACAGAACGCAGTCGCTTTTGTGTTCGAAAACACAATGTTTTGATGAATTATTTACTGTATTTGCTTCTATTCGACTTTTAAAATAAGGGACATTTTTTGTCACAGGGTCATTTTTCATATAAGCAACTTAGAAAACTCGTCTGGTTTTGTTCTTTTTCTGCAAATTCCATCCCGCTCGCCTTCATGTCCGTAACTCTGTAGCTCAAGCCGGTCGGCCTGTCGCGTGATTGTCCAAGTTTAAAGAAGTCAAGGACATGAAAATGTGTGCTGTTAAAGTTGTTCATGTGCATTTGTTTCTTTTATGCTACAGAACAGATTTTTTTTGTGAAATTTTGCTTTTATTTTGTTTGATTTTTCTACTGAAAATGCAGCAGAGCTAGAATCTGGTGTGATTAACTGTTGATGTCTCACAGTCTCTTTCGTGAAATGACTTAGAAAGCGCTTCTGCCGTCAACAACAGTTTTTTTTTTGGGGGGGGGGGGGTTTGGTTTTTCTTTTGATTTAAGAAGACAAAATATCGAGTGCAGTTAAGAGCCTGGATACATGAGGCAGACGCATCGAGCCAAACTGTTGCTGAGTGCAGCCACAGTTCATTCAATGCTAAGCGAGTGAGGCAATAACTTCCAAGGCCAAATTTCAATCTGATTCTGCGGCAAAGGATTGTTCACACTCATTTATCGCCTGCAGAAAAAAAGTTAACTTCATATAAGAACTCCCCCACCATGTCTCTTTCCATGACAAGGCATTAATAAGACTCAGTGTGAAGTATCCAGGCCTTTAAGTGCAATTGTAAAGTAATTTGAAAAGTCATTGCTGGACCCATTACGCTTTAATTTTCAACATGTTAATGCTCCACAAGAATTCAGTCATTTAAATAAAAACGTGATACTCAAAGGGTTTCTGAACTCACGTCTGACTGCTGTCTTCATTTCATTGGAATCTGACTGCCACAACTGGTGTCGCATTGGACATAGATTAACCTTAACCACCTGGGACACCATAACAAAGGCCTAACCTTAAAAATCACGCAAAAACCCTAGCAAAGAGCTAACATTAAAAACCACCCAAGATACACTAGCAAAGATCTAACATTAACAATCACCCGGGATGCCATAACAAAGGCCTAACCTAAACAACCACCCAGGATATCTTAGCAAAGTGCTAAGTTTAAAAAACACCCAAGATACTCTAGCAAGGACAAACATTAAAAACCACCCAAGATACCCAAGCACAGGGGTCACAACCTTTCTGAAACTGAGAGCTACATCACGGCCACTGAGCCATTCAAAGTGCTACAAGTTTCATATACTAGTAGAGATTTTACCTAAACTTCATGTATAATAAACATGTTTTAAAAGCTTTTATTGGATATTTTCATTTTCTAATAGATATAAATGCAAATGCGATATAAGAAAAATAGCATCAGGATAAAATTACATGTTAGACGTTGCTAACTGGTGAGTTGTTCTTTTTAGGACCAGGAATTTTGGACCAGGCTGCGGGCTACTCATGTGGTCCTTGGGGGCACCCCTGCCCTAGCAAATAGCTAACATCAAAAAACACCCAAGACACCCTCACAAAGAGATAAAATTGAAAAACACCCAGGATACCCAAGCAAAGAGCTAACATTAAAAATCACCTAAAATACTCTAGCGAAAAGCTAATATTAACAATAACATTGGACACCATAACAAAGGTCTAAATCTAACAACCACCCAGGATACTCTAGCAAAGAGCTAATGTTACAAAACACCCAAGATAACCTAGCAACATGCTAACATTAACAACCAACTGGGATAAAATAACAAAGGCCTAACCTAAAAACCACACAAGGTACCCTAGCAAAGAGCTAACATGAAATACACCTGAAATACCCAAGTAAAAAGCTAACATTAACAATCACCTGGGACAACATAACCAAGGTCTAACCTTAACAACCACCTGGGATACAAAAACAAAGTCCTAGTATCACCTCAGTACAAATCGCTGATACCTTAGCACAGGTCTAACACAAGCTCACCTGCTGTGTTGGCCACGCAACACCTTTGCAGCTTAACAGAGCGACAGCCTGGCAACTGTGTTTACTGTCTAAAAACGTCCTGGAACACCACAGAAATCACTAACCGGAGCAACACCAAAAAATACACCTGCAGCTCAACAGCTGCCTGGCAACACCCTAAGCCAACAGCTCTGCCATGCCAGGATAAAGTTTGATCAGGAACTTTTATGCCTACGTTCTAATTTTCTATTTCTAACTACGTGACACCTCAGGGCCTACCGTGTGTAACAAGCCCCAATATGCAAATGGTCTTATGACCTTATAACATGGACTGAATGATGTGTAGAATGTTCAAAGACCACGGTTATGGTTACATTTTCCATTCTGACCAGAGTGTCCATCTAAATGTCCAGTAAACACTTCTCTAATTTACACCTCAACCTCACAAAATAAGTTCCTGTTTAAACATCATCTCTTCATTTTCATTGCCCCCTTGTGCTGCAAGTGGAAAAAGGCGGAGCGTTCCTCGGGTTCTTCGGGTTTAACCAAGCAGAAACTCCACTAAAGCACTAATGAAGTACACACTGCGTCGCCCCCAACACTCCGAGTCCATTTATCACAGCGTTGACTTGAGAATGATGTTACAGAGTGTGTGTGTGTGTGTGTGTGTGTGTGTGTGTGTGTGTGTGTGTTCTGTCTGTGACTGTTCCTCTGAGGTCTTAACACGGTCTGAGAGTTTAAGACAAACGACCGTGTCTTCCATTCCTGTGCGACCAATCAAAAATACCTGAGCGGCTGAAGTGTGCAGGCCTCTCCCCTCAGTCACGGCCCGCCGCTCCTCTCTCACGCTCCAAACAGCCATCCATCAGCCAGAGGCTTCAACACACACACACACCAGTCCCAGAGAAACTAGTTTTCATCATTAGGTCAGGGTACTCACCACCTATAGCGCCATACATCACACACTCCTCCAGTGTTCCTTCACTGTGGGGTGAAGAGGGAAATGTGTAAAACTCATTTCTGCAGTCTAAAATAAGCCATAAAGTTAAAGGACTACTTTGGCCAACAACTAACAAGCAATTTTCCCACCAATCCCAGATCTCGTCGACCAGCTGTGACACTTCTGGAGTCCAGACTTTGCTTCTTTAATGCAGAACTGGCTAATATCACTAAAAGTCAATAGTCACCCCTACATGTTAATCCCTAAAACATCTCTGGAACCTCAAACCTCATCCAGCAATTCATTAAGGAGGTTGTTTTTTAGGACACTTTGACTGTGGCTGTAAACCATTGTGGCCAGAGACTGGTCCATTAATTGCTTGTTACTTGGCCACACAAAAAGGGAGAATGAAAGAGTGAAGTTATGCTAGTGTTTTCGGATGTAACCTATTAACAACTGTATAAACTAACAACCGCCTAGAACGGCACAGCAATCACATACGCTAGCAACCACCTGGAAACACCCTAGCAACAATGTGGCAACCACTCAAGAGCTACCTGGCCACACACTCACAACCGGCCTGCATCAAGCCAACCTAAAATTTGTTCAAGATTTACCATCTATTTTTTTGCTCTAGTAGTTTCTGAATTGGCTCTGAGATTTAAGCATTTGTTTATGGGTTCAGCATCACTGCGAGAACATGTGTCTAAGATGGACTTACCAAAAGACTGAGGGGAAGGGGCACAGAAGCAGCTTTAAGTTTTGATAAAATATTGGTTATTACACATTTAAAATCACCTGAACATGGTTCCAGCTGCGAGTGTCACTCTCTTGTGTCCGAGTGCTTCATTTTACAAGCTTCCAACAGGCTGCAGAGCCGGAAGCATCCGTTCCTTCCTGCGGAATTGAGCCGTCGGGTTAATGTGGACGAGCCCTCCGCGCCGCCCCTGCAGGTTTGGATCTTGGCTGCCGTCCAGAAGGCCTTTCTGGGCCCGGAGCTCCCGCCGCGGTCTCCGGAGCCGGCCGGAGGACCAGGAGAAGCTCATTAAAAGACCAGGCCAGTGTAAATGGCTTTTCCAGAAGATTCCATTTCATCGTCTTCGCACAGCGGCATCCCCCCGCCATGACAGAACATCCATCATGTTCCATGTTTACGAGGCGAGTGGACCTGTAAAGCAGGGCCTCGCGGCAGGCGGATCAGACGGTATGGACCCAGGCCGTGTCCACACCTGTCCACCTGTCCCTCAGGAGCTCCTCCTGGGTGGAATTACACAGCTCACAATTCCCAGCAGCTATGAAAGCAGGGTACAGTCATGAGGTTGTGCACTATCATGTGTGTTATAGAACTCGAGAAAACCAGGATTACACCACACGCACACACATACAATCCAAAACATTCAAATTACATTCTGTACTGTAAAATAGTACCTTAAAGGAATGGATTGACACTAATGTCCTGGATTCCCTGCGCTTTTCCCCTACATGGAGTCAAATAGCCATTAAGTTTTCCATTATTTGCTGTGACCAGGTTTTAAAATTTGAAATGTTTAAGATGTAAACTTAAGGACAACTTAACGCTTAAGGAACTCCCTATGTCAAAACTGTTTACAGTGGAGGTAAATGGTACCAGACGTCCTCTAAAAGCTCCTCACAGAAAGTTCCTACATTAGATGGTTCTGGTTATGCTGCCTGACGCCTGAGGCGTTGTTCTAACAGAGTTATGAGAAGATTTTGGTCCTAAAACTAAACCTGTTAATGGTGGAGGGATACATGCAGAGTGTCTTGAGGTAAAATAGTCCTCAAAGAAAAGAGATTTAGTTCAGATACACTATTTTACATAATCAACATCCACACACAGAGAATAAAATGCTGGATTTGTGTTGGAGACGTCTAGTTCCATTCACTGGTCCATAAATACTGGGACATCGACACAATTCTAATCTTTTTGGCTCTATACATGGAAACAATTGATTTGAAATGAAACAATGTGCTTTTACTAGAAACCTTTTGCTTTAACTTGAGGGTATATTCATACAAATCAGGAGAACAGAGTAGGAATTACAGCAGTTTGTAAATGTGCCTCTCACTTTTTTAAGGGACCAAAGTAAGGGGACAAATAGCTATTCCATGGCCAGGTGTGTTTTATTCCTTCATTATCTTATTTTAAATTAATAGATAAAAGGTCTAGTGTGCTATTCACATTTGGAATCAGTTACTGTCAATTCTCTGATTCAAAGAGCTTCACTATCAGTGAAGCAACCACAATTAGGCTGAAAAATAAAAACAAACCCATCAGAGTGATCGCAAAAATATTCGGTGAGGCCAAATCAACTGTTTGGAACATTATTAAAATGATAGAATGAACCAGATCAAGAACACTCTCCAAGGGGGAGGAGTATGTGTGTCAAATGACTGCACCAGAGTGAATAAAGTGGGTTCACCACAAGGTGTTAATCATCGGCGAGTGTCATAAACAGGACGATCAGATTACAGTTTACCAAACTACATCGGAAAAAGCATTTACAGTTCTGAAACAACATCCAATAAACTGATGAGACAAAGATCATCTTGTACCAGAGTGATGGGAAGAGAAGGAAAGGAACTGCTCAGGATCTACCACATCATCAGTGAAGCTTGGCGGTGGTAGTGTCATGGTGTGTCTTATGACTGGCAGGGGAACTGGCTCTCCTGTATTTGTAGATGATGTGACTGCAGATAAATGCAGGAGCATGAATTCTGAAAAGTTTCCGGCACTATTATCTGCTCATATTCAGCCAAATGCTTCAGAACACATTGGACGATAGTGCAGAAGGACAATGACCTGAAGATGCGAAAGCAGCCAAAATGTTTTTAATGCAAAGGAGTGGAATGTTATTCGATGGTGAATTCAATCACCTGACCTGAATCCGACTAAGCCTAGAACAATGCACCAAGAACAAGCAGGGCCACACCAGGGTCACCAAGCCTCTGGTGATGCCTGTGCATTCAAGACTTCAGGCTGTAATTGACTTTGCAATCAATAATTAAAAACTGAATGTTTGATTTATGATTGTTAATTGTCCCATTACTTTTTGACCGTTGAAAACTGGGAGGCACATATCAGTACTTCTGTCATTCCTACACTGTTCACCTGATTTGTATGTAAATACCCTCAAAATAATGCTGAAAGTCTGCAGTTAAAGCACATTGTTTCATTTCAAATCCATTGTGGTGGTTTACAGAGCCAAAAAGATTAGAACTGTGTCAAAGTCCCAGTATTTATGGATCTAATTGTATGTCTCAGATAAAGCTCTCCTTCGTGAAATCATGTGACAATGGGAGACCGATGAGGGGATGTTTAAAGTTTAGGGCTTTTTTATCTGTACAAATCTGCAGAGCTTAGACTCCATTCTAATCTTACACTCCAAAATGTGCGGTGCAGTGGGGATCGTTGACCTACATCATAAAACACATGCTCTGCTCCTTCAGCCCTGCAGAATTAAGTTCTAGCCAGAACCTAATAGACACTAATGTCCAATGATCTAATATTGAGGTGCTCCAGATGCTCCATTGCGCTGCACATTCTGGAGTCCTTCTTGCTCACACACCCACTTTATAAGGGGTAATGAGGTGATACGCTGAGTCAGGTGTGAAATCTGCAGCACAGGAGATGGGGAAAAATGATGTAAGTCTATAATAGAGACAGTTAATGTTGAACAAAGTTGCTGGTTTATTAGAAGAAACGACCTTTTAGCCACACTCAATAGCCATTTATTGAAAACACCATATATCTTCACTACACAGGTGTACAGATGCACACTGTGGCCCATCTGTACTGTTCTGCACATTCATTAGCCCCCAGCTCCCCATCTGTCAGTGGAAAAGACCACCACAGGACCACCACAGATTAAATGCACCACTGACATAATTGTAGTGGTAATGGTGGTATGTGATACTGCCACATGTGCATCCAGCAGCATCATGGCTACATTTATTTAAAGCTACTTACAATTTTTGCCCGTAACCTGGAGAAGAATGTGGTCTCTGGAGTTTTCCCCAGGGACCCTTATGTCACTTTCAACTGGCAAAAGGAATTACACTGTACTGCCAAAAAATGATTTCCGATTACAAACAAAGCCAGTTGTTAAATGCTAGCTCTTCGACGGCAGAGCCTAAAGTGAGCCAGACCATGTGAGGCTGACCATGTCACTACTTTTTGATTGGTTAAAAAATGTGGTCAGGACAACAGATGGATTTGAAAAGAAGAAAAAACAATGGAGACGCAAACAGACATAAATTTCAGTCTTATTTTTCTACGACTCTAACAAATGTATCTTTAACTCTGAGAGAAACATGAAGATGATCCAGGACATCACTAACAAGTTCTCTGTGTTCGGTTCTCATCACATGGATAAAGAACGCAGAGAGAACATTCAACATTCAAACAGGGCTAGAAATAATAAAAGAGCACAATAACAAAAGCGGCTCTGACAGAAAAACTCTCTGCCGGTTCCACTCCATGGACGTGGTTTTGGGATGACCGGTCATAAACTGTGAAGAGAATCGAGTCAGAAACTCTGGTACTGGA